>JARQOD010000002.1:67771512-67906862 GCA_033576555.1 Oophaga sylvatica | reverse complement strand
GCATTATATCGTCCATTATTACTGTATGGAGCATTACATGGGGCTCAATATACGGTTTGGAGCATTATATCGGGCACATTATGCTGTTTGGAGCATTATATGGGGCCATTATTCTGTATGGAGCAATATATTGGGCCCATTTTTCTGTATGGATAATATATGAGTGGGCATAATGCTCCATCTATCTACTATATAATCGTCTTATTCTGTCTGTCTGTAACAGAAATCCCGCGTCGCTGATTGGTCGCGCTCGACTGGACGCGACCAATCAGCGACAGACGCAGTCCGGCCGCGATTTGGCGCAGGATTTGAACCAAGCACGCCACTGCTATCGTCGGGAGATAAGCGGCGCTAGCGGGTCAATCTCCTGCCGTATGGAGGTCAACGGCGACGCAGCCGGGAGATGACCGCGCCAGCCGGTCATCTCCCGGCTGCTCGCAGCAGAAGTACCCCGACCGGTGGCCTCCACGTAAACCCCAGCAGCAGCCTCCACGTACACCCCACCAGCAGCAGCCTCTATATACCCCAGCAGCAGCAGCCTCCACATATACTCCAGCAGCAGACGCCACATATACCCCAGCAGCAGCAGCCTCCACATGTATCCCAGCAGCAGCCTCCACGTACACCCCACCAGCAGCAGCCTCTATATACCCCAGCAGCAGCAGCCTCCACATATACTCCAGCAGCAGCAGCCTCAACATATACCCCAGCAGCAGCCTCCACATATACCTCAGCAGCAGCCTCCCCATACACCCCATTAGCAGCCTCTCTATACACCCCAGCAGCCTCTTCATAAATAAACTACATACATATTCTAGAATACCCGATGCGTTAGAATCGGGCCACCATCTAGTATATATATAAAACTGAGTGTATGTGTGTGTGTGTGTATGTATCAAGTCACGCCCCACTCCTCATAGCCTTACCCACTACGTATAGCCACACTGTTATGTTTCGGTAACTGAGGAGAAATAGCAAAAAATAGCAAAAGCGGTAATACACCAGAGAGGCTGGAACCTATTGGATTGCAGTAACCTGAACTAACCACACAACTAGAAGTAGCCGTGGAGGGTTCCTACGGTGATCCTAGACGCCTCGTCACAGCCTGAGAGATAACTACACCTAAAGGCAGAAAGATGAAAGCTATCTGCCCCGCAGCAGATCCCCAAAGAAAATAGGAAGCCCCTAAACATGTAATGGCGGTTAGACAAGAAGAAAGCACGGACACAGACAGAAAATAGAATGAGGAAACGCTGGGGCCCAATCTGTCTAGACAGAAAAGTACAGGAAAGAATTCTGACTGCAATCAAACAAAAACCCTAACAAAAATACCAACACTTCTGATTGCCAAAAAACCTGAGATCACACGATCTCATCCACCTAAATCAGATCTCTGGTGTAACAAAACGCTATTCAGCAAATACAAAGTAACAAAGGAGCAAAGCAAAAGTGCAGACACAAATGGAGCACAATAGCAGTGCCAGACCCCCAAAAGGGGACAGGCTGCAGAACACTGCAAGCAGCAAACCAGCAGAGAAAATCAAACAGAGGAAAAAAAAAACAGCTAACACTTATCTGAAGGAGAGCAGGAAACTAGCAGTGCTTCAAGCAAGACCAGAAGGAACAATTGATAACCGACAAGGCTGCTGGGAACTCAGGCCACTTATATCCTACCATTCAGGCAAAACAAAAGCCAATATTCCTCTGTCCAATGTCTGTGTTCTTTTGCCCATATTAATCTTTTCCTTTAATTTAAGCCAGTCTTAAATATGGCTTTGTTTTGCCAATCTGCCCTGAAGGCCAGCATCCCCAAATCGCCTCTTCACTGTAGATGTTGACACTGGCGTTTAATGTGTACTGTTTAATGAAGCTGCCAGTTGAGGACCTGTGAGGCGTCAATTTTTTCAAACTAAAGACTCTAATGTACTTGTCTTGTTGCTCAGTTGTGCAGCGGGGCCTCCCACTTGTCTTTCTTCTCTGGTTAGAGCTTGTTTGTGCACTCCTCTAAAGGGAGTACTACACACCATTGTATGAATTCTTCAGTTTCTTGGTAATTTTTCGCATGGAATAGCCTTCATTTCTAAGAAAAAGAATAGACTGTCGAGTTTCACAAGAAAGTTCTTTTTTTTTGGCCATTTTGAGAGTTTAATGGAACCAACAAATGTAATGCTCCAGATTCTCAACAAGCTCAAAGGAAGGTCAGGTTTATAGCTTCTCTAATCAAACAAACGGTTTTCAGCTGTGTTAACATACTTGCAAAAGGGTTTTAAAGGGTATTTTAACCATCTATTAGCCTTCTTACACAGTTAGCAAACACAAAATACCATAAGAACACTGGAGTGATGGTTGTTGGAAATGGGCCTCTATACACCTATGAAGATATTGCATTACAAACTAGACGTTTGCCGCTAGAATAGTCATTTACCACATTAACACTGTATAGAGTGTATTTCTGAATCATTTAATGTTAGCTTCATTGGAAAAAAACTGCTTTTCTTTCAAAAATAAGGAAATTTCTAAGTGACCCTAAACTTTTGACCGGTAGTGTACCTTCTCACCGCTCCCTCGCAACGTCCTGCTCTGATGCCAGCTGCTGCAAAATGCTTGTAAGCAGCGCATGGCAGGGACGTAATGCGCTGCTTGCAAGCCGAAGGACAGCTGCCGGAATACTCAGTACTCTGCACGCCAGGACTGTGTGCGCGCAAAGCAGTGAGCATTCATTTCTCTCTAGCCAGCACAGTGTCAGTCAGAGACTTCCTGCAGCTGCCAGTGGTCACGTGTGCCGATACTTAAGAGAAATGAATATTCACCCCATTCCATGAATGATGGGGGCCATGCATACCAGGATAGGGATGAGAGCAATCATTATTACCAGGGTAGGGATGAGGGGGACAATTCCTACCAGGATAGGGATGAGGGGGTCCATTCCTACCAGGATAGGGATAAGGGGGGCATGCATACCAGGCTAGGGATGAGGAGGCATGCATACCAGGATTGGGATGAGGGCCATGCACAACAGGATAGGGATAAGGGGGCTGTGCACACCAGGATAACAATGAGGGATCCATGCATACCAGGGTAGGGATGAGGGGGGCCATGAATACCAAGGTAGGGATGAGGGGGGCCATGAATACCATGGTAGGGATGAGGGGGCCATGCATACCAGGGTAGGGATGGGGGGCCATGCATACCAAGATCGGGATGAGGGGGCCATGTGTATCAGGATGGGGATGAGGGGACCATGTATATCAGGATAGGGGAAATTAAGTACAGAATTGACCACATTTTTTGCTTCAATTTTTTTTCCTAATTTACTCCTCTAAAACTTAGGTGCGTCTTATGGTCTGGTGTATCTTGTAGTCCGAAAAATATGGTAGTTTTTTTAATTACATTTATTTATTTGGTTAAACAAAGCTAAACACCGTTCAGTGCCACATAAAAGACACTAAAGAGTACAAGTTTGTTATATGTAGGGGGCTTATGAAATTAGATATCTACAGGATATCTATCTATTCTTTCTATTCTATCTATCTACTATATCTATCTAAGCATCAATCTATTCTGAGGCTTCTGGTTGTGAATTTACTGTACTTGGCTGATTAAATTTCATGGATCCTTTTAGATGTATGCATAAAAATAGAGCAGAATATGCATGGTCTGTGTGCTGTCTGATTTTTTTCTCTCACCCTTTGACTTGCACTCTTCCAATTTATACGCTTGTGAGAGCGAGCCATAAGTCTAATGGATGGATGTGGGTTTGGCAAATGATAGGAGAACATTACCTGTCTGACTGTATTGTGCCAACTGTATTGTGTCAATTCTAATCATCTCCTGCCTTGACTACTACAACATCCTCCTCTGTGGCCTACCTTCTAACACTCTCGCACCGCTCCAGTCCATCCCTAACTCTGCTGCCCGACTAATAAATCTCTCTACTCACTACACTCCTGCTTCCCCTCTTTGCAAATCCTTTCATTGGCTCCCAATTTCCCAGCGTATCCAGTTTAAAACTACTAACACTGACCTACAAAGCCATCGATACCCTTTCTCCTCCGTATATTTTCGAACTAATCTCTCAATATCTTCCCTCACGTAATCTCCAGTCCTCCCAATACCTCCTTCTCTCCTCCACGCTTATTTGCACCTCATCCAATCGCCTCCAATATTTCTCCCGAATATCCCCCATTCTCTGGAATTCTGTGCCCCACCATGCCCGGTTATCTGTCACATTTGGATCCTTCAGATGGAACCTGAAAACCCATCTCTTCAAAAAAGCTTACAACCTGTAATGACCACCCGGCCACCTCAATACCATCGAAGCTTCTGCAACCCCCAACCTACTGTCTCCTTCCCCATAATCCTGTAGCATGTAAGTGTGTCGACCCGCCACCACAATTGTGGGTTACCAGGGCAATGGGGTACTCAGAGCCGAGCCCGTAGAAGTCTATGGGGATTGTTGTCACAGGTAGCTGTGGCTCGGTCTGTGGCCCGGGCGGTCTGGCGTATGTTGTTGTTGGGAATATTTACAGGGGATAACTATATACAGTTCGTGACGCCACCTGTAGTATTCTGGTAATTAGTACCAGCGCTGCTGTAGATCTCTGAGGGGATGGTGAGGCAGCTAGATGACGGGTCCCCTACAGGTGGGACTCTTCCCTCAGGTCGGTAGTTAGGTAGGGATTGTGCAGGCATGCAGTAATAACTCAGTCTCACACAGTCAAAGTCTTTCCATACCTTTACTTGCAGAATGGTAAAGCAGGTCCCAGGGAGGCTGATGGGGTTGATGGAGGATGAGCTTTGAGGCAAACGGTTTAAGCAAGTTAGGGGCCTCCTTTAACTCCAATGAAGCTGAGTACGACCAGCCTGAAGCATAGTCCTCTCTATGATTCCAGCTTATCTTTAGCTGTTCTGCCCGATCAGTGTTGTGGTTGGAGCCTTTTTTGTGAGAAAGGTGATTTCCTATATTGTCGTGCACTGACTCACGGTCCTCACTTCCTCTGACCCCAGTTACGTACTGACTGTATGGGCTTATCCGCCGCGACCTAGGGTCCGGTAGATTTCTGGCTATCTTATCACCTTGCTTGAAACAAAGATGATTCTTCGGTCCCCAGTAACCGGTAGATTCGTGCAGGTATTCTTCACCTATAGCACTTCCTTGCTTTCTTCCACTTTTGCCCTTCGACTTGCTCAGTTCTCAGGAGATATTTCAGCCTGTCTCCAGTGGGCACAGCTTTGACTAGGCTCGGGTACGTTAAAGTACCTATACTAGACTCCACAATTTGAAGCTGAAGATAGAGCAGAGTCCCTAAGACGTCTTGTCTCTCCTAAGTCTGGACACACTCTCCTACTGACACTCCCTTCCACACCCCTACTGGGCGTGTTTGAAGGTACATGATGACATGAAGAACACTTAACCTTTACCTCTCCACTCATCCTCCTGGTATTGTGTACCAGGGCTACACATTCCCCCATGGTAAACGACAGCACTCCCGGGCTGTGGAATACAAAAGACAGAAAAATTTTGTTTATGCAATAACATTTGGAACAATAACATCTTCCCATCCGGGAGGTAAGACTACTTTGAACGTTACAAACTTGATAGAAAAATACAAGTAGTATCAAATAGCATTTTCAATAAATAGATATACAAGATACTTGTGAAGGACCCGCACCAAACCTTCAACGTGGGTCCTGGGTGGGCTGCAGGACATCCAAATGCAGACCTCACTTAGTGCCACACCACACGGGTTTTTGGTTCAGAGGTAAGTCAAGGTTTCATGTGAAACCATTAAGAAGGCACTTTAGTGCAACTATTTACAGGATACAGTTTTTGGGCTGGCTCAGTCCTCAGCCTCTGAGTCCATTGTAAACGAAGCTTGATAGGGAAAAACACATTTATATATATAGACTTTTCACAATATATTTACATCAGTTCGTCATAACTATTGCTGATATCTAATGGGTAATTTCCCTTTTGTGATTCTCTCTGACCTACGTGGTGTAGTTTCAGGTAAATCAATTTGCGATCTGTCTGCACTATGAAACGGTAAACCATAGAACTGCCTTAATCTTTCTATGGATCTGGCAAGCGTACTGATGGCTGGGCGGTGTGAGTCAGCTTCACCAGGAGATCCCATAGTATGGGGCGCTGCTTCAGATGATCCATCTTGAGGTTCTACAGGTTGAGGTGTTGCTGGAAGGGGTAACTCCTGAGCGGGTTCAACTGGCACTACAGGCACAACTGGAGGTAAAACGTCCTCTTGTGGCTTATAAAACTGCAACACTGGAATTATCACAGCATCTCCCAGTCGGGGCCAATCCGCAGGAAAATCTCCCAGATCTGTGTGTATAACCTCTTCCTTTTTCTCTCTTTGATTGAAGACAGGGTTCTTGTCGCAACGTTTCAAGGGTTCCGGACATAGTTTCAAATGGTCTCTAGACACAGTGGTTATTGTTTTTCCTCCGTCTTTACTGACGACACAAACTTTTCTGTTGTCGTACTTAGAATCTTGTATGACGTAGGGTTCTTGCTCCCACTGATTATCCAGTTTGTGCATCTTTCTTTTTCTTTTTAATACTACCTCTCCAGGCATCAGAGGCTTGGCAGGAGCATTTCGGTTGTAAACATTTTCCTGTTTCTCCCGTGCCTTATTGAGACTTTCCTCCACACAGATTTGTACTCTTCTGTATTGCTCTTGCCGATTGACGTCCCAGTTCTCAACAGCGTCGTCTGCCTCCGGTTCTACCACTCCAAGTTCTAGATCCATTGGTAGTTTTCCGGGCCTTGCTCTCATAAGATAGGCTGGAGTGCAGTTAGTTGAGCTTACAGGTATATGGTTGTACAAATCAACCAAATCAGGTAGTAAATCCGGCCATCGATTCCTGTCTTCCAACGGTATGGATCTCAACAAGTCAAGGACAATATGGTTCATCTTTTCACAAAGACCGTTGGTTTGAGGGTGATATGGTGTTGTTCTTATTTTCTTGCACCCGTACATATGACAGAATTCCTTGAATAAATCAGCTTCGAAAGCAGGTCCCTGATCGGTTAAGACTTGCTCGGGATACCCATGCGGTCTGCAGAAGCTTGCTTGAAAGGTCTTCGCGGCCGTCACTGCGGTCTGGTCTTTCACTGGAACGACTACCAGAAATCTGGAGTAATGGTCCACCATGGTCAAGGCGTATGAGTATCCAGATCTACTCGGCGACAATTTGACGTGGTCCAGGGCCACAATCTCCAGGGGACGAGTCGTCCGGATAGGTTGCAGGGGGGCCTTTTGACTACCGTAGTCCTTTCTTCTGAGACCACAGGGTCCACAGTTCCGACACCACCTCTCGATGGAGCTGCGCATCCCTACCCAGTAGAACCGGCATCTCAACAGGGTCTCCAGCTTCCTCCAGCCAAAGTGTCCTGCTTGATCGTGGTACGCTTCCAACACCATTGGGACGTCTGTCTTTGGGACCACGATTTGCCAGACCATTTCATGGGTTCTGGGGTTGACGTATCTTCTGCACAACTTCTCACGGTACAGGAACAACCTGCTTCTCTCGTTCCACAGGAGCTTGGCGGGCATAGGTGCATCCTTTTCCAAGGAGGAGCCTTCTTGCTTTAACAACTCCTTGATGTGGCTGACCACTGGATCACTGTCCTGAGTCTCTTTCCAGCTGTGATGGGGTAAAGGATTTAATGTGGCACCATTTTGCTTTCTGTGGACTTGATGCTCGTGGACTACCCCATTTCGATGGAACGCGGGTAGCTCAATTTCTTCCAGGTCGTCCGATTCTTCTTCCGTGTCAGAGTCATGCGGCATTCGGGACAACGCATCAGCATTAGCATTCTTTCGACCTGCCCGGTACTTGATAGTAAACTGATAATTGGACAACCGAGCCATCCATCGCTGCTCCATGGCACCCAGCTTGGCGGTTTCCAGGTGCGTTAACGGGTTGTTGTCTGTGTACGCCGTGAACTTATTGGAGGCCAGATTGTGCTTAAATCTTTCAGTAATGGCCCAGACCAGCGCCAGAAACTCTAGCTTGAAGCTGCTATAATTTTCCGGATTTCTTTCAGTTGGCCTGAGTTTTCTGCTAGCATATGCGATGACTTTTTCTTGTCCATTCTGCTTCTGACTGAGAACTGCTCCCAGCCCTTCATTACTGGCGTCGGTGTACAACAGGAACGGTTGGCTGTAATCAGGATAGGTTAAGATCTCATCACCTGTAAGGATCTCTTTCATCTTTTGGAATGCTTCAGCCTGTTCTTTCCCCCAGTTAAAGGGAGGGTTTCTGCTCTTTAAGGATTGTCCTACCAGGAGGTCCTGTAAAGGAGCTGCCTTCTTCGTGTAATCTTTCACGAATCTCCTGTAGTAACCCGTTAGTCCCAGGAACTGTCGCACTTCCTTAAGGTTTTTCGGCTCCGGCCACTTCTGGATGGCAGTGACTTTCTCTGGGTCCGGCGCTACTCCTTCCGAACTGACGATGTGCCCCAAGTATTGTACCTTCTGCTTGAGTAGATGGCATTTTGAGGGTTTCAACTTCATCCCGTACCTGGACAGGGACTCAAACACTTCTGCCAGGTGCTTCAGATGGTCCTCATATGTCTTGGAATACACGATAACGTCGTCTAGGTATAGCAGCACGGTTTCAAAATTGAGATGTCCCAGACAGTTTTCCATCACTCTCTGAAATGTTCCTGGGGCACTACTGAGCCCAAACGGCATTCTGTCGAACTCACAGAGCCCCATTGGGGTGGTGAAAGCCGTTTTCTCACGATCCTCCTCAGCCACAGCCACTTGCCAGTAACCACTAGTCAGATCAAGGGTAGAAAAGTAGTTAGCCGTTTTCAGAGCAGCTAATGATTCCTCTATACGTGGTAGCGGGTATGCATCCTTGTGTGTTATGCGGTTCACCTGCCTGTAATCCACACACATTCTCATACTACCATCTTTCTTTTTAACCAGAACTAGAGGGGCTGCCCAGGGACTACAACTATCCCTTATCACCCCAGCTTTCTTCATATCATTCAACATTTCTTTAGCCTTCTGATAATGAGCTGGAGGTATGGGCCTATACCGCTCTTTGATGGGAGGATGATTGCCTGTAGGGATATGATGTTGTACTCCCTTAATGATCCCAAAATCAAGTGGATTTTTGCTAAACACTTGGGCGTACTCTTGCACCACCCGTAATACCCCTTGCTTCTGGTGAGCGGGAGTGGTGTCCGTCCCAACATGGAGCTGCTGACACCATTCCGCCACCTGAGTTGCTGGGTCATTGTCCTCCTCTATTTGACAGGAGTCTAAGGACTCAGCCGGGAGAATGGAATTATTGTCGACAGCATGAAGTTTAGCAATGGTTGCATAACGGGGTAAATTTACCTCATCATCTCCCCAATTGAGAAGCCGTACAGGTACTCTCCCATTCACCACTTCTACTACTCCTCTAGCAGTCATAAGTGTAGGTCTATGTTCTGAATGGTGGGGTTCTACTACAGCTTGGTAATTCTGTCCTCTCAGACCTATGGCTGCCCTGCACCAAATGATCATTTCACTCATTGGGGGTATCACAATAGGAACTGAGTCAGTGACCCGTACATTACCAATTTCGCCGTCGGTAAGCTTCGCTTGCTGCTGACACACCAGGGCCCGGATTTCTCTTTGGATGACTCCTCTCTGCCCTGGTCGGGCAATCTCAGCGAGCTGTTGGAGCAAGAACACTACTTCTTCCAAACAATTACCAATAACATTAGTACCCAATATTATATTTAGACCATTCTCCTCATTCACAGTCTTCACTACCAGAAGTCCCTGGTCTTTCAACTCCTCTCTTCCCACCTTTACATCTACACATTTTGTTCCAAGTACTTCTACAGGAAGACCATTAGAAGCATACACGGTAAAGTCAAGGCTCGGGGGTTTAAGATCGTCCATTGACCAGTACTTGGTATATAGGGCATCAGGTATAAGAGTGACTTGAGACCCAGTGTCTAGCAATGCTGGAACAGCAATCCCATCTAAAATAATGGACAGGTAGGGTCGCCCGCCCACATACCTGCGGTTCCAGTCTAGGGGGCCTGGCGAGTATTCTCCTGGGTGTTGGCCCTTGGACCCAGGTTCTGCCCGTTTAAAGGACACTGTGGAGACAAATGACCTTTTCGGTTGCAGCGAAAACAGACGATCTCTCGACGAGAAGGGTGTTGATCAGAGGTTGCTCCTGGGGTGGCGTTGTCCTCCTCCGGGGGGGCGACGTCTTCTTTCTTCTCCGGTGCATCCACGGGACGTCTTCTGGGCAGTCCGCTAGCAAGATTTCTCCTTCCTCTTCTTTCCGCAGTTGCAGGGCACTCATAACAGCAGCCAGATTTTTAGTCAGCTGGCGCACCTCTGAGCGCAGACATTCCAATTCACTAGGAGATGTCACCTGCGCTTTGGCTTCAGCCACTAGCGGGGAACAGGGGGTTACTGCCGGTTCCGGAGTGACTTCACCCTGATGATGTTGAGGGCCACCTCAGGTTTGCCCAGGGGCCGCAGCCCTTTTATTGCCATGTCCTTTAGGGCATCAAAGGTAGCATCCGGATGATCTAAGGACCACCAATTTACAGTTCTGCGTTCCTCTGGGGATCTCAATCCCTGTATAAACTGTTCTTTCAACATTTTATTCTCATGGAGAGCATTTAAATTGTTAATTTGCTTGAGTGCTTTCAGGGCTCCTTGCAATCGGCAAGCATAGTCCCGGATGCTGTCACCTGGCTGCTGTGAACAGTGATAGAAGGCCATCCGGAGATCCGTTTCTGTGCGGTCTTCAAATATGGCATTTAGTTTAAGAAAAATCGCAGGTACCGACTCCAGATCAACGGTATCCCAAGTCTCCACTTCCCTCTCAGCAGCGCCAGTTAACTGCCCTATTAACACAGCAGCTTTTTGTTTCTCAGGCATGGAGTACATTTCCAATAGGCTGCTTAACTTCCGCTTGAAGCCTGATAATGTGCCTGGCTCACCGCTGTACTGGGGAAGCCATTTCGCCCCAGGCATATATGGAAGCGTTAGTGGCATGATCGGGACTACCGGACTAGGTGCTGGGCCTGCGCCTCCATCTGGCGCTACAATACCAGACGGTGCGGGATTAAGCCCTCCGGCCGGGGCCGCACTGTCAGCCTGTTGTTGTGACATCTTAGCGCCCCCTTGGTTAAACGGAGCCTACCGGTTTCAGACGCTGCTACTTCTCAGGCACCGCAGTGAGAATAGGACCTTCGTCGCAGGCGCTCTGATGTCAGAGCGTTCACTTCCTGTCGCAGGACCTTCCGATGAGTCAGAGCCGGGGGCGTGTCCAAGACTTTGCGCGCTCTTTCAGGTACGCCCTCCTTCTTCTCCAACGCTTTAGGCGCGAATCTGGCGGCAAATATGGCGGTATTTGGCGCCAAACAACAGCAACAGTCTTTTTCACTCAAACAGTTACATAGGCACGCAGGGCTCGCAATTCTGCGAGTTTCGCATCCTGTTCGTGACGCCAAGTTTAGTTGTGTCGACCCGCCACCACAATTGTGGGTTACCAGGGCAATGGGGTACTCAGAGCCGAGCCCGTAGAAGTCTATGGGGATTGTTGTCACAGGTAGCTGTGGCTCGGTCTGTGGCCCGGGCGGTCTGGCGTATGTTGTTGTTGGGAATATTTACAGGGATAACTATATACAGTTCGTGACGCCACCTGTAGTATTCTGGTAATTAGTACCAGCGCTGCTGTAGATCTCTGAGGGGATGGTGAGGCAGCTAGATGACGGGTCCCCTACAGGTGGGACTCTTCCCTCAGGTCGGTAGTTAGGTAGGGATTGTGCAGGCATGCAGTAATAACTCAGTCTCACACAGTCAAAGTCTTTCCATACCTTTACTTGCAGAATGGTAAAGCAGGTCCCAGGGAGGCTGATGGGGTTGATGGAGGATGAGCTTTGAGGCAAACGGTTAAGCAAGTTAGGGGCCTCCTTTAACTCCAATGAAGCTGAGTACGACCAGCCTGAAGCATAGTCCTCTCTATGATTCCAGCTTATCTTTAGCTGTTCTGCCCGATCAGTGTTGTGGTTGGAGCCTTTTTTGTGAGAAAGGTGATTTCCTATATTGTCGTGCACTGACTCACGGTCCTCACTTCCTCTGACCCCAGTTACGTACTGACTGTATGGGCTTATCCGCCGCGACCTAGGGTCCGGTAGATTTCTGGCTATCTTATCACCTTGCTTGAAACAAAGATGATTCTTCGGTCCCCAGTAACCGGTAGATTCGTGCAGGTATTCTTCACCTATAGCACTTCCTTGCTTTCTTCCACTTTTGCCCTTCGACTTGCTCAGTTCTCAGGAGATATTTCAGCCTGTCTCCAGTGGGCACAGCTTTGACTAGGCTCGGGTACGTTAAAGTACCTATACTAGACTCCACAATTTGAAGCTGAAGATAGAGCAGAGTCCCTAAGACGTCTTGTCTCTCCTAAGTCTGGACACACTCTCCTACTGACACTCCCTTCCACACCCCTACTGGGCGTGTTTGAAGGTACATGATGACATGAAGAACACTTAACCTTTACCTCTCCACTCATCCTCCTGGTATTGTGTACCAGGGCTACACATAAGCCCGCAATGACAGGGTCCTCTTCCCTCTGTACCAGTCTGTCATTGTTAGTTTGTTTACTGTAAGTGATATTTGTATTTTGATGTAATAATAATAATAACTGTAAAGTTTGGTGGAGAAGGGATAATAGTGTGTGATTGTTTTTCATGAATCATCTTTTGCCCCTTAGTTACAGTGAAGGGAAATCTTAGGGCTTCAGAATGCCAAGATATTTTAGAGAATTGTATGCTTCCAACTTTTGGGGAACTTGTGAAGTACCACAGTGTTCAATGCAAGGTCCATAAAGACATGGTTGGGATAGAATGGTTTGGAAAAATTTCACTGGCCACACAGACAGCCCTGACCTCAACAGAGCGAACATCTTTGGGATGAACTATAATGCAGACTGTGAGCTCAGCCTTCCCATCCAACATCTGTGTCTGGCTCACCAAATCATCAATGGGCAAAAATTTGCACAGACTCCAAAACCCTTCCCAGTAGAATGGAAGCTGTTTTAGCTGAAATGGGAGAATAGACTCCACACTAATATGTATGGAATCAGTACAGTGGGGCACAATCTAACTTTAGGTCTGTATATGTGGTTCCAAGCTATGGGCACTTTGTGTGTCGTTGTGTGGTGTCACAATATTAAGAAGACATACCTACCAAAATTCAATCCTCCCTTGTAGCTCATTTTATACCCATCCCTTGTTCTATCAAGGAATGCCCTCAAAAAGGCAGGAAAGGCACCCTTTCTAATGCATAGTAGCACAAACCTCTTCCCTTGTGTTACAGTATATGTTTTTTCCTTCAGTTTTGCTTACAAAAATGCGTTTGCATAATTACCATGATGTGGATCATTTTGTAGATGCATTGAACCTCATTTTCTGCTGAATCTAATAATAACAATCATTTAAATGCATTTTTCGGTAGATTTGTCATGAAATGTACTGTCATAAACAAAGTAGGGAAAGTACTGAGATGCATAAATAACTCCGTATGATATACTGTATCTCATTGATGTGTTTATTAAGAAGGCACATCATAAATCATACTCAAGACTTATGTGTGAGTATCAGCAAAATCGTAAAGTAGAGGAGCCGCTGTCTTACCATTTTTTCTGTGTAATGTACAGAGTTGGAATAGGTCACTTTAAAGGGAACCATGCACCATGCAGGGTGGGCACTGAGAGCCCTGCAGCCGAAAGGAAATGAACCTTATTTCTCCCGGAAGTGTTCTGCATCCAGTCATAGGGGTGGCGCTGGCATTGTTTCAGTCACCGCTATGGGTATTGAGAGTGCCGTCTGTAACTGTGCCCCTGGCATTAACTGACAGTGTGCTCATCATTAGTGCCGGCTATAACCATACCCCCAACACTGGCTGACAGTGTGCTCATCATTAGTGCCGGCTGTAACTGTATCCCCAGCACTGACTGACATTGTGCTCATCATTAGTGCCGGCTGTAACTGTACCCCCAGCACTGACTGACAGTGTGCTCATCATTAGTGCCGGCTGTAACCATACCCCCAGCACTGACTGACAGTGTGCTTATCATTAGTGCCGGCTGTAACCATACCCCCAGCACTGGCTGACAGTGTGCTCATCATTAGTGCCGGCTGTAACCATACCCCCAGCACTGGCTGACAGTGTGCTCATCATTAGTGCCGGCTGTAACCATACCTGCCAGCACTGACTGACAGTGTGCTCATCATTAGTGCCGGCTGTAACCATACCTGCCAGCACTGACTGACAGTGTGCTTATCATTAGTGCCGGCTGTAACCATACCCCCAGCACTGGCTGACAGTGTGCTTATCATTAGTGCCGGCTGTAACCATACCCCCAGCACTGACTGACAGTGTGCTCATCATTAGTGTCGGCTGTAACCATACCCCCAGCACTGGCTGACAGTGTGCTTATCATTAGTGCCGGCTGTAACCATACCCCCAGCACTGGCTGACAGTGTGCTATCATTAGTGCCAGATGTAACCATACCCCCAGCACTGACTGACAGTGTGCTATCATTAGTGCCGGCTGTAACCATACCCCCAGCACTGGCTGACAGTGTGCTTATCATTAGTGCCGGCTGTAACCATACCGCCAGCACTGACTGACAGTGTGCTTATCATTAGTGCCGGCTGTAACTTACCGCCAGCACTGCTGACAGTGTGCGCTATCATTAGTGCCGGCTGAAATCTTACCTCCAGCACTGGCTGACAGTGTGCTTATCATTAGTGCCGGCTGTAACCATACCCCCAGCACTGACTGACAGTGTGCTCATCATTAGTGCCAGATGTAACCATACCCCCAGCACTGACTGACAGTGTGCTCATCATTAGTGCCGGCTGTAACCATACCCCCAGCACTGGCTGACAGTGTGCTTATCATTAGTGCCGACTGTAACCATACCCCCAGCACTGGCTGACAGTGTGCTCATCATTAGTGCCAGATGTAACCATACCCCCAGCACTGGCTGACAGTGTGCTCATCATTAGTGCCAGATGTAACCATACCCCCAGCACTGACTGACAGTGTGCTCATCATTAGTGCTGGCTGTAACCATACCCCAGCACTGGCTGACAGTGTGCTCATCATTAGTGCCGGCTGTAACCATACCCCAGCACTGACTGACAGTGTGCTTATCATTAGTGCCGGCTGTAACCATACCCCCAGCACTGGCTGACAGTGTGCTCATCATTAGTGCCGGCTGTATCTGTACCCCCAGCACTGGCTGACAGTGTGCTTATCATTAGTGCCGGCTGTAACCATACCCCCAGCACTGGCTGACAGTGTGCTCATCATTAGTGCCAGATGTAACCATACCCCCAGCACTGGCTGACAGTGTGCTTATCATTAGTGCCGGCTGTAACCATACCCCAGCACTGGCTGACAGTGTGCTCATCATTAGTGCCGGCTGTATCTGTACCCCCAGCACTGGCTGACAGTGTGCTTATCATTAGTGCCAGCTGTAACCATACCCCCAGCACTGACTGACAGTGTGCTCATCATTAGTGCCTGATGTCAGTCAGTGCTGGGGGGTATGTTTACAACCGCCGCTTTCTATACACAGAGCGGTGACTGAAATTGTGCCAGGGCCACACCTATGACTGGATGCCAAATGTTGCCGAGGCAACAAAGTTAACCTGCAGATTAACCCCATATCTGAAGATTAATAGAGTCATTTTACATGACAGGTTCACTTTAAAGAGCGTTTGTTTCCCTCCACTCAGTAAATTAAGTCCTAGGACAGCTTTTCTGAACAGAATACCATTTACTCAGATGTCACAGGTGTGTCAGAGGCTGCATAAAGTCACACTGCATCTGGCTGCAGAAGGTCTCTGCGGTTGGCTTTGCAGACATTTTCCTAATCCTTGCACCCAGCGGCAACCTCCCCCAGCTCTAATTGACACACCTGGACTGGGTGTTTATAGACTTCCTATCTGCTTCAGGGAATCGCTGGTGATATTTCCATTTCCCCCTTTGAGGCTTGGAGCTATAGCAGTCGGCTATCTTGCTCTTTGGTGTTTGGATGATATCTGTGTTACCTCTCTGAGTCTGCTCAAGATAAGTGTTACTCTTGTTTGTCGATCACAGCTGTCTTTAGTTGTAGTGGGGATCGACTGTTGCACAGCCCGTCCTTCCTTAAGCAGGGCTTATTGCCAGGATCAAGCAGGGATTTGGTTTCTGCTCGGCGATAGGTGCAGAACCTGGTTAGGGACGTTTAGGGCAGACATGGTGACTTTAGATCTGCCTAGGGGTCTCCACCCCCCCCTTCCATAGTGTTGGGTTCTCTTCCCCTCATCCCTTCATGATGCACTTAGTTTTCTCACACTGTGCGTGACATCAGATCTTCCATATGGATGTGCAGCTACTTGATATTTTTGGTAAAATATGATCATCAACAGCCAATAGTAAAATTGTGGTGGTCCACGCTCTGCATGATACTTGTAAACTGTGGTGAACCTGAATACCTTTGCTTGCGTCTTTTCACAGTCTCATTTTTTTTTTGCAGGTGACCTGGCTCTGATGACACCTGGCACAACTATTTCTACCATTTACACCTGCTTCTTAGCTCTAAAGCAAAGCGCTATATCAATTCAGGAGTCACCCTCACTTCTATGGGAACAATTCCCAGGGACATCTGTGGGGGCTCCTACAGTCATCTCGATTGCCCGCCAGAGCAGTGGGATACTCTGTACTGGGCCAGTGTCTTAATGGGATGTGTCACGGCAGCAGTGGCCCAGTCCGTGGCCCTGGGCGTCCAATAAAAGGGAAATATTTACAGGGGATGATGAGAGTTTGTATTGAAGTGTTCGTGACGCCACCTGTGGTATCTGGTCAGAGGTGACCAGCTCTGCAGTGCAGATCCTCTGAGACTGGTGGTGATGCAGCAGAGTTAGAATAGTGTGGAGCCCAGCTGTGACTGAATCCACATCTCCAGAAGGGTGCACTGAAAGAGGATACCACTAAAGGTCATTATGCACATACACACACGTACAGCTACCCTAAAGACCATCAGAGGGAGCTGTGTTAGGCATATAAAAAGAAGTTTAGTTTCAGTTTCTAGGGAGTCGTCTCTGAGTCTGAGACAGAGTCTGAGCAGCCATCTCAGAGAGCTCAGTCAGTCTGCAGAAAGTGACGTGCAGAGCTGAGGAAGTGAGTCTGCAGGGCTATTCAGTTCCAAGTAAGTGGAGTCTAGTAAGAGTGAAAGAGAAGTCACTCCAGCCTAGTCAGAGCTGAATTTAGAAGTGTAGCTCTGTGGAAAGCGTGCCGACGCTTAAAGAGCGGCGAAGAGGCAGCCTACCAACTGCCAGCGTGTGTGATCGTGTAAGGATCCAGGTAGGCCGAAGGCGAGTGGAAGTTAATGAGACAAAGGGACCTTAGTAGCCCGTCTCAGCAAGTATCACCGGACACCGGGGTCCGAGCCTATAGGGATCTCCACGACCCATTAGGAGAACACCGGAGTTCCTGGAGGACTACAAGTCCCAGGAGTACCACAGAGCTGATACGTAGCAGGATCAGGAGGACAGAGTCTGGCAAGCAGGACGCTGTGAGCAGAGACTGTGTACTTTCAGTGAGAAGGTCCAATCACAAGATCAGCCAGGTGCAAGACGGAGATCAAGTTAGACCCAGCTACAAGCAGGTCAGGACTTCACTACTAAAAGGCAGAGGTCAGGAGGCCATACACCTACCAGTGGAGGAATCTCGATGTGCATCCTTCACAATACAGTACTCCGGGAAGTGCCTGCAACATCTACAGTAAAGGTACCAAACTGACTTATGTGTGTGTCTCCCTTAATTTCCCTGACTGCCAGGTCCCCATCTGTCCTGCATTCTTATACATCTATCTGCCCTGGAGGAATCAACCTTACTTGTGGAAGGCTTAACATCTAGCTGCACTTTATTAACCCTCCAGTGGATCTGCATAGCAGCGCTGGTCATTCTGATCAGATACCACAGGTGGCGTCACGACAAACTACATGAACATTCTATCATTCCCTGTAAATATCCCACATTTAAAGTGAGCGCCCAGGGCACGGACCGAGCTGTGCTACCCATGACGTTTCCCATAGACATCAACGGGCTCGGTGCCGAGTACCCCATAACCCTGGTGTGTGCGGCTCAATAGCTCTCCACAGGCAGAGCTTGTTGTCTCAGGGCAGAGGTATGTAGTAGAAGATGATGGTGTTGGTAGATGTAGCAGAGTGGAGTGTGTGCCACAGGAAGAATTTGAGCAGACAGTCAGATGCAGTTTCCAAAGCTTTTCTTACAGTTCTGGTGTACACAGATGCCCGCTTGGTGCTGTGTCCTCCAGGTGAGGGGCTCAGCAAACTCCCAGGTAGATTGGGATGCACCTTTCCAGGACTCCTTTCAGTATGTTCCTTTCTCTGTCATCTCACTGTTTTGTCTTACTCGCCTCTCCTTCCTGCCAACACCTAACAATCAGTGTCCCAAGCCAGTAGCCGCGGAACCTGTTGGATAACACCTTCCCTGCGTTCCTTGCTCCTATATGGCTTCCTTTTCGGCGAAGATAATTGCGGTTCAGTAGCTGAGGCACCTAGAGATGCCACTGCCTCTGGCTTGCTAGCTGAGTCTTAAAGTTCTCCACTAGGCTAAGGGGCCGGTGTCCCTTCTGCGACCTCGTCCCTCCACAATTGGATCGGGCCCCACGGATGGATCACTCACTATCCGTGCCCCAAGGACCCCTTCTTTCCTTCCAGAAGCTTCCCTTTGTGCATCTCTCTCTCTGCACATTCTCTGTCCGGGGCCGAGCTGCTATCAGCTCCAGGTCCCCTCTGCAGCTCCTCCTGACAGGAAGCTGCCCGTCAACAGGTCTGCTTCCTTTCACATTCTCGTCACGTCTGACTCACTCTCCCGCTCTCTGAAGCTTCACTTCCCCTCCTTCTTACTTCTCCACCCACCACCCATGCACTCTTTCCTAGCCAGACAGGGATGAGACCATCCTCCCTTAGGGTACGTCCAGGGTGCCCTGCTGCTATAGTCTGTGTTGGGTGCAGGTGTTAGGGTATGTTTCCACGTTCAGGATGGCATGCGTTTTGGACAGAGCGGAAATCCCGCTCCGCCCAAAGCCGCCCCCCCTTCAGAACGCGCAGTGAATATGGATGTGCTCATTGAACACATCAGGAATCACCGCAGCGCTACATAGGGCTGTGTTATTTACCTTGCGGCGACTGAGCGTCGCAGCAAGGTAAAAGGACATGCTGCAATCTGAAAAGACGCGCCACATGTCCGTTTACGCAGGTCTGACGCCAGCGTGTTTTAACGCATAGTGGAGATGGGATTTCATGAAATCCCCTCCACTATGCTTAAACATCTGGACGCTGTGTGTTTGACACTGCGGCTGTACACAGCGTCAAACACGCAGGGTTTGCTGAACGTGGAAACATACCCTTAGAGTCATGGGTGGTCCCTCCTTACCTGAGAGTGGGGTATCACACCTCTGGATGAGGTGCAATACCTCTGTGGCGACTGAACCCTCAGGGGCGCCACACATCTCTCTGGCTAACTGTGATACACAATATTTTTCCCACAGCTAGCAAAATAAATCTTTTATCAATATCATGCACTTATCCAGTGCTTAGCACCAATTACACGCCTTATCTATATTTTCCTAACTCCATCGATGAGAGTGCCAGAGTACAGCATCCCACTGCCTCTTCATAGTCCTATACATAAGACCCCCACATCGCTGCAGACATCGCACTCCATTCTAGCTTTCCCCATCTCCATTCTCGAAATACAGATAACCCACCTTGCTGAGCTATAAAGAGGTAAACCCTTTGTTGCAGATCTGTAGCTGTCATATACAATGGCTAAAGAACATGTGTCACTAACCATAAGTATGCAAATTGCCTCTGCAGAGAAAAAGAGGACTTGAACTCTATAGCGCCACCTGTAGGAAGCAGCGATCCTACATAAGTTGGAAGTAGAGATCCTAGCCATAAGTATGTATTTTTTTACCTGTTGTAAATGCCGCTGTTCTAATAAGGGTACTCTCACACTGGAGTCGATTCTCTCTTGCGAGAGAATTGGGCTAATTGTGCTAGTGACACTCAGCTCAAACTCTCTCAGCGTGTGATCTGATTCTCTCGCATGAGAGAATTGCAGCACAAGTGTGGAGAAGACAGAGAAAGGAATCTCTCCATCTTCTTCACTGTCTCTGTGCGAGTACATCGGACTGCATGCTGATGATATCGGATGACATCTGAGTGCAGTCCAATGTTTTACACGTGTGGAGCTGAGTCTCGCAGCCACTCGCAGCATGCTGAGATTGTATTCGCATGCTGAATCATAGAATAAGATTGGGAGGAGTGCTATCTGATAAAACATTGTTTAGCTACTTGTATGGTAGTGTGGGCGAGCCCTAAATCTGATGTTGTTTGTCTCATGTTCTTGCATCTCTTCTTTCCTGATATATGGCCCCCCTCTACCCTCTACATAAATCTAGTCTTTTTAACAAGTGGGTGTGGTTCTCAACTCTTTTTTTATGTGCGCATTCTTGGGCACCATGTCCAGTTGGCTAAAAAGACTAAATTTATATACTGATAAGGGCTATTGCATACAATCATATTATTGGTCTCAGTGCGATGTGACAAAACATCGGATCGCATCCGTAAAAATGTAGCTCTATGTGGCTGTGCAAATGTAAGATTTTTTTCCTTGGACTGAGTTGGTCCAAGGAAAAAAAATCACAGCTTGCCTGAATATTCAGATCGCACTTGGCCATGCAAGTTTGTAAGTCGGTGGAAACCATGGACTGCACTCGGATTTCCACGGCCTGACACAATGAAGAAGATGGAGACTATTTATTCTCCATCTTCCCCTCATCTGAGAGAGTCGGATCACGCTATAATCACACTCTGATCACAGTGTGATCAACATAATCAACCCAATTCTCTCAGATGAGATGAATACACAGTGCAATTAGAGGGGCCCATAACTCAGAAATGGTGAGTCACAGGAACAAAAGAAAAGCAATGCAAAATTCAGCATCATTTACACCAGGTATTACATATTTATGGCAAGTGACAGGTCCTCTTTAAATAAGCTGAATAAACACCCTGTTAGGGTCTGCGGAACGCACCAGATAAATATAAATAGTGGGTGCGTTCGCAAACCGGGGTCCACCGTGCAGGCAGAGCCTGC
The DNA here is from genome assembly GCA_033576555.1 of Oophaga sylvatica. NCBI lineage: Eukaryota > Metazoa > Chordata > Amphibia > Anura > Dendrobatidae > Oophaga > Oophaga sylvatica. Next base: position 67,885,619 of record JARQOD010000002.1, on the reverse strand, counting down.
TGCTAGCAAGATGGCGGTATAGGCGAACTCTGTTACTTCACAGAGTCGCAAATATAGATACTGTGGCACTATATGGCGGTATAAGCGAACTCTGTTACACCACAGAGTCACTAAGGTAGAGACGCAGAGATATGGACTGTGTCCTGTTAACTCCACAGGGATGCACAGACAACTGCTGTGCGGACAGCAGTCCGTGGTAATGCAATCTCCTCACTGGAGAAGCTGGTATTCTAGGGGCTTATTGCAGCCAAGCCCTAAACACGTGCATACAAGTCTCCTCACCGGAGGTGCCGGTATTCTATGGGCTTATTTCAGCCGAGCCCTAACCACATGCGTGCAAGATCACAGTGGCGCAAAGCACATAATGCAATTGATACTAGCGCATGGCAGCACGGCCATGCCACCCTTTTATAGTAGCAAGTACAGGACCTACCAGAAAAGGACCAATGAGAAACTGTACAAGAACACATGTAGTTTCAGGACCTTCCTGGCGGACCAATATCAGCTGCTGCAGTAGCTGAGCATGTGACCCCTGATCTCCTATGAGAGATCTTACCCTGGGCATGCTCAGAAAGGAAAACACAGGACTTAGTCCCAACTGAGTCTGCTTGCCGCTGACCTGCACTGGCTACAATGGTAGGACCCGGAGAGGCAGCAGTCATCCTCTGCACAGCACTAGACTGAGCGAGACGCTGGGACCGATGTCTCTGCTGAGCAGGTTCCACTGCGGCCAGAGACGGATGGGAGACTGCAGCGGGGATAGCTCGAGATTCCCCTTGTGCAGGAGTGGGAACTCGACCCCTAACATTACCCCCCTCCCTAGGGCCCCCCCTGTTTTGGGCCTCACTACGCTCACAGGCAGCAATGAGCTGCGGAGCGTGAACGTGCTCAACAGGCTCCCAGGACCTATCCTCAGGCCCATAACCCCTCCAATCCACCAAATAAATCTTTTTGCCCCACACCACCTTGCACTCTACAATAGCGTTCACCTCGTGATCGTCCGTAGATGAACCCGATGTCCCGGCAGATGACTCAGAGAACCGGGACATGACCACGGGTTTCAAGAGGTGATGAAAGGTGTCGGAGATACCCAGGCGTGGTGGAAGGGCCAAACGGTATACCACAGGGTTAACCTGCTCGAGGACTTTGAAGGGACCCAGGTAACGGGGTGCCAACTTGGTCGACTCCACTCGAAGCCTGATGTTACGGGCGGAGAGCCACACCAAGTCACCGGGAGCAAATGTCGGAGGGGGGCGCCGATGTGCGTCAGCGGAGGACCTCATCCTGAGTACGGTCCCAAATGTCCCGTGCCTCCACAGCCCAGTCTGCCACCCTGGAGTCGGTGGAAGACACGGGCATTGGCACAGGAACCCGCGGATGCTGACCGTAATTAAGGAGGAATGGTGTCTGTCCAGTGGAGTCTGCCACGGCGTTGTTCAACGCAAACTCTGCCCACGGTAGCAGAGATGCCCAGTCATCCTGCCTGGCAGAGCCTACAAACAACAACGACAAAGCTCTCTCCAGAACTGAGATGCAAACTGGGGACCTCACCTCGGTCACTAACGATTTTGTCCGGCATGCCGTGTAGATGAAAGATATGTCTTATGATCAACGCAGCCAGGGCCCGTGCAGAAGGTAACCTGGTAACGGTACCAGGTGCACCATTTTGGAAAAATGGTCGGTGATCACCCAAATGATGGTGCAACCCCGAGACTTGGGTAAGCCCACCACAAAGTCCATTCCCGACCATCTCCCAGGGCCTGTCTGCCACCGGCAAAGGGTAAAGTAACCCAGCTGGCCATTGTCAAGGAGATTTATTTTTTGGCGCAGGAGACGCACGCCTGAACATAATCCCCAACATCACGGACCATATGCGGCCACCAGTACATCCTCGCCAACAGCGCAGATGTCCTTTTGGTCCCAAAATGTCCACCCACCCTGGACGAATGAGCCCAAGAGAGAACCTCCGGTTGCAAATTGGGTGGTACAAAAGTCTTGCCCGGAGGTACAGACTCTAGCAAAACCAGCACTACGGTTCTCAGGCTCTCAGAAGGGATAATAAGCCGAGGCTCCCCCTCCTCCTCCTCAGAGGACACCACGGATCGAGAGAGAGCGTCTGCCTGAATGTTCTTCTCTCCCAAGAGATAATGGAGGGTGAAGTGAAATCGGGAGAAAAACAAGGACCATCTGGCCTGATGAGAATTTAGCCGCTGGGCTGTTTGTAAGTATACCAAATTCTTGTGATCCGTAAAGACTTGGAAGGGAAAGCGAGCCCCCTCCAACAGATGTCTCCACTCAGAGAAAGCCAACTTCATTGCTAGCAACTCCTGGTCCCTGATGGAATAATTCCTCTTCACTGGTGAAAAGGTCTTGGAGAAGAAGAAGCAAGGATGTTTCCGACCTTGAGCATCCTTTTGAAAGAGGACTGCTTCAGCACCAACGGATGAGGCATCCACCTCCAATATGAATGGTATGTCAACATCAGGGCGGTGTAGGATGGGAGCACTAGCAAAATGAGACCTAATTGAGGTGAAAGCCTTGGAGACTTCTTTGGACCACAATTTGGGATTTGCTCCCTTCTTGGTGAGGGCTACCAAGGGAGCTACCAAAGTTGAGAAATGGGGAATGAACTGGCGATAGTAATTAATGAACCCCAGAAAGCGCTGCACCGCTTTAAGAGAATGGGGTTCTTGCCAGTCCATCACCGCCTGTAGTTTGCCAGGATCCATAGCCAATCCATGGGCGGAGATGATATAGCCCAGGAATGGTAAAGACTCCAGCTCAAACACACATTTCTCCAACTTTGCATAAAGGGAATTTGCCCGCAAGAGGTCGAAGACTCTGCAGACATCTTTCTGGTGGGAGTCAATATCTGGAGAGAAGATGAGAATATCATCCAGATAGACCACGACCGAGGTGGAAAGCATATCCCGGAAGATGTCATTAACAAAGTCTTGGAAAACGGCTGGGGCATTACAGAGCCCGAAGGGCATCACCAGATATTCATAGTACCCATCCCTGGTATTAAAAGCCATCTTCCACTCATCCCCCTCGCGGATGCGAATCAGGTTGTAAGCACCCCGCAGGTCTAATTTGGTAAATACCCTTGCTCCCCGGAGCCTATCAAAGAGCTCAGAAATCAGAAGCAGCGAGTATTTATTCTTAACGGTGATGGCGTTAAGACCCCTGTAATCTATGCATGGACGTAATTCTCTGTTCTTCTTTTGCACAAAGAAGAACCTTGCCCCAGCACGTGATACTGACTTCCTAATGAACCCTCTTTCCAGATTCTCCTGAATGTATTGGGACATAGCCTCCGTCTCCGGGAGAGAGGATAGACCCGTCCCCGGGGAGGTTCTGCTTCAGGCAAGAGGTCAATAGGACAGTCATAGGGGCGGTGAGGCGGAAGCGTCTCCGCAGCCTTTTTGGAGAACACGTCTACATAGGACCAATAGCACTTGGGAAGGGAAGTGAGATCTGCGGGTATCCCTGAAGTAGCAACCTGAACACTCTCCCTCACACATCTACCTCTACAAGACTCACTCCAACCCCGTAACTTCCCAGAGGACCACTCAATATGTGGGGAGTGAAGACGAAGCCAGGGTACTCCCAGCAGAGCCTCATCTATACCCTCAGGAAGGATAAGGAAAGAGATAATCTCCTGATGGGAAGGAGACATAGCTAATGTGAGAGGGATTGTCTGATGTGTGATCTTTGAGGGCAGTATGGATCCATTCACCACTTGAACAGTCACCGGTTTGGCGAGCATCACCTGAGGTATAATGTGGCGGAGAGCAAAAGCAGAGGACATAAAATTCCCCTCTGCTCCAGAATCCACACAAAGCTCAACTGTTAGAGTGGATGGACCAAAAGAGATTGTCCCTTTAAAGGACAGCTTGGAGGCAAATGCTGCTGACTCTAGTGAACCTCCTCCCATGGTCACTAGACGCGATCATGTTCCCGATCGCTGGGGACTGTTGTGAATGTTTTGGAAATGAATTCTGAGCAGAAGCTCCCTCTGGTGGTTACAAACAGTACTGAACCATTCAATGAGGATTGGCAATCAGGAGTCACAGACTGGCTTGATATAAGGGAGGTTCCCTCCCATGATAGTTGCCAGTGATCAATTGTTCTTGTCTCAACTTTGGTTCCTGGTTCACTTGGAAGCTTGCTGAGTCTTGCCTCTTCTTCTGCTTTCAGATAAGATATTTTCTGTTTTTGTTTTTGTGCTTACCATTTGCATATTTCTCTGCATTTCTGTGAGGTTAGCCAGGTCCCCCTCCGGGGGCTTGGGCTCCTCTCAGTTCTGCTGGAGCCACTGTTATTTGTTCATTTGCCTTTTCCAGTTTTTTCAGTGGCTGCGGCTTAGTTTTGTTGCTCCAGAGAACTGATTTAGGTGGTAGAGGTCGTGTGATCTCAGGTGTTTTTGCAATCAGTAGCGTTGGCATTTTTTAGGGTTTTTTTTGGATTGCGGTGAGTATCCTTTCTATCCTTTTCTGTCTAGGCAGATTGGGCCCCAGCGTTTGCTCATACTATTTTCTGTCTGTGTCTGTATTCCCTCTTGTCTAACCGCCATTACATGTTTGGGGGCTTCTTATGTTCTTTGGGGATCTGCTCCGGGGCAGATAGCTTTCCTCTTTCTATCTTTAGGTGTAGTTAATCTCTCAGGCTGTGAAGAGGCGTCTAGGACCAACGTAGGAACGCTCCACGGCTGCCTTTAGTTGTGGTGGTTAGTCAGGGTACTGCAATCCAATAGATTCCAACCTCTCTGGTGTATTGCCGTTTTTGCCTGCTCTCCTCAGCTACCGAAACATAACAGTATCACCGGCCAAACTGAAAATTGTATGGTACTCACAGAAGGGAAAAATAGTGTGGAAGGAAAAAAGTTGTCAGAGTTATCAGAGGATTTTTTTTTTTTTTTCTGTTTCTTGCATTTTTTCCCTCTTATTCTCTGGGTGCTGAGGAGGATTTTTTTTTCTCAATGGAGCTTACACAGCTGTCTGGCCGTGTGGATCAGCTTGCCACTGAGGTTCGGAGTATTGCTGTCTATCTTGCTGGGTTGCCGGTTGTGGAACCTAGGATTCCCATGCCAGATTTGTTTTTGGGAGATCGGGCCAAATTTCTGAATTTCAAAAATAACTGTAAGTTGTTTTTTGCCTTAAAACCTAAGTCCTCAGGGAACGCAGCACAGCAGGTTCAAATTGTCATCTCTCTCCTGTGCGGCGATCCTCAGGATTGGGCTTTTTCCCTGACACCTGGGGACTCTGTTTTGAGTGATATTGATGCATTTTTTCTGGCTCTGGGGTTATTGTACGATGAGCCTAATGTCACTGATCAAGCTGAAAGAACCTTGTTGGCATTAAATCAGGGGCTTGAGGACGCTGAGTTGTACTGTCAGAAATTGTGAAAATGGGCAGTCCTAACCAAATGGAATGATGATGCTTTGGCAGCCCTTTTTCGGAAGGGGCTGTCAGAGAATGTAAAAGATGTTATGGTGGGTTTCCCTGCTCCCTCTGGTCTCAATGATTCTATGTCATTAGCGATTCAAATTGACAGACGTTTGCGTGAGCGTAGAGGTATGCGTGGAATAGTGTTGCCTTGTGAGCCAGCTTCTGAACCCATGCAGTGTGATAGAGTGGCTTCTGGGGCACAGCGACATGAGTTTCGAAAACGCAATGGGTTATGCTTCTATTGTGGTGACGCCTCCCATGCTATTTCTGTCTGCCCTAAGCAGGGACGACGTTTTGCTCGCTCAGTTGTTTGGGTAGTGTTCAGACTAAATTTCTGTTGACTGTTACCCTGCTTTGCTCCCTGTCCACATTTTCTGCTCAGGATTTTGTTGATTCGGGTGCAGCTATTAACCTGATGGATTTTGATTTTGCCAAACGTTGTGGGTTTCCCTTGATGCCCCTACGGAAGTCTATTCCCCTACTGGGGATTGATTCTACCCCTTTGGCTGAGAATAAACCCCAGTTCTCTACTCAGGTTATAATGAGGGTTGAACCTGATCATCAGGAGAGTTGCAAATTTTTGGTGCTGTATAATCTGCATGACATTATCGTACTAGGTTTCCCTTGGTTACAGTCTCATAATCCTGTTTTGGATTGGAAATCTGTGTCTGTGACCAGTTGGGGCTGCCAATGTGTTAATGCCAACACTCCTGCTTTTTCTGCCTCTCCCCAGTCTCAGGATGCTCCTGACTTTTTGACTGATTTTTCTAATGTGTTTAGCGAAAGTAAATCTGCATCCTTGCCCCCCCATAGGAGCTATGACTGCGCTATTGAATTAGTGCCTGGTAGTAAATTCCCTAAAGGTCGCCTTTTTAACTTGTCTGTACCTGAACATGACGCTATGCGGTCTTATATCAAGAAGTCATTGGAGAAGGGTCATATCAGACCATCCTCTTCACCCTTGGGTGCCGGTTTTTTCTTTGTGGCCAAAAAGGATGGTTCATTAAGGCCGTGTATTGATTATCGTCTCTTGAACAAGATCACTGTGAAATATCAATATCCGGTTACCCTTGATTTCTGACCTGTTTTCCAGGGTGAAAAGTGCTACTTGGTTTACCAAGCTTGACCTCAGGGGGGCGTATAACCTTATTCGCATTAAGCACGGGGATGAATGGAAGACGGCGTTTAATACCCCAGAGGGGCATTTTGAGTACCTAGTGATGCCCTTTGGGCTCACTAATGCTCCTTCCGTCTTCCAGTCCTTCATGAATGACATTTTCAGGGATTTTGTGGATAAATTTCTGATTGTTTATTTGGATGATATCTTGATTTTTTCCAATGACTGGGACTCTCATGTAAAACGTGTTCGGACTGTGTTCCAGATTTTGAGAGAGAATGCTCTGTATGTGAAGGGATCAAAGTGTCTTTTTGGCGTACAGAGGATCTCATTTCTGGGATTCATTTTGTCTCCATCTGTTATTGAAGTGGACCCGGTCAAGGTTCAGGCCATCTGTGATTGGGTCCAACCTACTTCATTAAAGGCTCTTCAGAGATTCTTGGGTTTTGCCAATTTTTATCGTAAATTTATTGGTAATTTCTCTGTTATTGTTATACCATTGACTGATTTGACCAAAAAGGGTTCTGATGTGGTGAATTGGCCTCCTGAGGCAGTCTCTGCGTTTCAGGAACTTAAGCAGAGATTCACTTCTGCTCCTGTTCTACGGCAGCCTGATGTTTCTCTGCCATTTCAGGTGGAGGTTGATGCCTCTGAAATTGGGGCAGGTGCCGTTTTGTCCCAAAGAGATCCTGAGACCTCTAAAAGTAACCCTTGTGCCTTTTTCTCTCGAAAATTTTCTCCAACTGAACGTAATTATGACGTGGGTAATCGGGAGTTATTGGCCATGAAGTGGGCTTTTGAAGAGTGGAGACATTGGCTGGAGGGAGCCAAACATCAGGTGGTGGTCCTCACGGACCATAAGAATCTGGTTTATCTCGAATCAGCCAAGCGACTTAATCCTAGACAGGCCAGGTGGGCCTTGTTTTTCACACGTTTTAATTTTGTGGTTTCCTTTCTTCCTGGCACTAAGAATGTTAAGGCGGATGTCCTCTCGAGGAGTTTCCTTGCGGACTCTCCTGAGTTATCTGATCCTGCTGTTATTTTGAAAGAAGGTGTAGTTCTTTCCGCCATCTCGCCCAATTTGAGACTGGCTCTGGAAGGGTGTCAGGAGGATAAACCCGAGCGCTGCCCTATTGGGAAATTGTTTGTCCCAGACCGTGTGGAAAAGAGTGTGATGTCTGAGATTCATTGTTCCGCGTTGGCCGGTCATCCCGGAATTTTTGGTACCAGAGACTTGGTGAGTCGGTCCTTTTGGTGGCCTACTTTGTCTCGTGACATTAGGGAATTTGTGCAGTCCTGCGGGACTTGCTCTTGCTCCAAGCCTTGCTCTCGCTCTAGTGGTTTGTTGATGCCATTGCCTGTGCCCAAGAGACCATGGACCCATATCTGTTGTGAATGGGTTTGAGATGAGTTCTGAGCAGAGGCTCCCTCTGGTGGTTACAAGCGGTGCTAGTGAAGATTGTGAGGACTGGGAATCAGGTGTTACTGACTGGTCTTATATAAGGGAGTCATTTTCCCATCAGGGTTGCCGGTGATCAATTGTTCTGGTCTGAATCCTTCATTCCAGTTTCCCTTGTAGCCTGCTGTGTCGTGTCTGCATCTCCTGCTAACAGATAAGACTTTGTCTTCTTTTGTGTTTTTGCTATATTTTTGCATTTTGTCCTGCACTTCTTTGGGGGCCTTCAGGGTCCCCTCCGGGGGCTTCTGCCCTCTCTGTTTAGTTCAGCCACTGAGTTTTGTTCTTTTGCTTTTTCCAGTTTTTTCAGTGGCTGCTGTTTTGATTTTGTTACACCAGAGAACTAATTTAGGTGGTAGAGGTCGTGTGATCTCAGGTGATTTTGAAATTAGTAGAGTTGGTGCTTTTCAGGGTTTTCTGGGATTGCAGTAAGTACCCTTCCTATCCTTTTCTATTTAGATAGTTTGGGCCCCAGCGTTTGCTCATACTATTTTCTTTCTGTGTCGGTATTTCCTCTTGTCTAACCGCCATTACATGTTTGGGGGCTTTCTATTGTCTTTGGGGTTCTGCTCTGGGGCAGATAGCTTTCCTATTTCTATCTTTAGGTGTAGTTAGTTTCTCAGGCTGTGACGAGGCGTCTAGGACCAATGTAGGAACGCTCCACGGCTGCCTCTAGTTGTGGTGGTTAGTCAGGGTACTGCAATCTCATAGATTCCAACTGCTCTGGTGTATTGCCTTTTTTACCTGCACTCCTCAGCTACCGAAACATAACAGTATCACCAGCCTAAAAATTGAAAATTGTATGGTACTCACAGAAGGGAAAAAATATTGTGAAAGAAAAAGGGTTGTCAGAGTTGTCAGAGATATTTTTCTGTTTGTTGCATTTTTTTTTTTTTTTCCTCTGTATCTCTGGGTGCTGGGGAGGATCTTTTCTCCCAATGGAGTTTGCACAGTTGTCTGGCCGTGTGGATCAGCTTGCCACTGAGGTTCAGAGTATTGCTGCATATCTTGCTAGGTTGCCTGTTGTGGAACCTAGGATCCCCATGCCAGATTTGTTTTTAGGGGATCGAGCTAAGTTTCAGAATTTCAAAAATAATTGTAAATTGTTTTTTGCCTTAAAATCTAAGTCCTCAGGAAACGCAGCGCAGCAGGTTCAAATTATCATCTCTCTCCTGCGCGGCGATCCTCAGGATTGGGCTTTTTCCCTGATACCTGGAGATCCTGTTTTGAGTGATGTTGATGCGTTTTTTCAGGCTTTGGGGTTATTGTACGATGAGCCTAATGTCACTGATCAAGCTGAAAAAGCCTTGTTGGCATTAAATCAGGGGCTTGATGATGCTGAGTTATACTGTCAGAGATTCCGTAGGTGGGCAGTCCTGACCAGGTGGAATGACGACGCTTTGGCGGCCCTTTTCCGGAAGGGTCTGTCAGATAGTGTAAGGGATGTTATGGTGGGATTCCCTGTCCCCTCTGGTCTCAATGATTCTATGTCATTAGCGATTCAAATTGACAGACGTTTGCGTGAGCGGAGAAGTATGCGTGGAATGGTGTTGCCTTGTGAACCAGCTTCTGAACCCATGCAGTGTGATAGAGTGGTGTCTGGGGCACAGCGTCATGAGTTTCGAAAGCGCAAGTGGTTATGTTTCTACTGTGGTGATGCCTCTCATGCTATTTCAGTCTGCCCTAAGCGGGGAAGACGTTTTGCACGCTCAGTTGTCTTGGGTAGTGTTCAGACTAAGTTTTTATTAACTGTCACTCTGATATGCTCTCTGTCCTCATTTTCTGCTCAGGCTTTCGTTGATTCTGGAGCAGCTATTAACCTGATGGATTATGATTTTGCTAAACGTTGTGGGTTTCCCTTGATACCCCTACAGAAGTCTATTCCCCTACTGGGGATCGATTCTACCCCTTTGGCTGAGAATAAACCCCAGTTTTCTACTCAGGTGATAATGAGGGTTGAACCTGATCACCAGCAGTGCTGCAAATTTTTGGTTCTATATAATCTGCATGACATTATCGTGCTGGGTTTCCCTTGGTTACAGTCTCATAATCCTGTTTTGGATTGGAAATCTGTGTCTGTAACCAGTTGGGGATGCCAATGTGTTAATACCAACACTCCTGTTTTTTCTGCCTCCCCCCAGGCTCAGGATGTTCCTGACTTTTTGTTTGATTTTTCTGATGTGTTTAGCGAAAGTAAATCTGCATCCTTGCCTCCCCATAGGAGCTATGACTGCGCTATTGAATTAGTGCCGGGTAGTAAATTCCCTAAAGGTCGCCTTTTTAACTTGTCTGTACCTGAACATGACGCTATGCGGTCTTATATCAAGGAATCATTGGAGAAGGGTCATATCAGACCATCCTCTTCACCCTTAGGTGCCGGTTTTTTCTTTGTGGCCAAAAAAGATGGTTCATTAAGGCCGTGTATTGATTATCGTCTCTTGAACAATATTACTGTGAAATATCAATACCCGTTACCCTTGATTTCTGACCTGTTTTCCAGGGTGAAAAACGCTACTTGGTTTACCAAGCTTGACCTCAGGGGGGCGTATAACCTTATTCGCATTAAGCACGGGGATGAATGGAAGACGGCATTCAATACCCCTGAAGGGCATTTTGAGTACCTAGTGATGCCCTTTGGGCTCACTAATGCTCCTTCCGTCTTCCAGTCCTTCATGAATGACATTTTCAGGGATTTTGTGGACAAATTTCTGATTGTTTATTTGGATGATATCTTGATTTTTTCTAATGACTGGGACTCTCATGTGAAACATGTTCGAACTGTATTCCAGATTTTGAGAGAGAATGCTCTGTATGTGAAGGGATCAAAGTGTCTTTTTGGCGTACAGAGGATCTCATTTCTGGGATTCATTTTGTCCCCATCTGTTATTGAAATGGACCCGGTCAAGGTTCAGGCATCTGTGATTGGGTCCAACCTACTTCATTAAAGGCTCTTCAGAGATTTTTGGGTTTTGCCAATTTTTATCGTAAATTTATTGGTAATTTCTCGGTTATTGTTAAACCATTAACTGATTTGACCAGAAAGGGTTCTGATGTGGTGAATTGGCCTCCTGAGGCAGTCTCTGCATTTCAGGAACTTAAGCAGAGATTCACTTCTGCTCCTGTTCTACGGCAGCCTGATGTTTCTCTGCCATTTCAGGTGGAGGTTGATGCCTCTGAAATTGGGGCAGGTGCCGTTTTGTCCCAAAAAGATCCAGAGACCTCTAAAAGTAACCCTTGTGCCTTTTTCTCTCGAAAATTTTCTCCTAACTGAACGTAATTATGACGTGGGTAATCGGGAGTTATTGGCCATGAAGTGGGCTTTTGAAGAGTGGAGACATTGGCTGGAGGGAGCCAAACATCAGGTGGTGGTCCTTACGGACCATAAGAATCTGGTCTATCTGGAATCTGCCAAGCGACTCAATCCTAGACAGGCCAGGTGGGCCTTGTTTTTCACACGTTTTAATTTTGTGGTTTCCTTTCTTCCTGGCACTAAGATGTTAAGGTGGATGCCCTCTCGAGGAGTTTCTGCGGACTCTCCTGATATCGATCTTTGTATTTGAAGAGGTGTAGTTCTTCCGCATCTCGCCCATTTGAGATGCTCTGAGGGGTGTCAGGAGGATAGGCCCGAGCGCTGCCCTGTTGGAAAATTGTTTGTCCCGGACCAATGGAAAAAGAGTGTGATGTCTGAGATTCATTGTTCCGCATTGGCTGGGCATCCCGGAATTTTTGGTACCAGAGACTTGGTTAGTCGGTCCTTTTGGTGGCCTACCTTGTCTCGTGATGTCAGGGAGTTTGTGCAGTCCTGCGGGACTTGCTCTCGCTCCAAGCCTTGCTCTCGCTCTAGTGGTTTGTTGATGCCATTGCCTGTGCCCAAGAGACCATGGACCCATATCTCTATGGATTTCTTTCCGATCTTCCTGTTTCTCAGAGAATGACCACCATCTGGGTAATTTGTGATAGGTTTTCCAAAATGATACATCTTGTGCCATTACCTAAGTTGCCTTCCTCCTCTGAATTGGTGCCGTTGTTCCTTCAGCACGTGGTTCGTTTACACGGCATTCCTGAGAACATTGTGTCTGACAGAGGAGTCCAGTTTGTTTCCAGATTTTGGAGGACTTTTTGTTCTAAACTGGGTGTTCAATTGTCTTTCTCCTCGGCATTTCATCCTCAGACCAATGGTCAAACTGAGAGAACAAACCAGACATTGGAGACTTATCTAAGATGCTTTGTGTCTGCTGATCAGGATGACTGCGTCTCTTTTTTGCCTTTGGCTGAGTTTGCTCTTAATAATAGGTCTAGCTCTGCCACTTTGATGTCTCCGTTTTTCTGTAATTCTGGGTTTCACCCTCGATTTTCTTCAGGACAGACGGAGGCTTCTGTCTGTACAGGTGTTGACTCTGTTGTGGAGCGTATGCAGCAGATTTGGGACCAGGTAGTGGAGAGGTTGTCCCTCTCTCAGGAGAAGGCCCAGCGGTTTGCTAACCGGCATAGGACTGATGGTCCTCGGTTTAAAGTGGGGGACTTGGTCTGGTTGTCCTCAAAGAATATTCCTATGAAAGTAGCATCTCCTAAATTTAAGCCTAGGTTCATTGGACCTTATAAGATCATGGAGATTATTAATCCTGTTTCTTTTCGTTTGCTTCTTCCAGGGACATTTAAGATCCATAACGTGTTCCACAAGTCCTTGTTGAAGAGGTTTGTTGAGCCAGTGGTTCCTGCTGCTGTGCCTCCTGACCCTGTTTTGGTTGAGGGCAATCTGGAGTATGTGGTTGAGAAAATATTGGATTCTCGTTTTTCTAGACGGAAACTCCAGTATTTGGTTAAATGGAGAGGTTATGGTCAGGAAGACAATTCTTGGGTGTTTGCTTCGGACATCCATGCTAGGAGACTTATCCGTGCGTATCATAGAACTCATCCTGACCGACCTGGTTGCTCAAATGAGGGTTCGGTGACCCCTCCTCAAGGGGGGGTACTGTTGTGAATGGGTTTGAAATGAGTTCTGAGCAGAGGCTCCCTCTGGTGGTTACAAGCGGTGCTAGTGAAGATTGTGAGGACTGGGAATCAGGTGTTACTGACTGGTCTTATATAAGGGAGTCATTTTCCCATCAGGGTTGCCGGTGATCAATTGTTCTGGTCTGAATCCTTCATTCCAGTTTCCCTTGTAGCCTGCTGTGTCGTGTCTGCATCTCCTGCTAACAGATAAGATGTAATGTATGTAGTACAGTTCATATAGCGTCTTGTGCTTGGGTGCGATGAAAACACAGGAGTCACAGGTTTGATATAGAAAAGTCCTGTATTACTTCATATAAGTTGGCAGAAATAGTCACACAGTTTGCAGACACAGAAACAGGAGACACAGCAGGCCAGAGTAATCCAAGCTCAGCAATCACTCTCCAATACAGATTCAGGATCTTCTTCTCTGTTACCGTAAGTCCATGCAAACGTGGGTCTTTCAAAGAGCAGGGTTCAGAGTCCACAAGTGCTTCAGAGTTCCTCAGTAGGAATAGCTGGAGTACAAGGTCCAAGGCTTACAGGAGTCAAGTCACAGGTTCACTGCAGGCTAGATTCTGAAGCACTGATTGCTCAGCTGTGGCTGCTTAAGAAGCAAAGGAGAGAATCAGGGCGGGAACATGCAAGCTGGAAACTCCATTTTGACTGAGGGCAAGATAGCTGCAGCAAGACAGAAAGTAAAATGGCTGACGAACAAACTGAGTTTCAGGAATATATACATAGAACCTTACATTACTCCCCCCTTAAGGACAACCTCCAGATGACCTCAGACCAGGCTTGTGTGGGTACCTCTGATGAAACTGACGGAGCAAGCGAGGAGCATTAACGTTATTGACCGGTTCCCATGAGTTGTCCTCCACTGGGTAGCCCTGCCATTTAATCAGATATTGTAACTGATTTCTATACAACCTGGAATCTAAAATCCTTTCCACCACAAATTCTTCCTGACCATCGACTAGCACTGGGTCAGGGCAAGGAGAGGAACGTCCAGGAAACGTATTGGGTGTCGCAGCCTTTAGTAGGGATACATGAAAGACAGGGTGGATTCTCATAGTTCTGGGCAGTTGAAGACGACAAGCAACGGCACTTATAATTTTACTGATTTTATAGGGTCCAATGTACTTATGTCCCAACTTAGACGATGGAATCCTTAACTTAAGATTTCTGGTTGACAGCCAGACCAAGTCTCCTACCTTGAAAGCTGGTGCAGGTTTACGAAATTTATCTGCTGCTTTCTTGTACCTTTCTTGAGCCGATTCCAGATTTTCCTTTAGAAGATCCATATTCTTCTGTAAAGACGTGATTCTTTCAGCCACTGCTGGTAAAGGCGTTTCTATGGGAAATCGTGGTAGAATGTTAGGATGATAACCTAGATTAGAGTAAAAAGGAGACTGTTTAGTGGAGGCACTGAGAGTTGTTATACGAGAACTCAGCTAATGGAAGTAGATCCACCCAATCATCCTGTAGGTGGCAGATAAAGCAGCGGAGATACTGCTCCAGGGTTTGATTGGTTCGTTCGGTCTGTCCATTAGTCTGGGGATGAAAAGCAGAAGAAAGGTTTACTTTAATGTCCAATGCTGCACAGAAATTTTGCCAAAACCTAGAAGTGAATTGCACCCCTCGATCCGAAATAACCTCATCCGGTACTCCATGTAAGCGAAACACATCTTTAATCATCAAATCTGATGTCTGTTTTGCAGTGGGTAAGCCGACACAAGGGATAAAATGAGCTGCCTTTGTTAGACGGTCAACCACCACTAGAATGGTGTTCTTCCCCTGAGAGGTTGGTAACTCCACAATGAAGTCCATAGAAATGGATCCCCACGGGCGGGACGGGGTGGGAAGAGGCTGTAACAGACCAGTTGGTGAGGAGCGAGGTGTTTTGCATCTTGCACAGACCTCACATGAAGTGACATAATTCAAAACATCCTTCCTGCAAGTGGGCCACCAAAAGAAACGAGAAAGAAATTCCTGTGTCTTTAGAATTCCTCTATGCCCAGCTATCTTGGAATCGTGAATGAGTTGCAATACTCTTAATCTGACTGTTTCAGGAATATACAGACGTTGTCCCTGAATCCACACACCATTCTTAAAGACAAGACTTACGTCCCTTGGGGGTTGTGCCAAAAAGGAATCCGCATGGTATGCTTCCTTGATGTCCTTAAGTAGGTCTTGATTATGAATTACTCCTAGGAATCTAGAGTCAGGAAGAATAGTCTTAGGAGGAGTAATTGGACGTGTCTCTGCTGAGTAAATCCTAGAGAGTGCATCAGCCTTTCCATTGCGCGATCCTGGTCTATAAGAGATGATAAAATTAAATTGGTTTAAGAAAAGATTCCAGCGAGCCTGGCGAGGAGTCAGGCACTTAGCCGACCTGATAAACTCAAGGTTACGATGGTCTGTCAGGACGACTATTTGCTGTGCAGCTCCCTGAAGAAGGTGTCTCCATTCTTTGAAGGCGGCAATAATGGCCAACAACTCTCTATTGCCCACATCGTAGTTCCTCTCAGCCGAAGACAACTGCTGGGAAAAGAAGGCACAGGGATGCAAGACATTCTTCTCACCTGTTCTCTGAGAGAGTATAGCTCCAACGGCACAGTCTGAAGCATCCACCTCTATTATGAAGGCAAGCTCGGGGTTGGGATGTACTAGGATAGGTGCAGTGGTAAATTTATCTTTTAGACGGGAAAATGCTTCCTGGGCTTGGGGAGTCCAGGAAAACCTAGACTCTTTCCGGGTAAGTTGAGTGATAGGTGACACTACCTCAGAGAAATTTCTAATGAAACGTCTATAGAAGTTGGCAAACCCGATGAAGCGCTGTACCTCCTTCACATTTCTAGGACTTGGCCAATCCTTGATGGCTTGGGTTTTGCTTCCATCCATACTAATTCCTTGTGTAGACAGTACATACCCCAGAAATTGAATTTCGGTCCTATGGAATTCACACTTTTCAAGTTTGATGTAAAGATGATTTTGTCTTAGACGTTCCAAGACCATTCTCACATGTCCATGATGTTCCTCTGTGGAGTTAGAAAAAATTAGAATATCATCCAAATAAATTACCACGAATGTATCTAGGAGATCCCTGAAGATGTCATTCACCAAGTGTTGGAAAGTGGCTGGGGCGGTACTCAGACCAAAAGGCATAACTAGATATTCAAAGTGTCCATAGCGTGACCTGAATGCAGTCTTACCATTCATCCCCAGGTCTAATACGGACTAAGTTATAGGCCCCACGAAGATCTAGTTTAGAAAAAATTTTTGGCATGTCGCACTCTCTCCAATAACTCAGGGATTAAAGGCAATGGATAACGGTTTCTAATAGTAACCTTATTGAGTTCCCTATAGTCTACGCATGGTCTCAGAGATCCATCTTTCTTCTTTACAAAGAAGATGGGTGCACCTGCAGGAGATGAAGAGGGGCGTATGAAGCCCTTGGCTAGATTTTCATCTATGTAATCCTTTAAAGCCTTTAGCTCGGGCCCCGCCAGGGGTAGATCTTACCAAAAGGTATCTCTGCTCCAGGCAATAATTCAATTGGACAATCATATGGACGGTGAGGAGGAAGCTGGTCAGCGTTCTTCTTGTCACATAAATCCACATAGTCCTGGTATACAGCTGGTAGTTCAGGGACTGACATGATTCCTTTAGGAACAGAGCAAGCTGAAACTTTTGGACTCATCTGTTTCTCTGGAAAGTGTAATTCCTTGGTCTCCCAGTTAATGGTAGGATTCTGAGCCTGCAGCCATGGTAGCCCTAGAATAATGGGAAAGTGGGGAGAAGAGATAAGCATAAAGGACAGTTTCTCTTGATGATCTTTACCCATAAGAACCCTCAAAGGCTCTGTTTCCTGATCCACTGGTCCAGAGGTCAGCAGGGAGCCATCCACAGTTTCCATCTGTACTGGAGTAGCCTTCTTCACTGAACGTATTCCCTGTTTCAGAGCAAAGGAGACATCCATAAAATTTCCACTTGCCCCTGAGTCGATCATAGCAGAGCTAGACACCCAAGCTGAGTCAACCCAGAGTTTGATGGAAAGAAAGCAATGAGAATTGTTTTTCTTACAACTCAGCTGGGACACCGCTGAGGAAACTTGAAAAATGGCAGCGTTTACACAGTCAACGTCCTCAGAGGTAACGGAGTTTAAGTCCGAGAAATCAAGATCTGTTGCTGCAGATCTCTCTGGAGCCTGAGGCTCGGACCTGACAGATCCCTCTCGCAACACTCACAATGAATGAGTGCTGCAGTAGTCTTACGAGAACGGCTGGGGAAGTTTATAATGAAGTGCCCTGACTTACCACAATAGAAACATAGATTCTGCTTAAAACGATGTTCCTTGCGTGCATCACTAACCCGTCGTTGTAAAGAGTCTACCTGCATGGGTTCAGGTTCAGGTTCCCGTGTAATCCTACTCAAAGGTTCCTTAGCTGGAGAGGAAGGTAGGAAAAGGTTAGTACGATTGCTTTCGAACCATCTCTCTTGCCTGCGTTCAGTCAGACGAGTATCAATACGGATGCAGTAGTTAATAAAGTCACCTAACGTAGTGGGAGGGTCGGCACGAGCAAGTTCATCCTTAATCAGTGGAGATAACCCCTTTCGAAAAATAGATTTTTTGGCGGAACTGTCCCAGGTGGTATCAAGGGCCCATCTCCTGAAATCCAAGGCATATTCAGCTACCGAGTGCTTACCTTGGCGCAAAGCTAACATGGCTGCTTCAGCTGTTGCACCTCGATTGGGGTCATCAAACACCTGCCCCATGGCTGAAATAAAATCATCAAGGTGATTCAAACAATCATCCTCAGTCTCAATCAGAGGGTTTGCCCACATTAAAGCCTTGTTGGTAAGCAACATAATTATAGTAAGCACCTTAGATCGTTCAGTGGGAATTGTGAAGCATGTGCAGAAAAAAAAAGATTGCATTGATTAATAAATCCCCTGAATTTCTCACGTTCACCGCCAAAACGAAAAGGGGGCAACTTGGAATCCCAGCACTCGGGGCTACGGCAGGAGCCTGGACTCGCCCCTCTAGAACCTCAATCCTGGCTCGCAAATCCTGGGTAGTCTGTCCAACCACTTGCAAATTGTGATTATTGAGGTCCTGTAGATTTGTAAAACGGGTCTTTATATTCTGCAAATCTGCAAGGATATTATCAGTCACTCCGCAAAGTTCCTTTATGCGGGCCTCCATTTTCCAGATCTTTTAAGACAGGATTACTGGAAGAAGAGGAGAGAAAAAAAAAACAATAGTGTTCACCTGTGGCAACACTGCAGAGAGAAAAAAAAATTAAGGGAACTGCTCACCTGGAATGGTTGTAAGGAGTCACAACCACTATCATCATAGAAAGTTTCAACCAGACATCTGATATCCAGAGTTACAGCAGACAAAAAAGAGAAAAGAAAGGAAAAAAAAAAAAAACAATAGTGTTTACCTGTGGTAACACTGCAAAAAGAAAAAACTTAAGGGAATTGCTCACCTGGAATGGTTGTGAGAAGTCACAACCACTGTCATCACAGAAAGTACAACCGGACGTCTGATATCCACAGTACAGCAGACACAGCCTTCCAGACCCAGCAGACACTAACGTTTTGTCTTCAGAATCTTGTAATGTATGTAGTACAGTTCATATAGCGTCTTGTGCTTGGGTGCGATGAAAACACAGGAGTCACAGGTTTGATATAGAAAAGTCCTGTATTACTTCATACAAGTTGGCAGAAATAGTCACACAGTTTGCAGACACAGAAACAGGAGACACAGCAGGCCAGAGTAATCCAAGCTCAGCAATCACTCTCCAATACAGATTCAGGATCTTCTTCTCTGTTACCGTAAGTCCATGCAAACGTGGGTCTTTCAAAGAGCAGGGTTCAGAGTCCACAAAGTGCTTCAGAGTTCCTCAGTAGGAATAGCTGGAGTACAAGGTCCAAGGCTTACAGGAGTCAAGTCACAGGTTCACTGCAGGCTAGATTCTGAAGCACTGATTGCTCAGCTGTGGCTGCTTAAGAAGCAAAGGAGAGAATCAGGGCGGGAACATGCAAGCTGGAAACTCCATTTTGACTGAGGGCAAGATAGCTGCAGCAAGACAGAAAGTAAAATGGCTGACGAACAAACTGAGTTTCAGGAATATATACATAGAACCTTACATAAGACTTTGTCTTCTTTTGTGTTTTTGCTATATTTTTGCATTTTGTCCTGCACTTCTTTGGGGGCCTTCAGGGTCCCCTCCGGGGGCTTCTGCCCTCTCTGTTTAGTTCAGCCACTGAGTTTTGTTCTTTTGCTTTTTCCAGTTTTTTCAGTGGCTGCTGTTTTGATTTTGTTACACCAGAGAACTAATTTAGGTGGTAGAGGTCGTGTGATCTCAGGTGATTTTGAAATTAGTAGAGTTGGTGCTTTTCAGGGTTTTCTGGGATTGCAGTAAGTACCCTTCCTATCCTTTTCTATTTAGATAGTTTGGGCCCCAGCGTTTGCTCATACTATTTTCTTTCTGTGTCAGTATTTCCTCTTGTCTATCCGCCATTACATGTTTGGGGGCTTTCTATTGTCTTTGGGGTTCTGCTCCGGGGCAGATAGCTTTCCTATTTCTATCTTTAGGTGTAGTTAGTTTCTCAGGCTGTGACGAGGCGTCT
The DNA here is from genome assembly GCA_033576555.1 of Oophaga sylvatica. Taxonomy (NCBI): domain Eukaryota; kingdom Metazoa; phylum Chordata; class Amphibia; order Anura; family Dendrobatidae; genus Oophaga; species Oophaga sylvatica. Next base: position 67,865,965 of record JARQOD010000002.1, on the reverse strand, counting down.
AGGACCAACGTAGGAACGCTCCACGGCTGCCTCTAGTTGTGGTGGTTAGTCAGGGTACTGCATCTCATAGATTCCAACTGCTCTGGTGTATTGCCTTTTTTACCTGCACTCCTCAGCTACCGAAACATAACACATATCTCTATGGATTTTATTTCCGACCTCCCTGTTTCTCAGAGAATGACCGTTATCTGGGTGATTTGTGATAGGTTTTCCAAAATGATACATCTTGTGTCATTACCTAAGTTGCCTTCCTCCTCCGAATTGGTGCCTTTGTTCCTTCAGCACGTGGTTCGGTTACACAGCATTCCTGAGAACATTGTGTCTGACAGAGGAGTCCAGTTTGTTTCCAGATTTTGGAGGACTTTTTGTTCTAAACTTGGTGTTCAATTGTCTTTCTCCTCGGGTTTTCATCCTCAGACCAATGGACAAACTGAGAGAACAAACCAGACATTGGAGACTTATCTGAGATGCTTTGTGTCTGCTGATCAAGATGACTGGGTCTCTTTTTTGCGTTTGGCTTTGCATTTTGGACTTGGTTTGGTTATCCTCAAGAAATATCCCTATGAGGGTTGCATCTCCAAAGTTTAAGCCCAGGTTCATTGGACCTTATAAGATCATGGAGATTCTTAATCCTGTTTCCTTTCGTTTACTTCTTCCAGGGACATTTAAGATCCATAACGTGTTCCACAAGTCCTTATTGAAGAGGTTTGTCGAGCCAGTGGTTCCTATGGCTGTGCCTCCTGACCCTGTTTTGGTTGAGGGCAATCTGGAGTATGTGGCTGAGAAAATATTGGATTCTCATTTTTCTAGACAGAAACTCCAGTATTTGGTTAAGTGGAGAGGTTATGGTCAGGAGGACAATTCTTGGGTGTTTGCTTCGGACATCCATGCTAGGAGACTGATCCATGTGTATCACCGAGCTCATCCTGACAGACCTGGTTGCACAAATGAGGGTTCTGTGACCCCTCCTCAAGGGGGGGGTACTGTTGTGAATGTTTTGGAAATGAATTCTGAGCAGAAGCTCCCTCTGGTGGTTACAAACAGTACTGAACCATTCAATGAGGATTGGCAATCAGGAGTCACAGACTGGCTTGATATAAGGGAGGTTCCCTCCCATCATGGTTGCCGGTGATCAATTGTTCTTGTCTCAACTTTGGTTCTTGGTTCACTTGGAAGCTTGCTGAGTCTTGCCTCTTCTTCTGCTTTCAGATAAGATATTTTCTGTTTTTGTTTTTGTGCTTATCATTTGCATATTTCTCTGCATTTCTGTGAGGTTAGCCAGGTCCCCCCCCGGGGGGCTTGGGCTTCTCTCAGTTCTGCTGGAGCCACTGTTATTTGTTCATTTGCCTTTTCCAGTTTTTTCAGTGGCTGCGGCTTAGTTTTGTTACACCAGAGAACTGATTTAGGTGGTAGAGGTCGTGTGATCTCAGGTGTTTTTGCAATCAGTAGCGTTGGCATTTTTTAGGGTTTTTTTTAGATTGCAGTGAGTATCCTTTCTAACCTTTTCTGTCTAGGCAGATTGGGCCCCAGCGTTTGCTCATACTATTTTCTGTCTGTGTCTGTATTTCCTCTTGTCTAACCGCCAGTACATGTTTGGGGGCTTCCTATGTTCTTTGGGGATCTGCTCTGGGGCAGATAGCTTTCCTCTTTCTATCTTTAGGTGTAGTTAATCTCTCAGGCTGTGAAGAGGCGTCTAGGACCAACGTAGGAACGCTCCACGGCTGCCTTTAGTTGTGGTGGTAAGTCAGGGTACTGCAATCCAATAGATTCCAACCTCTCTGGTGTATTGCCGTTTTTGCCTGCTCTCCTCAGCTACCGAAACATAACAGGGGACATCTATTGGCATAATGTCCTAACTGCTGACAATTGTTACAAACCACGGAGACTCGATCGGGCCGAGACTTAGGTACCGCTCGAACAACCTCCATGACCTCCGGGGAGTCGGGCGCCTGAATGGGAGATTCTAGAGGTTTGGCAAAGGTGGGAGCTAGCCGAAACCTCCGTCTACACTGGGCCCGCTCCAACCTCCGCTCGTGAAAGCGAAGGTCGATGCGGGTAGATATGGAGATAAGCTCCAGTGAGGCAGGAATTTCCCTGGTGGCCAAGGGTCCTTTACATGGTCAGCCAGACCTCTCCAGCATACCGGTATAAGGACCTTATCCGGCCACTCTAACTTGGAGGCCAGAGTTCGAAATTGGACTGAAAACTGACTGACCAAGCTCAAACCCTGTGACATTGTCAGCAGTTGGAGCGTCGAATCGTGGGTGAACTGAGGGCCTAAAAAGACCTTTTTAAGAGCCTCCAGAAACCGAGGAGCACTCCGCACCACACGATCGTCACGCTCCCACAGCGGCGTTGCCCATTCCAAAGCTCTGCCCGACAGAAGTGACACTATGAATCCCACTTGTGCCCGCTCTGTGGGAAAACGTGCAGCCAGAAGCTCGAGCTGTATAGAGCACTGACTCACGAATCCCCTACAATGTTTGCTGTCACCAGAAAACTTGTCTGGAAGCGGGAGATGGGACAAGATCGGAGCAGAGGTGTTGGAGGACAAACTGGCTGCCGCTGTGCTAGCAGCCTGAACAGCGACTGCGGTCACATCCACAGCTGAGGTTGTGCTCTCGAGAGCTGCCAACCTACCCTCTAGCTGCTGAAAGAACTGCCGTAGGCGCTGGTCGTCCACCATTTTACTAGCCAGACCCTGGCGCTAGTATACTGTTAGGGTCTGCGGAACGCACCAGATAAATATAAATAGTGGGTGCGTTCACAGACCGGGGTCCACCGTGCAGGCAGAGCCTGCTGCTAGCAAGCGGTATAGGCGAACTCTGTTACTTCACAGTCCCAAATATAGATACTGTGGCACTATATGGCGGTATAAGCGAAACTCTGTTACACCACAGAGTCGCTAAGGTAGAGACGCAGAGATATGGACTGTGTCCTGTTAACTCCACAGGGATGCACAGACAACTGCTGTGCGGACAGCAGTCCGTGGTAATGCAATCAGCAACGCAATCAGACAATCTCCTCACCGGAGAAGCCGGTATTCTAGGGACTTATTTCAGCCGAGCCCTAAACACGTGCATACAAGTCTCCTCACCGGAGGTGCTGGTATTCTAGGGGCTTATTTCAGCCGAGCCCTAACCACATGCGTGCAAGATCACAGTGGCGCAAAGCACATAATGCAATTGATACTAGCGCATGGCGGCACGGCCATGCCACCCTTTTATAGTGGCAAGTACAGGACCTACCTGAAAAGGACCAATGAGAAACTGTACAAGAACACATATAGTTTCAGGACCTTCCTGGCGGACCAATAGGTGCTGCTGCAGTAGCTGAGCATGTGACCCCTGATCTCCTATGAGAGATCTTACCCTGGGCATACTCGGAAAGGAAAACACAGGACTTAGTCCCAACTGAGTCTGCTTGCCGCTGACCTGCACTGGCTACAATGGTAGGCCCCGGAGAAGCAGCAGTCATCCTCTGCACAGCACTAGACTGAGAGAGACGCTGGGACCGACGTCTCTGCTGAGCAGGTTCCACTGTGGCTGGAGACGGATGGGAGACCGCAGCGGGGATAGCTCGAGATTCCAATTGTGCAGGAGCGGGAACTCAACCCCTAACACACCCCCATTGAGAACAATTCTTCTTCCATATGTACAGTACATAGTCATAAAGTCATTTTTCACAGGATGTACGCGGCTGTCGGCAGAGAATAGCAGGAGTATAAGCTTTCTGTTCGGTACACACTGACTGGCATTGAGATTTTTTTCCTTTTGTTCTGCTGCACTGAAACATATCAATGCCAGAAAATAATTGTTTTATATGTTGAAATAACAAGAAACTTTTGAAATAGAAAAGAAAGGTACAAAACTTTGTTTTGTTAGCATCTATTACATCAGAGTGATTTTCTTTTTTACCAGAATACTGTCATTGTGAACCTTTATAAGCTTCCACATGAAGAATGCTGCATTGTTTGTTATGTATAATAACAAAGAGAAAATGGAGTATACTGTATGTGCTATAAAACATACATTTTATTAAATATAATAGATTAAAATACGATTTTGCTTGAGTAATAACAAAGGCTGCAATACCAGATATGGTAAATTTAAGATACTACATATTTTATATCTTGGTGTTACCTAATGTCAGTCTTGTGTGCAAAATAGATACAGTGGACCTGAACCACTAACAGCTAAAGTGCATCAATTATAAGGTGCTGCTGACAAGCGTGCATATAAAGTAAGGAAGAATAAAAATGGAAACTTACATTGATAACCCCTTTATAACAAAGATGCTCCCGCCGCCCCAACGCACATTGTGCATGGTCACTTCCTCAGGAGGCTTGTGTTGGAAAGGGGGGCTTTATGTACAGTGGGTTCGGAAAGTATTCAGACCCCTTTAAATTTTTCACTCTATGCTTCATTGCAGCCATTTAGTAAATGCAAGAAGTTAATTTTTTTCCTCATTAATGTACACTCGGCACCCCATCTTGACTGATAAAAATCAGAAATGTATACATTTTTGCAAATTTATTAAAAAAGAAAAACTGAAATATCACATGGTCATAAGTATTTAGACCCTTTGCTCAGACACACAAATTTAAGTCACATGCTGTCCATTTCCTTGTGATCCTTCTTGAGATGGTTCTACTCCTTCATTGGAGTCCAGCTGTGGTTAATTAAACTGATAGGACTTGATTTGTAAAGGCACACACCTGTCTATATAAGACCTCACAGCTCACAGTGCATGTCAGACCAAATGAGAATTGTGAGGTCCAAGGAACTGGCCAAGGAGCTCAGAGACAGAATTGTGGCAAGGCACACATCTGACCAAGGTTACAAAAGAATTTCTGCAGTACTCAAGGTTACTAAGAGTGCAGTGGCCTCCATAATCGTTAAATGGAAGAAGTTTGGAACCACCAGAAGTCTTCCTAGACCTGGTCGTCCAGACAATCTGAGCAATCATGGGAAAAGAGCCTTGGGGAGAGAGGTAAAGAAGAACACCAAGATCACTGTGGCTCCACAGATGCAGTAGGGAGACTGGAGAAAGTTCCACAAAGTCAACTATCACTGCAGCCCTCCACCAGTCGGGACTTTATGGCAGAGTGGCCCAATGGAAGCCTCTACTCAGTGCAAGACATATGAAAGCCCGCATAGAGTTTTCTAAAAAAAACACATGAAGGACTCCCAGATTATGACAAATAAGATTCTCTGGTCTGATGAGACAAAAATAGAACTTTTTGGTGATAATTCTAAGAGGTATGTGTGGAGAAAACCAGGCACTGCTCATCATCTGCCCAATATAATCCCAAAATTTAAACATGGTGGTGGCAGTGTGGGAGAGGCACCATGCTGTAGTCATGTCCGAGCACTCTGGTACAGTCGAGCCCGGGCCTCCCACCACAGGAAAAAGATGCTTAATATTTTGCTTGACACGTTCTGTACTCACTGTGCTATCAGTGTCTCCTCTACTGTGCTGGTGTATTGTTGTTTCTGAATCAAAATGAAAGGAGACACAGTCCAGAGCAACTCTTAACTGAACCATTTTATTCGCTTTAGGACACAGATCATCCAAGTAGTTTTCAGCATTTCCATCACAGTACAAATGGCACATCATTTCGTCTTTACCTTCACTCTTTCCTGTGTCACTTAGCAATTGCACAGGACGGCACATCCCGAGGGCCTCTCAGCGTCCTCCCCATTCAGCGCAACCTCTGTAAAGCGCTCCCCTGCCCGTTTTGCCTCGGCCGAGAGACATTCAGCCCACGAAGTAAGTTGCCACATTAGAAGTGACCTGCCAGGACTCGTTAGCTGTGACCTCTCTGTGTTTCTCTGCTTTCTCTCTTCATGAAGCTGTACTGTCTGTGATAGCTGCTGTCATAAGATCTTTCCCTCTAAGCCCTGGATGGCTGGGCAAAATGCTTCAACGTTGAGGGGAACCTACTCCACTCGGGCCATAGGGCCACCCGAGCTCTGTGGGCGTCCTCGCCCTACTCTCCACTGACTCTTCCCAGGAAGCTCCCTTCTTCTACCTCCAAAGACCCCTCCTATATTAACTATTATGTTTCCTACAGCACTACCTACAATGTAATGAACTCCATGCCCCCATCTAGTGGCCATAACACAAACTGTACTGTCCTTATTATGTACATAGGTTAAACAGCAGCATGACATATACACGTTATATCACAATATGGTTTGAATCACGATAACACGTAACAATGATATATATATATACATTGGAAGCCTAAGGGACTTAAAGGGGTAGGTTTCTCTTACATACCCCTACAGCAGCATCATGCTATGAGAGTGTTTTTCAACTGCAGGAACAGGACGATTGGTTGCAATTGAAGGAAACATGAATGCGGTCAAGTACAGAGATGAAAACCTCTTCCAGAGTGCTCTGGACCTCAGAATTGGCTGAAGGTTCACCTTCCAACAAGACAATGACCCTAATCACACAGCTTTTGACCATATTTTATTTTCCTGCTAAAACCAGTTCCTGTAATAAAAATAAAGTAAAAAAGCAAAATTATTCTTACCAATCCGATGCACAGTCAGGTCCCACGCTGTAATCCATCAGAAAGGGTTAACATGTTACAGTTATTAGCAGAGAGCTAACGCTGACTGCTAGCTGTAACACCCCTGAATGAATAACTTCCCCTCCCAGCGAAAGGAGAGGAAGAGATTAATGAATGGAGCTTAATTGATTTATTGCCACTTTCACTTCAGTGACCTGACCTAAAGTGAAAGTGGGACACAATCAGTTAAGCTTCATTCATTAATCACATCCTCTCCTGTCGGCAGGAGATAAGCTCATTCATTCAGGAGCTTTCTGAGCACGCAGGATTACTTGCGCTGCTTAGCTGATTGCTAGTTAACCCTTTGTGAAGGATTACATCGTGGGACGTGACAGATCGCCAGATAGGTAAGAATAATGTTGTTTTATTATTTTTTCTTTATTATAGAAGATCAAGGGCTTCGCAGGGATTAAGAGTTTAATAAAAGATGGTCAAAAAATGTGTTTTTATTTCATTAAAATTATTGATTCTTAAAGTGTGTGTGATTTTTTTATTTCCTTCAATAGGATTAATAATTGATAGTTGTCTAATTGACAGCTCTCAATTATTAACCTGGCTTAAAGTGACCTTTCAATAGCAAGGTGGCTTTAACCCCTTATTAACCCATTCGCCACCGCTACAGGGTAATGGGAATAGACGGGCAAAGTGCCAGAAAGGGCGAATCTAATTAGAGATTTGCCCTTTCTGGGGTGTCTGGGGGCAGATGTTAGTAGCCAGGGGGGGCACAAAAAAAATGTACCCTCCCTAGGCTATTATTATCTGCCCCCACTCGCTTGCTTTGTCTGTCTGGTGGAGAAAATACACCGGAAGCCCACGCATTTTTTTTCAACAAATTTACACCTTAAATTAACCCCTACATGTCTGAAATTTTGCACACATACACTTATGTAATTGTAAGTTAAAACCATATATCAAAATACATGAAATGACATGGTTAACTGTGTGGAAACAATGTATCATTTCATGTCGGCTTTTGTGATTTCACAAAAGCCGGCAATTGAATTAGCGGCTATTACAGTATGTAGAAGTGTATGAACTATAAATATATGTATATATATGTCACAATTACATATATATATATATATATGTATTCTATGTGTGTATATGTATTGTTTCTATTCTTTATTAAAGCTGTCAGCGTGATTTTACAGTATAGCCAGGGATGAATTAGCGGCTATTATACTATGTGGAAGTGTATGACCTATATATATATTATATATATATATATACATATATATATATTATATATATATATATATTATTTGCATTTTGTGTACATTTTTTTTACAATGTGATTTTTACATGACTTTTTACATAGAGATAACTGCTCTATGTAAAACTTCATGTTAAAATCGCATTGCATACAGATGGAAAACTGATGGAAAACTGATGGAAAACGCATGGTGCGATTTAAAATCGCATCAAAATCGCATGCCTTTTTACAACAAATGTACCGTTTTTTTCCTGCAGGAAACGGACCGATTTTTTTCCAGCCAGTGAGTATGAGCCCAAAGGGTTAATGTTTACTGCAGGGACCGCAGCTAATGCTTCAGCCTCACAGTAAACCCCCGAATGAATGAGCTCCTCTCCTGGCTGACAGGAGAGGAAGTGGAAAGCTTAATTGATTGCTTTCCACTTTCACTTCAGGTCAGCCAGGGACACCATCAGTGACGTCAGAGGGAACTGATTAACAAAAATAGGGGTTCCCTTCGAAAAAAAAATGGCGTCGGGTCCCCCTATTTTTGTTAACCAGCCTGATGAAGCAGACTGCTGAGGCATGGTATTTAAGGCTGTTAAGGAGCCAATATCCATGGACCTTGCCAGCAGCATCGGACTGGAGTACCTTGGGCCCACCAGAGAAAAATTATTCTTGGGGCCCACCATCATACTTCCCAACCTTTGAAGAAGGGAAAGAGGGACAAAGGCTGTGGCACGCTGTGCCTGCTGCAGCAAATTTTAGGCCATGCCACGTTGCACCACAGACTGTCCAGGAGTTGGTGGATGCTTTAGTCCAGGTATGGGAGGAGATCCCTCAGGAGACCATCCGTCGTGCTCATCAGGAGCATGCCCAGAAGTTGTAGGGAGGTCATACAGCATACCTCCCAACTTTTGAAGACAGGAAAGAGGGTTAAAGGCTGCGGTGCGCTTAGCGCGCCGCCGCAAATTTTAGGCCACGCCCCGACCACACCCATTTCACAACTAATCACACCCATATCCTCGCCCCAACCGTACCCATTTAGCACTGCTGATAGAATATAGTAATGCCGGGTGCAAGTGCCCTAGAAAACAGTGCCCACATTTTGTCCCCTAGACTGTAATAATGCAATAATGCCCTGTGTGCCCCTTTGACAGTCACAGTAACCCGAGTTCCCTATAACAATAAGTGTCCACCTTACATTTAATAATGTCCCAAGTCTCCCCCTGTACATCTCCCCTATACACAGAATAATGCCCTCACTGGATATATACTGACCCCTTAATGTCCCCAAAGTATTTAATGGCTCCAACACTGTATGATGGCCCCTAGATAGCATCCATACAGCATAATACACCAGATAGTCCTCAATATAGTATAATGCACCCCCATAGGCAGCCTCTATATTATAATAAACCCCCTATAGGCAGAGTCTATAATATAATGTACCACCATAGGCAGCCGCTATATTATAATGCACCCCATAGGCAGCCTCTGTAGTATAATGCATCCCCATAGGGAGTTTCTGTAGTATAATGCACCCCCATATGGAGCCTCTGTAGTATAATGCAGCCCCCATATACAGCCTCTGTAGTATAATGCAGCCCCATATACAGCCTCTGTAGTATAATGCACCCCCCATATACAGCCTCTGTAGTATAATGCACCCCCATTAAAAAAAAAAAAAAAAACAATACTCACCTCCCGGCTCCTGTGCTGCTCACTGTTCTCCCTCTCAGCGTCTGACAGCGGGCGCCGGCAGGTGACGTCATCGCGCCCGCTGTCAGAGCTGAGAGGGGGATTATGGGAGAGAAGGAGCGCTCGCTCCTTCTCTCTCTATGCGGTCAGCTGTATCGGCTGGATGCCGATACAGCTGACCCTCCGATGATGGGTGGGGGGCCCACTGCTGGCACCGGGCCCCCCACCGCCTGTTCAGGCCCCATAGTGGCCGGGCAGCAGAGCAGGGAGAGCGATTCTCCCTGCTCTGCCGCAGAGTAACTGTATAGCTCGGATGGGCTCCTAGACGCGGCCGGGGCACGCCCCTCTCCCCCGACTATCCTTTCAAATCAGGGCCCACCACGCAGGAGCTGGGGCCCACCAGGAGGTTTCTCCGGTGTCCCGGTGGCTCAGTCCGACCCTGCTTGCCAGCCTGATAATACCAGGCCACAGCAGTCTGCTTATCTTGGCTGGTTAACAAAACTAGGGGATCCCCTCGAAAAAAATTGGCGTGGGGTCCCCCCTATTTTTGTTAACCAGCCAGATGAAGCAGACTGCTGAGGCCTGGATTTTCAGACTGTTAAGGAGCCAAGATCCATGAACCTTGCCAGCCTGATAATACCAGGCCACAGCAGTCTGCATATCTTGGCTGGTTAACAAAAATAGGGGATCCCCTCGAAAAAAATTGGCGTGGGGTCCCCCCTATTTTTGTTAACCAGCCAGATGAAGCAGACTGCTGAGGCCTGGATTTTCAGGCTGGTAAGGATCCAATATCCATGGACCTTGCAAGCCTGATAATCAGCCACAGCAGTCTGCTTAGCTTGGCTGGTAACAAATAGGGGTCCTCGAAAAAAAAATGGTGTGGGGATCCCCCCCTATTTTTGTTAACCAGCCAAGTAAAATGCAGACTGCTGCGGCCTGGTATTAAAAGACTGTCAAGGCCCATGGATTTTGGCCCTCAACACCCTGATAACACCAGGCTACAGCAGCCCCACATTTGGCGCATCAAAAGATGTGCCAATTGTGGCACTTTACCCGGCTCTTCCCACTTGCCCTGTAGCGGTGGCAAGCGGGGTAATAAGGGGTTAATGTCACCGTTGATTGCACGGTGACAATAAGCCCGGTTAATAATGGAGAGGCGTCAATAAGACACCGATCCATTATTAATCCCAAAGTTTTTAAATGTTTAAAAAAAGACACAGCAAGAAAAAAGTCTTTTAATGAAATAAAAGAGACAACACAGTTTTCATTTCTTTTATTACTCTCTCATTCCTGCGACGCCATCGATCTCCTGTAAAAAAAGAAAAAAAACAAACCAACAGTATACCACCTGTCCGACGCAGTCCATAGTAACGAGTGTCCCACGACGATCCAGCTCTGCTACATCGGAATGTCAGGCAGAGCCTGTCATCCCGACGCAGCACAGCTGATTACCTGCTTCCCCGGCGGTGACGTCATCGGACTGCTTTACGGCCGCGATTACCCGGCAGTCACTGCAGTTATCGCGAGAAACTGCATGTGACCGCCAGGGAGAAGATGATGGCGGCCATCAAGCAGTCCAGGACGTGACCGCCGGAGATCTTCTGCCAGGTAAGTGCCGCTGACTCCTGACAGACCCGACCGACGGACACTGACCGTGACAGGACAATTACGATTCCAGTATCCGATATGACAAAAATATCGGTACTCGGAATCGGAATTCCGATACAGCGAATATCGGCCGATACCCAATATTTGCAGTATCGGAATGCTCAACACTACTCAACACTGTAATTCCAGCGGCCTCAATGAGGGTTTTGGTTTTGGATCATTTCTATAATATATCTTTTTGTTATATATTGGTATTCACTAGTTTTTATCCTAAATCTTTTTTTTGGGGAGGTGAGTTTTTTTTTAAATTTTGTTTATATTATTTACTATCTTGCCAATATAATTTTTATATCCTGCAACCTTTCTTCTTATGTTCCAGTGTTTCATCCCTTTTTGTCTGTTTTCCATCCATATATTTCTTTATAAGGTTCATTGCCATTATTCGCTTTATTAATAAGAGTCTTCTCACCAGGCCGACCACAGGACAATGTTATTACCATCTGGACTGATATTTCTACATACCTACCTTGGAGTTTGTTTTCACGGCCTCATGCAGTGTTGTTCATAGGCGGATTATGCGCTGTCTGGACAGACATTTGTACAGATCATGATTTTGAGCTTCCATCAAGGTTTATATCTGAACTTATTGGGCTCAATTGATAGGAACTCTATCTGGCTATGATGATAATCTAGATTTTCGCATCTATTGATGGCTTTGACTTTTTCCATTGGATTAATTTAATTACACGTTACTCGGATTATGCAATAGGTATTATTTATTATTCAGTATTTTCCCCCTTTTCCAGATTTATTATTCTTTTAATACACGCAGTACACATTTTGTATCAGTTCTTTGTGTATTGCACATATGATATTGTAACACGATGATTTTCTTTCTTCGGTCACTGTCATCATTTACTAATATATCATTCTCAGTGTCACCAATCATCATTCCATTCTAACTTGAAACATTTGATATATATTTCTAAAAGCACGTGTTTCCACTCCTTTTCAATTTCACCCACACTTTTAGTTACACACTCAGAATATTATCATTTTCACACATCAGTGAAAGTTCACTCTCTTCGGTACACAATAGACACTAATTAGTATTTTGTCCCAGGTATTTAGCCTGCTGTTGGTTTCCAACTACTAGATCGTCCAGATACAGCCCAGCATTTCCTCGCCCTCTATTCTCACACATGACGCTTGTCTGCTTGCGGCGTGGCCTCTGCGCGCCTGCGCGATGTGTCAATGTGTCAACTGTGGTTGTCTCGGCAAGCGGTCCACTTGGACACCTGTGCATGTGCTGTTGTCATGCCGACGCGTCTGTGCTTGCGGTCCACTGAACCTCAAACCGAGGCACATGTTACACAGCGCGCATGCACCAACAATAGAGCCATGCTATTTGCCTTTCTACACCTGAAGGTCATTCTTTTCACTTACCTCTTACTGAGGGATTTCTTCATTGGTTGGTCGGCACTATATATACAGTTAGGTCCATATATATTTGGACAGAGACAACATTTATCTAATTTTGGTTCTAGACATTACCACAATGAATTTGAAACAAAACAATTCAGATGCAGTTGAAGTCCAGACTTTCAGCTTTCATTTGAGGGTATCCACATTAAAATTGGATGAAGGGTTTAGGAGTTTCAGCTCCTTAACATGTGCCACCCTGTTTTTAAAGGGACCAAAAGTAATTGGACAAATGACTCCAAGGCTATTTCATGGACAGGTGTGGGCAATCCTTTTGTTATGTCATTCTCAATTAAGCAGATGAAAGGGCCGGAGTTGATTTGAGGTGTGGTGTTTGCATTTGGAAGGTTTTGCTGTGAAGGAAACATGCGGTCACAGGAGCTCTCCATGCAGGTGAAACAAGCCATCCTTAAGCTGCAAGAACAGAAAAAAACCCATCCAAGAAATTGCTACAACATTAGAAGTGGCAAAATCTACAATTTGGTACATCCTGAGAAAGAAAGAAAGCACTGGTGAACTCATCAATCCAAAAAGACCTGGGAGCCCACGGAAGACAACAGTGGTGGATGATCGCCGCATACTTTCTTTGGTGAAGAAGAACCCGTTCACAACATCAACTGAAGTCCAGAACACTCTCAGTGAAGTAGGTGTATCTGTCTCTAAGTCAACAGTAAAGAGAAGACTCCATGAAAGTAAATACAAAGGGTTCACATCTAGATGCAAACCATTCATCAATTCCAAAAATAGACAGGCCAGAGTTAAATTTGCTGAAAAACACCTCCAGAAGCCAGCTCAGTTCTGGAAAAGTATTCTATGGACAGATGAGACAAAGATCAACCTGTACCAGAATGATGGGAAGCCAAAAGTTTGGAGAAGAAAGGGAACGGCACATGATCCAAGGCACACCACATCCTCTGTAAAACATGGTGGAGGCAACGTGATGGCATGGGCATGCATGGCTTTCAATGGCACTGGGTCACTTGTGTTTATTGATGACATAACAGCAGACAAGAGTAGCCGGATGAATTCTGAAGTGTACCGGGATATACTTTCAGCCCAGATTCAGCCAAATGCTGCAAACTTGATTGGACGGCGCTTCATAGTACAGATGGATAATGACCCCAAGCATACAGCCAAAGCTACACAGGAGTTCATGAGTGCAAAAAAGTGGAACATTCTTCAATGGCCAAGTCAATCACCAGATCTTAACCCAATTGAGCATGCATTTCACTTGCTCAAATCCAGACTTAAGAGGGAAAGACCCACAAACAAGCAAGACCTGAAGGCTGCGGCTGTAAAGGCCTGGCAAAGCATTAAGAAGGAGGAAACCCAGCGTTTGGTGATGTCCATGGGTTCCAGACTTAAGGCAGTGATTGCCTCCAAAGGATTCGCCACAAAATATTGAAAATAAAAATATTTTGTTTGGGTTATGTTTATTTGTCCAATTACTTTTGACCTCCTAAAATGTGGAGTGTTTGTAAAGAAATGTGTACAATTCCTACATTTTCTAACACATATTTTTGTTCAACCCTTCAAATTAAACGTTACAATCTGCACTTGAATTCTGTTGTAGAGGTTTCATTTCAAATCCAATGTGGTGGCATGCAGAGCCCAACTCGCGAAAATTGTGTCACTGTCCAAATATTTCTGGCCCTGACTGTACATAAAAAAAACCCTTCCCAACACATGCCTCCTGAGTAAGGGACCTCACGAAACGTGCGTTGGGGCGGCAGGAGCACCTTTGTTATAAATGGGTTACCAATGTAAGTTTCCATTTTTACTCTTCCTTACATACTTTATATTCACGCTTATCAGCATCACCTTATATTTGATGCACTTTAGCTGTTAGTGGTTCAGGTCCGCTGTATCTATTTTGCACACAAGACTGACATTAGGTAACACCAAGACATGTAATATGTAGTATCTCCCATCTACCATATCTGGTATTGCAGCCTTAGTTATTACTCAAGTAAAATTGTATTTTAATCTATTATATTTAATAAAATGCATGTTTTATAGCACATATACTCCATTTTCTCCTTGTTATTTTTCAATTCAGTCTTTTGAGTTGTGCACATTTGCTCTTCCCTATACTCTTGGGTGTTTTGTTGTTATCTATTGTTTCTTTTGTGTCAGACTTTTATAGTACCACATTTAGCTTTTCTTTACGTATCTACACTTTCTTCTGGTTAGCATTAGGAATAATATATAAATTGCTGTTTATTTTAATGTTATTTACAGTATGGGATTCTTTATTAGGGCCCGTTCACATATCTGATTTTCTCATGTGAGTGCTCTCAGAGGGTTTCATGGACAGCACTCGTATTTAAGCTTTTCTACTGGGCTGTGCACACATCCGTTTTTTTTCCTTGGACTGAGAGGTCTGCAGAAAATATCGGAGATGTGAAATTTTGGTCCAAGTGTGGGCTCAAAATCACAATGCATTGCAGGGCTATGACTCTATGAAAAAATCAGACCGCTCGTAGATGACATTCGAGTGTGATCTGATTTTCACGGACTGTCAGAAAGCAGGTGAAGAAACTTTTATTTCTACATGTACAATAACATTTAATTACATGTGTACCACACTCTGACCAAAATCTGATCAAAGTCTGATCAGTATAATCAGTTCATTTTTCTCGTATGTTGAAAATACTGATGTCTGAATGAGACCTTAGGCTTATTGGATATGTTGGCAACCCTTGATTAAGGGCACGGCAGAAGTAGTCATAGACGGCTCCTTTGGGTCAGTAAAAATATACAGCAACTGTTAGATAATGTCCCATTAAGCTTTTCTATTGCTTTCAACATAATAATTTAATGATATCGATAACCTCAGAGATATACATAGAAAGAGGACAGAGCCTGTAAAAGGTTTAGTGTTTTCAATGGGGTTCAACCCTTGAAAAGATAAAATATGTGATAGGATCAGTGGCGTAGCTATAGGTGAGGCAAAGGGAGCGGTCGCCCCGAGCCCTGTGCTCAGAGGGGCCTACCCCGAGGTACAATACACTTAACTGTATCAACGTATACAGCTCGCCGATAGAGTTAAGCTCTGCGGTAGAACAGGGAGAGACGATCTCCCCACCCTACAGCTCTCATGGTAAAATGATGCAATGGCCAAGGCGCCGATGCACACACAGGAAGGTCAGAGTCCAGTGGGACTGTGACGCCTTGTGAGTGCACCGGCTCCTCGGCCATTGCATCATCCTGTCGCGGCTGAGAGAAGCAGTGCAGGGACATCAATGAGTTGGTCTGCCTGGTGGACTTATCAGGATTCTGACGTTTTTAATTTTAAAACTTTTGTGTCACTGAGGATGCATCATACATTGAGGGGGCTCTCATACATTAGGGGCTACTGTGGGGGCCCTCAATCTAAGGGAGCCATTATACAGCATGGGAGCTAATATGAGGGGCCATCATGCAGCATGGGTGATTATTTGGAGGCCTTTAAAGAGTGTAGGGACTATTGTGGGGGACCTCATAAGGTGTGGGGGGTAATGTTGGGGCCAATATACAACTTGGGGACTAATGTGGGAGCCATCACAAAGTGTGGGGACTATTGTGTGGGCTCTCATACAGTATGGAAACTAATGTGGGAACCCTTAAAGTGGGGACTACTGTGAGGTCCAACTATAATGTGGGGACTACAGGGGGGCCAGTATACAGTGTGGGTGCTAATGTGGGGGCAATAATACAGTTTCGGAGCCTACAGCGTGGGGACAGCCGTGAGGGGACCTCATAAAGTGTGGAGACTACAGTGAGGGGCATTATGCTCTATTTTCGGGGAGCAGTGTGGACATCATACTGTGAATAGGGGAGCTGTCCCCTAAGGAGAGTGAAGTCTGATCTGAGCGTGCGTGCTCAGACTGCTGTCACTCACTGAGACATAGCCCCACCTCCACCAGTGACGTGCTGTGCTCTGTTCATCTGATTCTGGTCCTTAGATCGTTAGTAGCAGATCTAGAATCAAAACGAAGTATGTATAACCACAGATAGACTGTTAAATATAATTAGGTTGTAGTAGTCGTCTTGAGCTTTGGAGATTTGTATTAGAAAAAATGCAAACTGCTATAAAAAAAACATACTTAGAAATTAATCATTACTAAACATTGATCTCTTAGGAAATTTACTTTAAACTATCCTTTATTAATTTAAATAAAAACAAATTGACCTTTCTTTGAGCCATTCATCAATTTGGAGGTAGAACAGTTGGCTTTATCGAGCTTATATCATGCATGAGTTGATCCCTGTGTGGTCTGAATGCAATATCTTGTGAATAAAGGAGAGTGTAAAGATGTCTTACATTGAAAAAGAACATATTCATAGTTCTGTTCAAAAGCAGCACCTTATTGATGAAGCTACCCTAGATTAGGACACATTTTTATAAAATTCCCACTTCCTTTTTATCTCATGGATTTTGGCTTTCTTTGATAGAACCACTCCTCTAGATGACTAAGTCTGGTTTCTGGTAGTCCCAAAGAGGTTTCAATGTATTATGTCTTAGTTTTTATTAGGATTTTCTACCCTTAGATCCCACTAAAAAGCCTCTCTTAAAGGCAAATCAGATCTCATACTTTGTACTGATGAGCAACAACACACCAAAACACCGTGTCAGCAAATTGAGATTCTAGTTTGGCTTTTATCCTAAGTCATGTGGCAAGACTCTTTAAAAGGTCGATATTGACTTTTAGGATCGCTACTTCCAGTAGGTGGCACTAGAGTTCACATCCTCTTCCTCTCTGAAGAGGCAATTTGCGCATTTAATTTCAGAGAGGAGCATTGCACGACTTAAAATACTATTCACATTTGCATGCCAGTCATGCCATTCTCCACAAGGAGAAACGTTACCACTTAGACTTTCTTTAGTGAAATGGTAGATGCACATTAAATTTGTTGTTTAACATTTCTATGCTTATGAGATTGCTAACATAGACATTAGCAAAAATGTAATATATGTTAATTACTAAATATTTTAATGCTTGAAAAACTGCTCTAACTTTATGGTCACGAGGTATCTCTCTTCTAAGCAATCTGCTGTCCATTGCCTGTTGTCAAGACTGATCCATCTATAGTTACAGACAAGCAGAACACATTTCAGGGTGGATTATAAGCTTGGTGCTGTTCCTGGCTCTTGCATTGACATGGAACTTCCTGCTGAACACAGCACAATACTGTAATAATATGGCTGATTTTTTTTTATCAGCCATTCACTTGTTATGTGCAATTACCTGTTTTTCGATAGTAGATAACAATATAATTCTAAATTCCTCTTCCGAGGTTTGTTTCTAAAGTTTTAGATTTCCTTCCTCACCTTTAATCATCAGCTGTACCATTCTCCCCTTCTTTCCTCCACTTTGGTGTTTTGTGCAGTGGGAAAGCTGGAGTATTGCTGTTCCCCTCTGAAACAGCCACTATAAGCCAGCTTTCCCATTGCTTCATGTTCTGATTATGTCAATCTTTGGGTTCTCATTTGTTGCAGAGCTGAGTTACAGCAGCGCTCACTCTAAAAAAAGCCAGCTTTTCCAATGTGTTAATTACTAGAGTTGAGCGATACAGTAAAGATGTATATCTTTGTACCGTGTTAGCCAGTAGTTAGTCTAGCCTGATGAAGAGACCTGAGTAGTCTGGAAAGCTTGCAATTTGTTACCATCTTTTCAGTTAGCCATTAAAAGGTATCAACCACTGAGGACTCTCAACTCTAAATATTTTTCTAGAGTTGAGCGAAACATGTAGGTGTCACGCTGTCTAGCAGATGTATAAATATATAATGTCAGTAATCTAGCAAGTGGGACAACATTCTATATAACATATAAATAGATAACATTAACATATATATATATATAGCATAGTATTACCTGACATAATATCCTGTGGGTCAATACTGAATCCTTTTCACGCTGTCTCTGGCTAGAGGTGGACCGGAGTCTATGCTGACCCTAAACTGGGGTCCTGACTAGTCCCTCTACCTGGAGGTACTGTTAATGGTACAGAGGTCCAGGCCCAGCGTAAACCCTGTCTCCTATAAATCCCTGACCACTGTAATCTAGTCCTTAGAAGGACCCTGATTACCACCATAGGGAATGGACAGGTAAAGGTAAACAAACAGTATAGACAAACGAGACAGACAGGGGATAAAGTAAATACTGTCTTTCATACAACATATAAACACAGAGGGAACACCAAAGGTCTAGGAGATAAACTATAAGCAAGGAGAGGAGAAACAACATAGGAACTCTTAGCTTAAGTCTTCTCAGAACCGATCCTAACTGCAGTCTGTATGAATGCTTTCACCGGCATCTAACCAGCAGACTGGCAGCTATATAAAGGAAACTAATTAGAACATAATCAAAAGCAGCCGGGCGAGGCTGGACCTAGTTTTAGCAAAGAGCTAGGTAAAATTAACTCCCTCACCACCAAACACAAAGTAACAGCAACTCAGCTGCGAGAAGTCAGAATGTGCAATCGCGACGATCCTTGTGGCGATGCACCCATGACAGTACCCCCCCTTCTACGAGGGGCCTCCGGACCCTCAGGGCCAGGTCTGCCCGGGTAAGTTGTGTGGAAGGTCCGAACCAATCGATCTGCGTTAACCTCCGACGCAGGGACCCACGTCCTCTCCTCAGGACCATATCCCTTCCAATGAACCAAATACTGAAGGGACCGGCGATTCAGACGTGAGTCAATGATCTTCAACACTTGAAATTCTAAGTTACCATTGACCACCACTGGAGGAGGAGGTAGAAGTGACGGTATAACTGGCGCCACGTACCTCTTAAGCAACGATTTGTGGAATACATTATGGATTTTAAACGTAGGAGGGAGGTCCAGACGAAATGCCACAGGATTAATTATAGAACTGATCCTGTATGGACCGATGAACCTGGGACCCAGTTTCCAGGACGGAACTTTGCGTTTTATATTCCTGGTAGACAACCACACCAGATCGTTCACACCTAGGTCCGGACCAGACACTCTCCTCCTATCAGACCTCCGCTTGAAACAGTTCCCATAGCACTCAGACCATTCAGCACTCCTTCCTGAAGGATAGGAACCGGGTCATCCGTCTTTCCAGCCCCTGGGAAACTACGAGATAAGGCATTAGGAAGCAATTTTATTGAGCAGTCATACGTGCGATGAGGAGGTAACTTTTGACACCCCTCCTCTGAGAACATCTCCCAAAGTCCTCCAGAAAAGGAGGCAAAGTCCTAGGCACGACCGCACCGATGACCGTTTTCATGCAGTTATTCTTGCAAAATTCACCCCACTGGCTTATCTTTCTGGATTGCCAATCAATCACTGGGTTATGTTTAGCCAACCAGGGAAGTCCCAACACAATAGGAGTAGGAAGACCCTCCAACACATAACAAGACAACTGTTCTTTATGTATTGCCCCTACTCGAAGGTCTATGTTATGAACAGTTTGTACAAAGCTACCTTGACCGAGAGGTCTGGCGTCAATAGAAAGTATAGGGATCGGTTTGGCCAATACACTCAGTTGCATACCTTGCACCTGGGCAAACCGAGCGTCCACCATATTAGCCCCAGACCCACTATCAAGAAGAACAGAAATCCTCTCAACTCTCGCACCAACCATCACCTCCGCAGGCACGAGAAATTGAGACGGACCTGGGGACGAAATACCTACTCCCCGGTTGTCGTCCACTACACAACCTGGGATTAACAGTTTTTCGGTGACTTTTTTGCTCAATGAGGCACGGAAGGGACACCCCCCAACAAAATGTCCCTCTCTTCCGCAGAAGAAACACCTTCTTGTCTTGCGGCGCACCGCTGATTCCCTCCTACAAAATGATGTCCCTCCCAACTGCATAGGTTCCTCAGAACAGGCCAGGGGAACCTCAATAAAAGGGACTTTAGTAGTGGGTGGAGTCATAACAGGGGGCGGAGTTACCTCGCACCTCCCCCGAAGCCGTCTATCAATACGAATAGCAAGGGCCATAGCAGCCTCCAGTGACGGAGGAGAATCATACTGAGCCAAAACATCTTTTAATTTGTCAGACAACCCTTGACAAAACTGACTCCTAAGAGCTGGGTCATTCCACTGAGTATCTGTGGCCCATCTACGGAACTCAGAAGAAAATTCCTCTGCCGGACGATCTCCCTGCTGTATCCTACGTAACTTCGTTTCAGCAAGGGAGACCCATCCGGGTCATCATACACCAGACCCAGGGCAGCAAAAAATCGATCTGCTGACTGGAGGGCCGGGGAACCCGGGGGAAGAGAGAACGCCCAGGATTGAGGGTCCCCTTGTAAGAGCGAGATGACAATTCCCACCCTCTGCTCTTCACTCCCGATGACCGAGGCCGCAGCTGAAAGTATAATTTACATGCCTCCCGGAAGGTAAAAAATTTGTCCCGCCCACCCGTGAACCTGTCTGGGAGAGCAACCTTAGGTTCAGACCTGGTTTGCTCCGGGGGGAACAAAACCTTGGACTTAATGTCCGCAAGCTCCAAGGACAACTTCTGCAACTGCAGGGCAATCTGGGCCACTGGATCCATGGTAGCTGGGGAGAATCTTTAGTATGGCCGGTGAAAATGTTACGCTGTCTAGCAGATGTATAAATATATAATGTCAGTAATCTAGCAAGTGGGACAACATTCTATATAACATATAAATAGATAACATTAACATATATATATAGCATAGTATTACCTGACATAATATCCTGTGGGTCAATACTGAATCCTTTTCACGCTGTCTCTGGCTAGAGGTGGACCGGGGTCTATGCTGACCCTAAACTGGGGTCCTGACTAGTCCCTCTACCTGGAGGTACTGTTAATGGTACAGAGGTCCAGGCCACCAGCGTAAACCCTGTCTCCTATAAATCCCTGACCACTGTAATCTAGTCCTTAGAAGGACCCTGATTACCACCATAGAGAATGGACAGGTAAAGGTAAACAAACAGTATAGACAAACGAGACAGACAGGGGATAAAGTAAATACTGTCTTTCATACAACATATAAACACAGAGGGAACACCAAAGGTCTAGGAGATAAACTATAAGCAAGGAGAGGAGAAACAACATAGGAGCTCTTAGCTTAAGTCTTCTCAGAACCGATCCTAACTGCAGTCTGTATGAATGCTTTCACCGGCATCTAACCAGCAGACTGGCAGCTATATAAAGGAAACTAATTAGAACATAATCAAAAGCAGCCGGGCGAGGCTGGACCTAGTTTTAGCAAAGAGCTAGGTAAAATTAACTCCCTCACCACCAAACACAAAGTAACAGCAACTCAGCTGCGAGAAGTCAGAATGTGCAATCGCGACGATCCTTGTGGCGATGCACCCATGACAGTAGGTCAGATTCAAAAGTCGCCGATTTTAGCCAAAGTCGGGTTTCGATGGCCAAAACCCGACCATAGCGTACAGTCTGCCATGCGGTCGTTGACCACTGCACCCAAGTCGATTTTCCCATAATGCTTTCAGGCGCCTTTTTTCAGCCAATGAGCAAGGACGTACACTGTGGGCAATGAGATGACATGTGCAGCATCCACCACCATCTTAGAGAAGGGCATTGCAGTGATTGGCTTGCTTTGGGGGGCGTCTTAGTGTCTATAAAAGCCCTGAGCGCTGACCTCCATTTTACTTCTGCCGATATTAACAGTAGGGAGAGGTTGCTGTTTATCAGTAGGGAGAGAGTTAGGGCTGGAAAGAGAAGTTCTTATGTGCTTGTGCTGATAGCAATTGTGCTGTACAGTTAAGGTACTGCCACACTTAGCGATCTGGTTAGCGATCACGATAACGACGCAAGCTAACGAGATCGTTGGTGTGATCGCTTTTAGGTCGCTAGTAGCTGCCAAACAGGAGATCTCAAACGACACATCAGCTGTCAGCGATCTCTTTAACGACTTTGGCGATCGTTAGGATCTGTCATTAGCATGTACTGAGCGCTTCTGATTCATAGGAATTTCCAGCATCGCTCCTGCTCTCTGCGTCCTGCTAGCCTGCTTTGCAACTTCTGCAATCCTCTCTGTGACGCAAAAGAGAACCTACAGATACTGCGATCCACTCCGTGACGCTAAAAAACCCTAGTCCCGCCTGCGCCGCTGTCATATGCGTCACAAACGAGGTCGCTCGTCATTCGCAAAAGATGCCAAACACAGCGATATAGGCTCACCAGCGGGACGCCAACGATCAAAAAATGGTCCAGAACGCTAGTGAACGATCAGCGACATCACAGCAGGGGCCACATCGTTGCTACATGACACACACAACGACGTCGCTAACGAGATCGCTAAATAGTGACGTTTTAGCGATCTCGTTAGCGATCTCGTTAGTGATCTCGCTTAGTGTGGCATACCCTTTAGTGTGCAGTGACAGGGGAGGATTTTCTTGTGTGCAGCAGCGCTGGTTATTAGGCTGCTTGATAGCTGTATTGCTGTGTGTACACTTCTGTGCAGACTGCTTTTTACACAGCACTAATACTTTTATTCTTTTTTTTCTGCACACTTACTGACCGTTCATTTTTTCCCACACCGTATAGAGCTGTACGCTCCTCACACACTACCGTGTACCAGCTGGTATCACGGACAAATATATGCTGACTATCTGTATGTGACTCCGGAAATATATACAGAGATTGCAATTTTCCCCTACAGCGTATACAGCTGTCTGCTTCTGATATAGTACCGTATATCTGCTCTTTGTATTACAGTCAAATCCATACTGAGTTGAGCGTCTGTGTGTGACTTCGGAAATATATACGGAGATTTAAATTTTCCCCTATGCCATGTACAGCTGTACGCTCCTCATACAGTATCATATATCTGCTGGTATTTTTAGTACATTTTCCCAAACATGAAGAAGTATGGTGGAAGAGGCGCGGACGTGGGCAGGAGGTGTTATGATCTGCTACAAGCACTAAGGAAAGGTGGGAATTCTGCCCCTACAATAGGACTGAGCTGGATCCCTACGATGTAACGGGGAACCTGATCCTGCAACCAGACCCGCTAAAGTCCTCAGCTAGTCTGAACGAAGACCTATAGTTGCGAGGGAGGAATCCCTACAAGATCTAGGGACTGGGTGAAAAGGTGGACACCTCCTAACAGAAATTGTAGCAGGGAAAATAAAACAGAAAACAAATACTAAGAGATCCTAAAATCAAGCAAAACTGACAGAGTAAGGCACCTAAGCACCCGGCTAGCTTAAGAGTAGATAATACAATGAAGTCCAGCAAAGCCAGAAGGGCGGAGCCAGACTAAATAGGGAAAAAAGGTCATGTGACAGCAAACTGAAACAAAATCTGACAAGAGGGTTATAACAGTACCCTCCCTTCAAAGAGGATCCTCCGGATCCCCTATGACTTAGGCTTATCCGGAAATCTCTTGTGAAACCCTCTGACAAGTCTAAACGCAGAAGCATCATCCGCCCTCACCCATGAGTTATCCTCGGGTCCATAACCCTTCCAAGCGACGAGGTACTGCAAACCCCCTCTATACCGTCTAGAATTTAGGATGCGGGAAATCTCATATTGCCCGTCCTCCACCACCAGGGGAACAGTGGCCGAGACGTCTCCATCTGAGACCTCAGCTTTTTTCAAGAGAGAAACATGAAACACCGGATTAACCTTCCAGGAGGTCGGAAGCTCCAACTTAACAGCAGATTGGTTAATAACCTGAAGCACCTTAAAGGGCCCTACAAACTTGGGACCCAATTTCTTAGACGGAATCCTCAAGCGCAGATTCTTAGAGGACAACCAAACCATGTCACCAATAGCAAACAAAACCTCTTGTCGTTTTCTATACAAAATACACTTTGGATCTTTTGTTAGCCTCCTGAAGATTACCACGCACATCAGTCCAAACTCTCTCCAAAACACCAGAAAAATTCTTCCTCTTTCAACTTGGAAAATGACCCAAATGACGGATGTCTCCCAGTACAACAAAAAAAAGGCGAACAACCAGCAGAAGCGGATGTATGGTTGTTAAGAGCAAACTCAGCAAGTGGTAGAAACTCAGACCACCCCTCTTGATTATCAGTCACAAAACAACGCAAAAACTGCTCAACATCCTGGTTTTTCCTTTCTGTCTGGCCATTAGACTCAGGATGATATCCGGATGAAAACGACAAATGAACTCCCAACCTATCACAAAAGGCGCGCCAAAAACGAACCACAAACTGAGGTCCCCTATCAGAAACAATGTCAGTAGGAACACCATGTAGTCTGACTATTTCCTTGACAAAGGCCTTAGCGAGAGTCTTAGCGCAGGGCAGTTTGATGAAAGGAACCAAGTGACACATCTTGCTAAAACGGTCCACGACCACCCAGATGACAGTGAAACCCTCAGAGGGGGGAAGGTCAGTAATAAAGTCCATAGCCAAATGTGTCCAAGATGCACTAGGAACCTCCAGAGGGCAAAGCAACCCCGCAGCAGGAGTATGAGAAGACTTAGATCTAGCACACACAGTGCATTGACGTACCCACTTAATGACTTCCTTCTGCCATCCTGGCCACCAAAAACTGCGACCCACAAGTCTCTTGGTCTCAGAGATTCCAGGATGACCTGCCAAGCGAGAGTCATGACATTCAACAAACAAATCTCTCCTCAGGGTACCAGGCACAAACAACCTCCCATGAGGCGTGTTAGATGGGGCATTCTCCTGTGCTTTAAGAATCTCATCTTCCAACACAGAGTCCAAAACAGCAATAACAACCCCCTCTTGCAAGATGTTTTCCTCCTCCTCCTCAGTACCCACCATAGGAGAAAAGCTGCGAGACAAAGCATCAGCTTTAACATTTTTAGTACCTGGGATGTAAGTAACGGTAAAATTAAACCGTGAGAAAAACAGTGCCCACCTAGCCTGACGGGCATTCAAGCGTTTGGCAGCATCAAGGTAGATCAGATTTTTATGATCGGTGAAGACTTGAATGGGAAATTCCGCTCCCTCCAAAAAATGACGCCAGTGTTCAAATGCGAGTTTAATTGCCAACAATTCCCGATTACCGATATCATAATTTAGTTCAGACTCAGAAAATTTCTTTGAAAAAAAAGCACAGGGATGTACTCCATCCGTCTTTGCCTGAGACAACACTGCGCCGACCCCCACAGAAGAAGCATCAACCTCAACCAAAAATGGTTTAGTCACATTCAGGCTGCGTAAGGATGGGAGCAGAGCTGAACCTCTCCTTTAGCAACACAAAAGCCTCAATGGCCTCAGTAGTCCACTGAACCGCATCAGCACCTTTCCTGGTGAGATCGGTCAGAGGTTTGGCAATCACAGAAAAATCTTTTATGAATTTTCTATAATAATTGGCGAACCCCAAAAACCTCTGTATTGATTTCACACCAATAGGTCTAGGCCAATCCTGCACAGCTTGCACTTTCACCGGATCCATCTCAAAACCTTCACTGGAGACAATGTAGCCCAAAAAACTAAGTCTCTGTACAGCGAACTCACATTTTTCTAGTTGGCAAAAAGTGAATTATCACTCAGTAACTGTAATACTTCACGCACACTCCTCCAATGAGACTCCAGATCCGGTGAATAAATCAAAATGTCATCCAAATACACAACCACACTTCTGCCGATCAAAGGTCTAAGGATGTCATTAATAAGATTCTGAAAAAATGCCGGAGCACTGGAAAGCCAAAAGGCATGACCAGATTCTCAAAATGACCCAGTGGAGTGTTAAACGCAGTCTTCATTCATCCCCCTCCTTCATTGCGCAACAAATTGTATGCCCCTCGAAGATCAATTTTAGAGAACCACTTGGCCCCCACTAACTGGTTAAACAAATCAGGAATCAATGGCAGTGGGTAAGGATTGCGTACAGTAATCTTATTAATCTCACGAAAGTCTAGACAAGGCCGTAAACCGCCGTCCTTTTTTTTAACAAAAAAAAATCCAACCGCCACAGGAGATTTGGAAGGCCTAATGTGACCGGCGGCCAAGCTTGTCTGTATGTATTCCTCCAAAGCCTTTCTCTCAGGAATAGTCAAATTAAATAAACGACTTTTAGGAAGAGTCGCTCCAGGGACAAATTCAATTGCACAATCATATCTCTATGGGAGGCAATACCTGCGATTCCTTATCAGAAAAAACTTTCCAAAAATCCTGAATAGGTACAGGTAACTCCCCCTTAACTACAGCAGCAATACGCCCGTTACAACACTTGTCATAACAATTAGGACTCCAGGACTTAATTTCATTGGTAGACCAATCCAGTACTGGATTGTGCAATTTTAACCAGGGTAACCCCAAAATCACACGGTGAGGGCAAATTATTCAAAACTACCAAATCCAAATTCTCTTGATGAACACCATTAATAGTAAGAGGAAATTCACAGATATGGTGAGTAACATTTTTCAAGTGAGAACCATCCACAGACACCACATTAATAGGGTAAGACAGAAGTTTGGGTTTTAATTTCCCCAAGGTTTTTCACTAAAGAATTTTCACAATTCGACAACTGTTTTGTCCACAAATACCCGAAACTCCATTAATTCCTCCTCACCAGCAGTGGTAGCAGAAAGAAAGACACCTTTATTGTTTAACCCCTTCACCCCAAGGGTGGTTTGCACGTTAATGACCGGGACAATTTTTACAATTCTGACCACTGTCTCTTTATGAGGTTATAACTCTGGAACGCTTCAACGGATCTTCGCGATTCTGAGATTGTTTTCTCGTGACATATTGTACTTCACGTTAGTGGTAAAATTTCTTCCATATAACTTGCGTTTATTTTTGAAAAAAACGCAAATATGGCGAAAATTTTGAAATTTTAGCAATTTTCAAACTTTGAATTTTTATTCCCTTAAAACAAGAAATATATCACACAAAATAGTTAAGAAATAACATTTCCCACATGTCTACTTTACATCAGCACAATTTTGGAATCAAAATTTTTTTTTGTTAGGAAGTTATAAGGGTTAAAAGTTGACCAGCGATTTCTCATTTTTACAACAAAATTTACAAAGCCATTTTTTTTAGGGACCACCTCACATTTGAAGTCACTTTGAGGGGTCTACATGACAGAAAATACCCAAAAGTGACACCATTCTAAAAACTGCACCCCTCAAGGTACTCAAAACCACATTCAAGAAGTTTATTAACCCTTCAGGTGCTTCACAGGAACTAAAGCAACTGGAAGGAAAAAATGAATATTTAACTTTTTAGCCACAAAAATGATCTTTTACAAACTTTTTTTTTATTTTCACAAGGGTAAAAGGAGAAAATGGACAGATAAGGTTGTTATGCAATTTCTCCTGAGTACGCCAATACCCCATATGTGGGGAAAACCACTGTTTGGGCACACGGCAGAGCTCGTAAGGGAAGGAGCGCCGTTTGACTTTTTCAAACTAAAATTGGCTGGAGTTGAGATTGGACGCCATGTCGCGCTTGGAGAACCTCTGATGCGCCTAAACAGTGGAAACCCCCCACAAGTGACACCATTTTGGAAACTAGACCCCCTAAGGTACTTATCTAGATCTGTTGTGAGCACTTTGAACCCCCAAGTGTTTCACAAAAGTTTATAATGCCTGGGTGTGAAAAAAAAAAAAAAAATTCCACAAAAATGATTTTTTAGTCCTAAATTTTTGAATTTTCCCAAGGAAATTGGACCCCAAAAGTTGTTGTCTAATTTGTCCTGAGTACGCTGATACCCCATATGTGGGGGTGGAAAACTGTTTGGGCGCACGGCAGGGCTTGGAAAGGAAGTAGTAACGTTTTGGAATGCAGACGTTGATGGGGGTCATGTTCCAGTTTGCAGTGCCCCAGATGAGCCTAAACAGTGGAAATCCCCCACAAGTGACCCCATTTTGGAAACTAGACCCCCTAAGGAACTTATCTAGATCTTTGGTGAGCACTTTGAACCCCCAAGTGCTTCACACAAGTTTATAATGCCCGGGCATGAAAATAAAAAATCCTATTTTTTTCCCACAAAAATTATCTTTTAGTCACTAATTTTTTATTTTCCCAAGGGTATCAGGAGAAATTGGACCACATAAGTTGTTGTCCAATTTGTCCTGAGTACGCTGATGCCCCATATGTGGGGACAGTTTGGGCGCACGGCAGAGCTCGGAAGGGAAGGAGCACCATTTGACTTTTTCCAACCAAAATTGGCTGGAATTGAGATTGGATGCCATGTTGCATTTGGAGAGCCCCTGATGTGCCTAAACAGTGGAAACCCCCCACAAATGACCCCATTTGGAAAACTAGACCCCCTAAGGAACTTATCTAGATCTTTGGTGAGCAATTTGAACCCTCAAGTGCTTCACACAAGTTTATAACGTAGAGCCGTAAAATTTAAAAATCATATTTTTTCCACAAAAATGATCTTTTCACCCGAATTTTTATTTTTCCAAGGGTAACAAGACTCCAAAAGTTATTGTGCAATTTGTCCTGAGTACACTGATACCCATATGTGGGGGTATACCACTGTTTGGGTGCATGGCAGAGTTTGGAAGGGAAGGAGCGCCGTCTCACTTTTTCAACGCAGAATTGGCTGGACGCAATGTCGTGTTTGGAGAGCTCCTGATCTGCCTAAACAGTGGAAACCCCCCACAAATGACACCATTTTGGAAACTAGACCCTCAAGGAACTTATCTAGATGTGTGGTGAGAACTTTGAACCCCCAGGTGTTTCACTAAAGTTTATAACGTACAGCCTTAAAATAAAAAATCCTTTTTTTTTTTTACAAAAATGATTTTCTCGCCCCCAATATTTTATTTTCACAAGGGTAACAGAAGAAATTGGAACCCAAAAGTTGTTGTCCAATTTGTCCTGAGTACGCTGATACCCAATATGTAGGAGAAAACTACTGTATGGGTGCACGTCAGGGCTCGGAAGGGAAGTAGTGACGTTTTGGATTGCAGACTTTGATGGAATGGTCTGGGGGCGTCATGTCGCATTTGGAGAGCCCCTGATACGCCTAAACAGTGGAAACCCCCCACAAGTGACCCCATTTTGGAAAATAGACCCCACAAGGAACTTATCTAGATGTGTGGTGAGCACTTTGAACCCCGAAGTGCTTCACAGAAGTTTATAACGCACAGCCGTAAAAATAAAAAATCCTTTTTTTTTTTACAAAAATGATTTTTCGCCCCCAATATTTTATTTTCACAAGGGTAACAGGAGAAATTGGACCCCAAAAGTTGTTGTCCAATTTGTCCTGAGTACGCTGATACCCAATATGTGGGAGAAAACTACTGTATGGGCGCATGTCAGGGCTCGGAAACGGAAGTAGTGACGTTTTGGATTGCAGACTTTGATGGAATGGTCTGGGGGCGTCATGTCGCATTTGGAGAGCCCCTGATGCGCCTAAACAGTGGAAACCCCCACAAGTGACCCCATTTTGGAAAATAGACCCCACTAGGAACTTACTAGATGTGTGGTGAGCACTTTGAACCCCGAAGTGCTTCACAGAAGTTTATAACGCACAGCCGTAAAAATAAAAAATCCTTTTTTTTTTTACAAAAATGATTTTTTCGCCCCCAATATTTTATTTTCACAAGGGTAACAGGAGAAATTGGACCCCAAAAGTTGTTGTCCAATTTGTCCTGAGTACGCTGATACCCAATATGTGGGAGAAAACTACTGTATGGGCGCATGTCAGGGCTCGGAAAGGGAAGTAGTGACGTTTTGGATTGCAGACTTTGATGGAATGGTCTGGGGGCGTCATGTCGCATTTGGAGAGCCCCTGATGCGCCTAAACAGTGGAAATCCCCAACAAGTGACCCCATTTTGGAAAATAGACCCCACAAGGAACTTATTTAGATGTGTGGTGAGCGCTATGAAGCCCCAAGTGCTTCACAGAAGTTTATAATGTACAGCCGTTAAAAAACAAAAAAATCTTATTTTTTTTACAAAAATAATATTTTCGCCCCCAGTTTTTTATTTTCCCAAGGGTAACAGAAGAAATAGGACAAATTTCACAATAACTCTTGGGGTCCAGAGTACGCTGATACCCCATATGTGGGGATAAACTACTGTTTGGACGCATGGCAGAGCTCAGAAGTGAAGGAACACCGTTTGACTTTTTCAAAGCAGAATTGGCTGGAATGGAGATCAGACGCCATGTCACATTTGGAGAGCCCCTGATGTGCCTAAACAGCGGAAACCCCCCAATTCTAACTCCAACCCTAACCCCAACACACCCCTAACCCTAGTCCCAACCCTAATCCCAACCCTAACCCTAATCCAAACTCTAACCCTAATCCTAACTTTAGCGCCAACCCTAACCCTAACTTTAGCCGAAACCCTAACCCTAACCCTAATGGGAAAATGGAAATAAATACATTTTTTTTATTTTATTTTTTTTCCCTAACTAAGGGGGTGATAAAGGGGGGTTTGATTTACTATTTATAGCGGTTTTTATGATTGGCAGCTGTCACGCTAAAAGACGCTTTTTATTGCAAAAAGTAGTTTTTTGCATCGCCACATTTTGAGAGCTATAATTTTTGCATATTTTGGCCCACAGAGTCATGTGAGGTCTTAATTTTTGCGGGACGAGGTGACGCTTTTATTGGTACCATTTTTGAGCACGTGACATTTTTTGATCGCTTTTTATTTCGATTTTTGGGAGGTTAGAATGAACAAAAATCAGCAATTCATGAATTTCTTTTGGGTGAGGCGTTTTTATTGTTCCGCGTGTGGTAAAATTGATAAAGCAGTTTTATTCTTCGGGTCAGTACGATTATGGCGATACCTCATTTATATCATTTTTTTATGTTTTCGCGCTTTTATAGAATAAAAACAATTTTATATAAAAAATAATTATTTTTGCATCGCTTTATTCTGCGAGCTATAACTTTTTTATTTTTTCGCTCATGATGCTGTGTGACGGCTCGTTTTTTGCGGGACAAGATGACGTTTTCAGCGGTACCATGTTTATTTATATCCGTCTTTTTGATCGCGTGTTATTCCACTTTTTGTTCAGCGGTATGATGATAAAGCACTGATTTTTTGCTTCGTTTTTATTTTTTATTTTTTAAGGGGTTCACAAAAGGGGTTAACTAGTGGGACATTTTTATAGGGGGGGTCGTTACGGACGCGGCGATACCAAATATGTGTACTTTTATTGTTTTATTTTTTTTATTTACAATAAGTAATGAATTTATTGGGGAATATATTTTTTTTTTTTTGGATTTTTTTTTACACATGTTTATTTTTACTTTTTTTACTTTTTTACTTTGTCCCAGGGTGGGACATCACTGTATTTCATCAGATCGCTGGTGTGACAGTGTGCACAGCACTCTGTCACACCAGCGATCGCTCAGGCAGTGCAGCAGGCTTCTCAGTGCCTGCTCTCGGCAGGCACTGAGGAAGCCGCCTCCCTCCAGGACCCCAGCGCCATCTTGGATCCGGGTCCTGGGAGGGAGGAAGCCCTCAGAGCAGCGCGATCACATCGCGCTGGTCTGAGGGTCTCAGGGGGGCGCGCAGGGAGCCCCCACACTGCGCGATCCTCCCCTGTGCCCCCAGTACACCGCGATCATGTTTGATCGCGGTGTGCAAGGGGTTAATGTGCCGGGAGCGGTCCGTGACCGCTCCTGACACACAGTCACGGGTGTCAGCTGTGATAATCAGCTGACACCCGGCGGCGATTAGCTGCGCTCCCTCGGGGAGCGCAGCTAATCGCCTATGACGTACTATCCCGTCCATGGTCAGAATGGCACGGGTTTTATGGACGGGATAGTACGTCTAATGTCAGAGAGGGGTTAAACAAGCTATACGGGCGAAACTGACCTCATTTTTTTTTTTCTCTTTATTCATTCGAAGCGCACAGTTCTTAATGAAATGCTCAGATTTACCACAATAGAAACACAAGCCCTTAGCAAATCTGCGTTCTTTTTCCCGAGAGTGAGGTGTCATTGCTCCAATTTCCATCGGCTCTGCAATGTCAGTACATTCCTTCTCCAAACTTGGAGCTGACAAGGCAGATTTACTCTCATTAACCCTTGCACGCAGTCTCCTATCCACCCGTATGGCTAATTGTATAGCCTCTTGCAAGTTACCAGGTATAGGATAAGCAATCAGCAAATCTTTAACCCTTTCACTTAACCCTGCAAGAAATAAACTTTTCAAAGCTGAATCGTTCCAGCCCACCTGTGTGGACCACCTTCGGAAGTGAGTACAATATTTTTCCACATTACCTGATCCCTGTCTCAAACGTCTCAATTCTGTCTCAGCTGATGAAACACGATCCGGATCGTCATATAACAACCCCAAAGCAGAAAAAAAACTATCCACAGATCTAAAGCATGGATCACTAGGCTGCAGAGAAAAGGCCCAGTCCTGAGGTTCTTTGCGCAAAAGTGACATTATGAACCCTATGCGCTGTGATTCATCACCAGAGGATCTGGATATCAAACGGAAATACAACAAGCAAGCATTTTTAAAAGAAAAAAAATCTTGTTGTTCACCAAAAAATAAATCAGGCAAACGTACCTTTGGCTCCACGAAATGTGCTCCAGAACAACTACTCACGTGTTGCTGGATTTCAGCCACCTCCAGAGAGAGATCCTGCAGGCGCTCAGCCAAATCCCGAACCGACAACATGATGGAAAACAGAAAATCTTTCCTTAGAGATTTTTTTTTTTTTTTTCTTAGGGCTGGACTTACTGTTATGATCTGCTACAAGCACTAAGGAAAGGTGGGAATTCTGTCCCTACAATAGGACTGAGCTGGATCCCTACGATGTAACGGGGAACCTGATCCTGCGACCAGACCCGCTAAAGTCCTCAGCTAGTCTGAACGAAGACCTATAGTTGCGAGGGAGGAATCCCTACAAGATCTAGGGACTGGGTGAAAAGGTGGACACCTCCTAACAGAAATTGTAGCAGGGAAAATAAAACAGAAAACAAATACTAAGAGATCCTAAGATCAAGCAAAACTGACAGAGTAAGGCACCTAAGCACCCGGCTAGCTTAAGAGTAGATAATACAATGAAGTCCAGCAAAGCCAGAAGGGCGGAGCCAGACTAAATAGGGAAAAAAGGTCATGTGACAGCAAACTGAAACAAAATCTGACAAGAGGGTTATAACAGGAGGGGCCAGCTGGGAATGGTGGTGGTGGTGGTGCATCTGCTGGAAGTGCCAAAGCCCAATAGCACCTAAGGCAGGAGGTGTTGAGCCTGCATCATTGTATGGCTCCAGAAGGCCTGGAAGGCTCCCTTTTCTGGGAGTAGGTAAACTGCTTTTAAAGCCGGAGCATCAGGAACAGGTTTTGGCTTACATTGCCGAAACAGACTCCAGCTCTATCGCCTCCTCTTCTGAAGTTTCAAAAAATGCAAGCACTGAGTCGTCAGTGCAGGCTCCTGGTCAGGAACAACACCTTTCCTTGTGTCCTTCACCCCAACCAAAAGTGAAAGATGTGGCAGGCCACACTTCAGATTACTCCCTGTAGCTCTTTTCACATACCATGCTTGGGTTATCAAGTCAAATCCTGAATTCCCCAGTCCAAGATGAATATGACATGGAGTGCACTGATGCACCGCCACTGCTATCTGATTCTGCTGGTACATTCACCCAGAGCACTGCATTGCCCTCGCAGTCTACTGAGCCAGAATCTGACCCTGATGAAACTCAGGTGCTCCTTCCCGCATACGATAACACCTTACTTGGTGACACAGAGGAAGGTGCAGATGAAATTGAAGAGGAGGTGATGAATGACCAAGTTGTTGACCCGGATTGGTATCCATTGGGGGAAGAGTATGCCGCTGGCAATAGCTCAGAAGAGGAGGAGGATCCGCGGCAGGCATCGACATCACAGCTGTGGTTATCTGGCAGGCCCGTAGCAGTCCAAAAATGTGTTAAAAAAAGAAAAAGAGTTGCAGGACAGCTTGTCCAGACGGTCAAATTAGCACAGCGTGCAAGCCTGAAAATTTATCCCATAGTAGGAAGAGTGCAGTGTGGCACTTTTTCGACCAAAATCCTATTGATGAGGCAAAGGTTATCTGTAAGAAGTGCGGAAGGACCTTTAGCCGAGGGAAAAATCTCCGAAAATTGAATACCAGTTGCATGCTTAGACATTTCAACACCATGCACTTGCAAGCGTGGACGGACTACAAAACCTCACTGGCTTTGAAGGCCTACATTGCCAAACTGATCTCATTAGAGATGATGCCCTTCCGTTTGGTTGAAAGAGCAGCGTTCCGAGAGCTCATGGCCTATGCTGTCCCACACTATGACCTACCCAGTCGGCACTTCTTTTCTAGAAAAGCCATCCCTGCCCTCCACCTGCATGTGAAAGACCACATTGTCCATGCACTCAAACAATCAGTGAGTGAAAAGGTGCACCTCACAACAGATGCATGGGCCAGAAGGCATAGCCAGGGCCGTTACGTGTCCATCACTACGCACTGGGTTAATGTGGTGGATGCAGGGTCCACAGGGGACAGCGGCGGTCGGACAGTGCTGTCTAGCCCACGGTATAGGCAACAGTTGGCTGTAGGTGTTCAACCCTCCTCCTCCAGAAGCAAAAGCTCGTCGACAGAGCGCAATCGCACGAGCACTCCATTCGCAGCTGCCAGTGTTGCACACGAGGTGTCCCACTATCGATCAGCTAGTGCTAAGCGTCAGCAGACTGTTTTAAAGATGATATCTTTGGGAGACAACAGCCACATCGCGGAGGTACTGGCCGACTACTTGCAGCGAGAAACTGAGTCATGGCTGGGCAGTCTACATCTTGAGCCAGGCAAGGTAGTCAGTGATAACGGCCGTAATTTTGTGGCGGCCATAGCCCTGGCAAAACTCAGACACATACCTTGCCTTGCTCACACCTTGAACCTGGTGGTGCAGTGCTTCATAAATAATTATCCGGAGTTACCAGCCCTGCTCCATAAGGTGCGAAGACTGTGCTCGCACATCCGTCGCTCGCCCTAGACTCCAGTCGTATGCAGAGGCTGCAGCGATTACTCCACCTCCCCAAGCACCGCCTAATCATAGACGTTGCAACAAGGAGGAACTCCACCATGCACATGGTTGAGAGACTGTGCGAACAGAGGCAGGCTGTAATGCATTTGTGGGAGGATCCACAGGCAGGCAGTTTGAGGGCGGACATGGAGTTGTCGAATGTGCAGTGGTCAAAGCTGAAAGACCTCTGTAAAGTCCTTCAGTGTTTTGAGGAATGCACATGGCTGGTAAGCGCAAACGACGCCATCATAAGCATGAGCATCCCACTTATGCGTCTGCTCATGCAAACTTTGACGCACATTAAGGATCAGGCGTCTGCAGTGGAGGAGGAGGAGGGAAGCCTTCATGACAGTCAGGCATTGTCTGCTCAGAGAACTGTCGTGGATGAGGTGGAGGAAGAAGAGGAGGAGGATGAGGGGGATGATTATTTTGGGGAGGAGGATGCTTCTCAGGGGGCAAGAGAAGATGTTGGCTTGCCAAGGTCAGGTACAGGGTTTGTGCGTGAATGGAGGGATGTGGATTTGGCAGAAAGTGTTCCTCCACCCACCACTGGCAGTGCATCATTGACACCTGGAACATTGGCCCACATGTGTGATTATGTCTTGCGGATCCTAAAAAGGGACCCCCGCATTAGCAAAATTATGAAAGATGACGACTACTGGTTGGCCAGCATCCTTGATCCACGCTATAAAGGCAAATTACAGAACATCATGCCACAGGAGAACCTAGAGCTAATATTGGCGAACAAACAAGCAACTCTGGTAAACCATTTGTTAGAGGCATTCCCAGCACACAGCAGCAGAGCAGGTTCTACCGCGAGCCATACTGGGCAACATGGAAGAGGTGTTCGTGGTGCACACAGTCGAAGTGGCGTTGGAGACAGGGGATTCATGACCATGTTGTGGTCTGATTTCTCGAGTAACGCTCACACGACTGGTTATACTGAATTGATTGCAACAGACTGGAGACAACAGTTGTCAACTATGGTTCAAAATTACCTCTCCTCCCCTATCGATGTTCTCCCTCACAGTTCATTCCCCTTTGATTACTGGGTCTGTAAACTGGACACCTGGCCTGAATTGTCACAATATGCCTTACAGGAGCTCGCTTGCCCTACTGGTAGTGTGCTATCAGAAAGAGTCTTCAGTGCTGCTGGATCAATCCTGACAGAAAGAAGGACCCAGCTGTCAACCAAAAATGTAGGTGATCTCAGCTTCATTAAAATGAAGCATGCCTGGGTTTCAAAGAATTTTGTACCACCTTCCCCTGATGACACATAGGTTGCCAGCAAAATGGCTCGCTTTGTCCTTCTCTTCCTCCGACTTCTCCAATTCCTCCATTTGCAGCTGCTGAACGTCCAGTCTACACCTCAACATATGCCAGTTTTTCCACCACCCTAATTGGGCTGCCCCCCCCAGGGCCGGGGTCAGCACCTGGAGCACCCGGGCAAGTGCCGGTGCCCTGAGCAGGTGGGGGGGCCCACTCGCCGTCAGAGACACCGGCGTACTATGAGGGGCCCTGTGCCAGTTCCCGGCGCCCACAAGTGTGCCCCCCTGCTAGGTCAGGGCCCCAGCGCTTGCAATACTTACCTCTTCCTGCTCCACCTCTGTGACATCTTCCGCGTTTCCTGACAGTGACATTCAGGTCAGAGAGAGCGATGATGTCACGTCTGTGTGCCCTCTGCCTGAACAGTGATCAGTAGGCAAACTTAATCAATAAAAATACAAATTTTATTGTGACATATTAAAAATAACATAACGTATAAATTGGAGGAAGATCTCAGGAAACACACAAACATAGTGTGACATTATGGTGACACATTCATCAAGGTGCAGTACATATAATGGATGCACAACAAATGTAAATGTGCTTGAAGTAGTCTCTATGGACCAAATTGATCACAGAAGGTCAAAACTGACCAATAATGGTAGTATCATATCACATTCTTATATAAATATAGATAAAAATGCCATCTTAAAGTTTGCATGACTAGTACCAAAATCTATTATAAGATAGAGACCATTACCAGTGTAGTGACTGGCGCTCAAACACCACATAAGCCATCTTTACATAATACATAGTGCCCAAAAATGAGCAATATATTTACCCGTCACTGGCTTTTAGGGCGCTGAGACACTGCACCAGATGAGCGGACGCGCTCATCTGGTGCAGTGTCTCAGCGCCCTAAAAGCCAGTGACGGGTAAATATATTATATACTATAAATACATCATATACTATAGCATCATATGGGGTTCATTTTTTATGGAGCATCATATAGGGCCCTTTATATATGGAGCACTATATGGAGCCCATTCTGTATATGGGGCTCATTATTCTGTATAGAGCAATATATGGGGCTCATTATTCTGTATGGCGCACTATGTGGTGGCCATAATACTGTATGGAGGACTATACTGTCCATTTTTTGAGCTATTGTAGAATTTACAATAGATATCACTCATGTAATGTAAGAAGTGAAGTATTTGGCATTGTACTATACCTATATTTCTCTGCCGTTTTGGAGCATCATGAATTGTGGTATGTGTTAAAGGGGCCCACTGATACTCTTTGGCCTGGGGCCCACGAAAACCTGGAGCCAGCCCTGCCCCCCCCACAACTTTAGCCAAATAACCTCCAATTTTCAATGCGTTACTATTATTATAAAGTTAATTAAGGTTGACAAGCTTAGGTAATAAGAATTGATGTCGTTGGCATTGAAATGGGCACTGTAGGTGTGTTTACTGTCCTCCACTCCCTGCTGACTTTTATTCCCTATTGACTTGCATTGGGGTCGGATTTTCGACTCCGACCCGACCATTTCCATTAGTCGGCCGACTTCGTTCGACTCGACTTTTGAGAAAGTCGGGTTTCACGAAACTCGACTCGACCCGAAAAAAGGCAAAGTCGCTCATCTCTATTAATTACATTAAAGGGATTCTCTAGGCATATGATGTTGATGGCTATTCCTTAGGGCTCAGACAGATGGCTGTATAAATTGGACAAGATCAGACCGTAATCCTCGGAATGGCCGCGGCTCTCCCAACAGCTGCATAAAAATATGTGAAGTTCTCACTCTCAGGTCAGGAAAGCCGCCAGCCAGTCCTTGCATTGAGATCCAGTCTGAGTCTGATATATGCAGCCATCTGACTGCGCCCTTAGGATGGGTCTTTAGAATAGGTCTTCAATATCAGATTAGTTGGGGTTTGACACCTTGGACAAACCACGATCATCTGTGTATCATGCGATGCCGTGTACTGCAGATCAGCTCAAATTCTCCTAAATAATTGCTGATCTGCAGAACTCGGCCACCAGATATTGTGCACTGATGCTCCATTATACATTTACATTCAACTGCTGCCGGAGCTGCTGCCCGCTTATCAGTGGGAGTGCTGCGTGTCGGACCACCGCTGAGCCAATATTCGTCACCTATCCGATTGATCGCTAATCAATATTCTACTTTTAGACAACCCCTTTAATATTATGCAATGCATTGTTTGAAATAATGGAAAGAAAATCAAATTTGCCAGTGCACGTCTGCCTTGTCGCCTGCTCTTCAGAAAAATGGAAGAAGTGTGAGTATCAAAAATTGGTAAAATTGCACAAACATCATGTGCTATATAGCATTGTGCATTTATATCACATTTTCATGCTAAAGTCAGGTAAGCTTTAATCTCACTTCTTTCCTCCTCATCTCTCCAGCTCCATTAACCTCCTCTGTTTGCTCCTTATTAACCCCTGTCAAGCCAGCCACTGCTCATTTTCATTCCTGCAATGATCCTGACTGCGTTGCACTGTGATAAAGGAATTGAATTATACCACATTACCTCTTCCTATCACTATATGTCAGAACTTTCATTGTCAGTAACTGCTGCAGTTTGTATACTCTGTTGTGTAATACAGTTTTTTTTCTGACTTTAACAAAGCAGGAAACCTATTGGCCTCAGGATCATATTGAATATGCTGGTGGGCAAGACAAAGGCCGATAACGTTCAGTCCGTACCACAAAAGCAATCAATATGTTCTTGTGATGACGGTCAAAGGCCATCCACCCTTCGTCTGGAAAATCATTACTTTCCAGTGTGTCTGTACTGCTTAATAAATCTAGAATTGCTCTAAATTATCTTATTAAATGTTTCAAATGAACTGGTTACATCGTCCTTTGATGCCACGTTGTTATTTATTTTGCAGAAGCTGAACGCTAATGATAGAAAAAGGTATGCTGATTATGATAGATGGTGCTTTATTGGTAGTCTTCT
The DNA here is from genome assembly GCA_033576555.1 of Oophaga sylvatica. Taxonomy (NCBI): domain Eukaryota; kingdom Metazoa; phylum Chordata; class Amphibia; order Anura; family Dendrobatidae; genus Oophaga; species Oophaga sylvatica. The sequence continues at coordinate 67,826,269 of JARQOD010000002.1, read as the reverse complement.
GGAAAGATTGATCTCTAGTGGAAGACCAATCCTGCATTGAACAGATAATTATGATTAAATACATATAGCTGGAAGTTTTGTGTCTCCATTAGGCAGAAAAACAGCTGGAAACCTCATTATACAAGAAATACAATGCTACTCCCATCAGAAAAATAGTAAGAATGGATAATGGCAGTAAAGACTATAGAGACCAACAATGGTAAAGATACTTCAGAACAGTGTAGTAGCCCATAACATGTTTCATGATGCCTTTAATCCACTGGATTTCAAACTTGAATTTCCAGGGTCTTATAATTGGGTCTTTGGGATTCCACAGACTAGCTTGGGTTATTGCATGAAAACCCATTAATTAAGATGATTAATGTAAGATTGCTGAGAATAGAAATGCTGAGATCCCACTGATTATTACAATAGGAGTCCCTAGCCCCCATTCCAAAGGAAAATGAATGGGGTGGTGGTCCTGCATGCACACTACCCTTTCATTCAATGTCGAAGAGACCTTCAGAGCCACAGTGCCCTTCTCCCATTCTGGTGTCCAATGGAGCACCCAGTTATCAGGCATTTATCATCTTTACTGAAAATCAGTTATAAATGTCATTTGTAGGTTAATCCCTTTAAAGTTAGACAACGATATAGCACCTAACAATTTATATATTTATTTCTAGTTTCAGCTTTAGTAATTAGAGATGGACGAACAAGAACAGTAAAGTTCGGCATCCGTACCGAACACCTACTGTTCGGGCATGGATACCGAACACGGACTTCAGCAGTAAGAAACCTATCCACTACTAATCCCACAGTTATATGGTAAATAAAGACACAGCCAGGATAAAGTCTTTTATTTGAAATAAAACAAAACACTTTTTTTATTTAAAAATAAACACAGTTATACCAGGGCAGTATTTAGAGTTTATTCTGCCCTAGGCACTTTTAGAGCTGCCTCCCCCATTGGCGAGTATGACTAATGCAAACACATGCGTCTGGTCCACACGGAGACACACTCTGTGCCGTATCACGGACATGTGAAGAGGGGCCATAGAGCCTGAGGAACATTGCTGTCCGTATGTCCGTGCCTCCGGCATGTGTCGGCACGGACCACACATGTGCCGAAGGCACGGGTGTGTAAAAGAGGCCTTAGTGTGTGAAAAAGTGATTCTGCACATGTATATATTATGTTGCACCTCTGGAGGGGCAGCAGGAATGGTTTAAAACCACTACTTTATTACTATCACTGTTTGAAGTCCTGCCGGGTTCTGCCCGCGGAGCAGGACTTCTGCGCCAGTTCTACGCACAGAACAGTTAGAATTGGCGTAGGAGCGTGATCTACACCGCATTTGACAGTTCTGTGCATAGAGAAGAGGCATAGAAGTCTCACTCCATAGGTAAAACCCGACAGGAAGGTCTGTGTGCCACCACCCAATATAATACGCTGCAGGTGTGTGTGCCTGGCCACGTCCCCCATATAGCACGCTGCAGGTCTGTGTGCCCCCCATAAAGCACGCTGTAGGTCTGGGTGTTGCCCCCCCATATAGCATGCTGCAGCTCTAGTGTGCCTGCCCAATATAGCACACTGCAGCTCTGTGTGCCTGCCCCCCATATAGTACACTGTAGCTCTATGTGCCTGCCCCCCATATAGCATGCTGCAGCTCTGTGTGCCTGCCCCCCATATAGCATGCTGCAGGTCTGTGTGCCTGCCCCCCATATAGCATGCTGTAGGTCTGTGTGCCTGCCCCCCAGATAGCATGCTGTAGGTCTGTGTGCCTGCCCCCCATATAGCATGCTGCAGGTCTGTGTGCCTGCCCCCATATAGCATGCTGCAGCTCTATGTGCCTGCCCCCCATATAGCACGCTGCAGCTCTATGTGCCTGCACCCCCATATAGCACGCTGCAGCTCTATGTGCCTGCCCCACCATATAGCATGCTGTAGGTCTGTGTGCCGCCCCCCCCATATAGCATGCTGCAGCTCTATGTGCCTGCCCCCATATAGCACACTGCAGCTCTATGTGCCTGCCCCCCATATAGCATGCTGTAGGTCTGTGTGCCGCCCCCCATATAGCATGCTGCAGCTCTATGTGCCTGTCCCCCATAGAGCACGCTGTAGGTCTGTGTGCCGCCCCCCATATAGCACACTGCAGCTCTATGTGCCTGCCCCCCAAATAGCATGCTGCAGGTCTGTGTGCCTGCCCCCATATAGCATGCTGTAGGTCTGTGTGCCTGCCCCCCATATAGCATGCTGTAGGTCTGTGTGCCTGCCCCCATATAGCATGATGTAAGTCTGTATGCCTGCCCTCCATATAGCATGCTGCAGGTCTATGTGCCTGCCCCCCATATAGCATGCTGTAGGTCTGTGTGCCTGCCCCCCATATAGCATGCTGCAGGTCTGTGTGCCTGCCCCCCATATAGCATACTGTAGGTCTGTGTGGCCCCCCATATAGCATGCTGTAGGTCTGTTTGCCTGCCCCCCATATAGCATGCTGTAGGTCTGTGTGCCTGCCCCCCATATAGCATGCTGTAGGTCTGTATGTCTGCCCTCCATATAGCATGCTGCAGGTCTATGTGCCTGCCCCCCATATAGCATGCTATAGGTCTGTGTGCCTGCCCCCCCATATAGCATGCTGCAGGTCTGTGTGCCTGCCCCCCATATAGCATACTGTAGGTCTGTGTGGCCCCCATATAGCATGCTGTAGGTCTGTGTGCCTGCCCCCCATATAGCATGCTGCAGGTCTGTGTGCCTGCCCCCCATATAGCATAATGTAGGTCTGTGTGCCTGCCCCCTATATAGCATGCTGTAGGTCTGTGTGCCTGCCCCCCATATAGCATACTGTAGGTCTGTGTGCCTGCCCCCTATATAGCATGCTGTAGGTCTGTGTGCCTGCCCCCCATATAGCATTCTGTAGGTCTGTGTGCCCCCCCATATAGCATGCTGTAGGTCTGTGTGCCTGCCCCCCATATAGCATGCTGTAGGTCTGTGTGCCCCCCCATATAGCATGCTGCAGGTCTGTCACACAGTCGCATACAATGCTGCACCATGTCCAAAACACTGAGGAGCCGCAGTCACATGGAGCAGGAGCCTCCACAGGAACAGCTCTGATCTCACCCCACACTCTCCTCTCACAGATTTACCACAAGCACCAAAACTCCACCAAACCCTCCTATAATCTCACCGGAATGGTGTGAACTGGAAATCTGCTGCTGGCTGATACCAGAGAGCACGAGCTGCACACAACCAGGAGCTGCTGCACTGAGAGCTGAAGTACCTGTGGTGACATCACCATCATGTGACTAGGGGGCAGAGCTGATAAATGGTGACGGCCTGTGATAATGATGATGTCACCACAGGTCCTTCAGCTCTTCCTTTCTAATCGTTCATGACACTTCGTGTCGCTCTCTGGTGTCAGCTGCTGTGGCGCCTGTATTGAGGTGGGTGGGTGGATGGGCGGGCCGACCCCCGGACTGGAAAAAATAAAAAACACCTTGCTCAGGTGCCGCCCCTCCGCATCCTGGCGCCCTAGGCACGTGCCCTCAAGTGCCTAGTGGCAAATACGGCCCTGAGTTATACCCACCTAACGCCCATTCCACTGAATCCCTCGTCTCTTGTAATAAACCAAAAATAAAAAACAACAATATCCCTCACCTGTCCATCGTTCTGTCCCATGCCGTAATCTATGTCTGGATATAAATAGTTTTCAACCAGGATAGTGCCAATGTGCGACAGTCCAGGCTGAAAAACATTCCAGCAGTGTCAGCACTTGCTCTCCTAGGGCTCACATGAGGTAGTAATGTCATATCAGCGCTGGCTTCATTGTCTCCGCCTTCAGACGTATTGAACATCAGCAGGAAGTCAGGACTGCAGCTGCTGTCTCACTTCCTCTTGATGTTTGATTTGTCTAAATGCCGGGAAAGTGACGCCAACACTGATTGGGTTCAAGGCCTAGGTGACATAACAACCTCATGTGAGCCATGGGAACGCGAGTGCTGACACCACTGGAACGGTGCTGGCACTGCAGGTAAGTATAAATGTTTTTATTTTAAAGGGGTCAAACATGAGGAATGAGAAGGGGTTGTCCTAGTAGTGGAACCCCTGTAAGTATAGTCACACTGAAATTACATAATGATGTACCAGCAGAGTACCACTATTATTATTGGAACCTTGTCTGCTCCAGTGCTGGCATTCCCCACCTACCCTCACTGCCTAACTTCGCCTTTTCATGAAATGTGTCATACAAATAAAAACAAAGTCACTTAGCTCTGGCGTAAAACCATGGACAAGAGTGATGATGTCTGTATGGACGACACAACCACTGCTGTCTGTATAGAGAACAGATGAGAGCTTCTCAATAGGGTCTCTGGCTAGTTTAGGGTTTTTTGACCTGAAGAAATTTGGGAATCAAAACTGTGAAGATATAGGTTGCTGTTTAGTTATTGATATCGAATGGTACAATGTAATATGCATTTTTTTTAAATGTCTTGTTTTTAGATATGTATATGAAGAATGTCACCATTTGTCCTTCTTGCAATGACTGTTCGCTACTTGTGAACCTGTAATAGAGATCGGTGAACCCGAACAATAAAGTTTGGGGTCCGTAGCGAACATCTACTGTTCGGGTTCAGCACCCTGAACATCGGATTTTTCCCATGACAGCACAAGAAACACCAGCGACTCTGATCGGCAGTAAGATCATTACCGCCAGTCAAGAGCGCCAGCAGCTGTGACCATCCGTAAAAAGTTTACCTCTGGTCACAGGCACAGAGTTCCACTCCCATTAGTCTATTCCTGCTGCCGCTGATAACAGCGAGAGAGGGCGCCGCTGATGGGAGTAGTCATCAGCTGGCGCCTGCACTATAAATAAATAAAAATAAATAATGGGTTCCCCTCTTTTTTTGTTAAGCAGCTGGACAAAACTGATTTTCGCAGGCAGCAACCCCCAGCTGTCAGCTTTATCATTGCTTATTATTAAAAATAGAGGGGTCCCCACACCATTTTTTTTATTTAACCCCTTACTGCCATCAGACGTACTATCCCGTCCATGGTACCTGGGCCCGTATGACCATGGACGGGATAGTACGTCCCAGCGATCGGACGCGCTTCCGGGGGAGCGCAGCCGATCGCGGCCGGGTGTCAGCTGATTATCACAGCTGACACCCAGCACTATGTGTCAGGAGCGGTCACGGACCGCTCCCGGCACATTAACCCCTAGCACACCGCGATCAAACATGATCGCGGTGTACTGGGGGCACAGGGGAGGATCGCGCATTGTGGGGGCTCCCTACGTGCTCCCCTGAGACCCTCAGAGCAGCGCGATTTGTCGCGCTGTTCCGATGGTCCGTCCTCCCTCCAGGTCCCCGGATCCAAGATGGCGCCGGGGTCCTGCAGGAAGGCGGCTTCCTCAGTGCCTGCTGAGAGCAGGCACTGAGAAGCCTGCAGCACTGCCAGAGCGATCGCTGGTGTGACAGAGTGCTGTGCACACTGTCACACCAGCGATCTGCTAAAATACAGTGATGTCCCACCCTGGGACAAAGTAAAAAAGTTAAAAAAATAAAAATAAAAATTGTTTAAAAAAATAATAAAAAAAAAATATATATTCCCCAATAAATTCATTTTTTCCTGTAAATAAAAAAACAAAAACAATAAAAGTACACATATTTGGTATCGCCGCGTCCGTAACAACCCCCCCTATAAAACTGTCCCACTAGTTAACCCCTTTAGTGAACCTCTTAAAAAAAAATTAAAAAAAACAAAGCAAAAAATCAATGCTTTATCATCATACTGCCGAACAAAAAGTGGAATAACACGCGATCAAAAAGACTGATATAAATAAACATGGTACCGCTGAAAACGTCATCTTGTCCCGCAAAAAATGAGCCTCAATACAGCATCATCAACGAAAAAATAAAAAAGTTATAGCTCACAGAATAAAGCGATGCAAAAATAATAATTTTTTATATAAAATTGGTTTTATTCTATAAAAGCGCCAAAACATAAAAAAATGATATAAATGAGGTATCGCCGTAATCGTACTGACCCGAAGAATAAAACTGCTTTATCAATTTTACCACACGCGGAACGGTATAATCTCCCCCCCAAAAGAAATTCATGAATTGCTGATTTTTGTTCATTCTAACCTCCCAAAAATCGAAATAAAAAGCGATCAAAACATGTCACATGCTCAAAAATGGTACCAATAAAAACGTCACCTCGTCCCGCAAAAAATAAGACCTCACATGACTCTGTGGGCCAAAATATGCAAAAATTATAGCTCTCAAAATGTGATGATGCAAAAACTATTTTTTGCAATAAAAAGCGTCTTTTAGCGTGACAGCTGCCAATCATAAAAACCCGCTATAAATAGTAACTCAAACCCTCCTTTATCACCCCCTTAGTTAGGGAAAAATAATAAAATTAAAAAAAAGTATTTATTTCCATTTTCCCATTAGGGTTAGGGTTGTGGCTAAAGTTAGGGTTAGGGTTGGCGCTAAAGTTAGGATTAGGGTTAGGGTTGGGATTAGGGTTATGGGTGTGTTAGGGTTAGGTTTGTGGTTAGGGTTGGGACTAGGGTTAGGGGTGTGTTGGGGTTAGTTGTTATGTTACGGTAGCTGAGGAGTGCAGGTAAAAAAGGCAATACACCAGAGCAGTTGGAAACTATGAGATTGCAGTACCCTGACTAACCACCACAACTAGAGGCAGCCGTGGAGCGTTCCTACGTTGGTCCTAGACGCCTCGTCACAGCCTGAGAAACTAACTACACCTAAAGATAGAAATAGGAAAGCTATCTGCCCCGGAGCAGAACCCCAAAGATAATAGAAAGCCCCCAAACATGTAATGGCGGTTAGACAAGAGGAAATACTGACACAGAAAGAAAATAGTATGAGCAAACGCTGGGGCCCAAACTATCTAAATAGAAAAGGACAGGAAGGGTACTTACTGCAATCCCAGAAAACCCTGAAAAAACCAACTCTACTAATTTCAAAAAATACCTGAGATCACACGACCTCTACCACCTAAATTAGTTCTCTGGTGTAACAAAAACAGCAGCCACTGAAAAAACTGCAAAAAGCAAAAGTACAAAACACAGTGGCTGGACTAAACTGAGAGGGCAAAAGCCCCCGGAGGGGACCCTGAAGGCCCCCACAGAAGTGCAGGACAAAATGCAAAAATATAGCAAAAACACAAAATAAGAAATTGTCTTATCTGATAGCAGGAGATGCAGACACGACACAGCAGGCTACAAGGGAAACTGGAAAGAAGGATTCAGACCAGAACAATTGATCACCAGCAACCCTGATGGGAAAATGATTCCCTTAAATAAGACCAATCAGTAACACCTGATTCCCAATCCTCACTAGTACCGCTTGTAACCACCAGAGGGAGCCTCTGCTCAGAACTCATCTCAAACCCATTCACAACAGTACCCCCCCCTTGAGGAGGGGTCACCGAACCCTCATTTGAGCAACCAGGTCGGTCAGGATGAGTTCTATGATACGCACGGATAAGTCTCCTAGCATGGATGTCCGAAGCAAACACCCAAGAATTATCTTCCTGACCATAACCTCTCCATTTAACCAAATACTGGAGTCTTCGTCTAGAAAAACGAGAATCCAATATTTTCTCAACCACATACTCCAGATTGCCCTCAACCAAAACAGGGTCAGGAGGCACAGCAGCAGGAACCACTGGCTCAACAAACCTCTTCAACAAGGACTTGTGGAACACGTTATGGATCTTAAATGTCCCTGGAAGAAGCAAACGAAAAGAAACAGGATTAATAATCTCCATGATCTTATAAGGTCCAATGAACCTAGGCTTAAATTTAGGAGATGCTACTCTCATAGGAATATTCTTTGAGGACAACCAGACCAAGTCCCCCACTTTAAACCGAGGACCATCAGTCCTATGCCGGTTAGCAAACCGCTGGGCCTTCTCCTGAGAGAGGGACAACCTCTCCACTACCTGGTCCCAAATCTGCTGCATACGCTCAACAACAGAGTCAACACCTGGACAGACAGAAGCCTCCGTCTGTCCTGAAGAAAATCGAGGGTGAAACCCAGAATTACAGAAAAACGGAGACATCAAAGTGGCAGAGCTAGCCCTATTATTAAGAGCAAACTCAGCCAAAGGCAAAAAAGAGACCCAGTCATCCTGATCAGCAGACACAAAGCATCTTAGATAAGTCTCCAATGTCTGGTTTGTTCTCTCAGTTTGACCATTGGTCTGAGGATGAAATGCCGAGGAGAAAGACAATTGAACACCCAGTTTAGAACAAAAAGTCCTCCAAAATCTGGAAACAAACTGGACTCCTCTGTCAGACACAATGTTCTCAGGAATGCCGTGTAAACGAACCACGTGCTGAAGTAACAACGGCACCAATTCAGAGGAGGAAGGCAACTTAGGTAATGGCACAAGATGTATCATTTTGGAAAACCTATCACAAATTACCCAGATGGTGGTCATTCTCTGAGAAACAGGAAGATCGGAAATGAAATCCATAGAGATATGGGTCCATGGTCTCTTGGGCACAGGCAATGGCATCAACAAACCACTAGAGCGAGAGCAAGGCTTGGAGCGAGAGCAAGTCCCTCAGGACTGCACAAATTCCCTGACATCGCGAGACAAGGTAGGCCACCAAAAGGACCGACTAACCAAGTCTCTGGTACCAAAAATTCCGGGATGCCCAGCCAATGCGGAACAATGAATCTCAGACATCACACTCTTTTTCCATTGGTCCGGGACAAACAATTTTCCAACAGGGCAGCGCTCGGGCCTATCCTCCTGACACCCCTCCAGAGCAAGTCTCAAATTAGGCGAGATGGCGGAAAGAACTACACCCTCCTTCAAAATAACAGAGGGATCAGATAGCTCAGGAGAGTCCGCAAGGAAACTCCTCGAGAGGGCATCCGCCTTAACATTCTTAGTGCCAGGAAGAAAGGAAACCACAAAATTAAAACGTGTGAAAAACAAGGCCCACCTGGCCTGTCTAGGATTGAGTCGCTTGGCAGATTCCAGATAGACCAGATTCTTATGGTCCGTAAGGACCACCACCTGATGTTTGGCTCCCTCCAGCCAATGTCTCCACTCTTCAAAAGCCCACTTCATGGCCAATAACTCCCGATTACCCACGTCATAATTACGTTCAGTAGGAGAAAATTTTCGAGAGAAAAAGGCACAAGGGTTACTTTTAGAGGTCTCTGGATCTTTTTGGGACAAAACGGCACCTGCCCCAATTTCAGAGGCATCAACCTCCACCTGAAATGGCAGAGAAACATCAGGCTGCCGTAGAACAGGAGCAGAAGTGAATCTCTGCTTAAGTTCCTGAAACGCAGAGACTGCCTCAGGAGGCCAATTCACCACATCAGAACCCTTTCTGGTCAAATCAGTTAATGGTTTAACAATAACAGAGAAATTACCAATAAATTTACGATAAAAATTGGCAAAACCCAAAAATCTCTGAAGAGCCTTTAATGAAGTAGGTTGGACCCAATCACAGATGGCCTGAACCTTGACCGGGTCCATTTCAATAACAGATGGGGACAAAATGAATCCCAGAAATGAGATCTTCTGAACGCCAAAAAGACACTTTGATCCCTTCACATACAGAGCATTCTCTCTCAAAATCTGGAATACAGTTCGAACATGTTTCACATGAGAGTCCCAGTCATTAGAAAAAATCAAGATATCATCCAAATAAACAATCAGAAACTTGTCCACAAAATCCCTGAAAATGTCATTCATGAAGGACTGGAAGACGGAAGGAGCATTAGTGAGCCCAAAGGGCATCACAAGGTACTCAAAATGCCCTTCAGGGGTGTTAAATGCCGTCTTCCATTCATCCCCGTGCTTAATGCGAATAAGGTTATACGCCCCCCTGAGGTCAAGCTTGGTAAACCAAGTAGCGTTTTTCACCCTGGAAAACAGGTCAGAAATCAAGGGTAACGGGTATTGATATTTCACAGTAATATTGTTCAAGAGACGATAATCAATACACGGCCTTAATGAACCATCTTTTTTGGCCACAAAGAAAAAACCGGCACCTAAGGGTGAAGAGGATGGTCTGATATGACCCTTGTCCAATGATTCCTTGATATAAGACCGCATAGCGTCATGTTCAGGTACAGACAAGTTAAAAAGGCGACCTTTAGGGAATTTACTACCCGGCACTAATTCAATAGCGCAGTCATAGCTCCTATGGGGAGGTAAGGATGCAGATTTACTTTCGCTAAACACATCAGAAAAATCAAACAAAAAGTCAGGAACATCCTCAGCCTGGGGGGAGGCAGAAAAAACAGGAGTGTTGGTATTAACACATTGGCAGCCCCAACTGGTTACAGACACAGATTTCCAATCCAAAACAGGATTATGAGACTGTAACCAAGGGAAACCCAGCACGATAATGTCATGCAGATTATATAGAACCAAAAATTTGCAGCACTCCTGGTGATCAGGTTCAACCCTCATTATCACCTGAGTAGAAAACTGGGGTTTATTCTCAGCCAAAGGGGTAGAATCGATCCCCAGTAGGGGAATAGACTTCTGTAGGGGTATCAAGGGAAATCCACAACGTTTAGCAAAATCATAATCCATCAGGTTAATAGCTGCTCCAGAATCAACGAAAGCCTGAGCAGAAAATGAGGACAGAGAGCATATCAGAGTGACAGTTAATAAAAACTTAGTCTGAACACTACCCAAGACAACTGAGCGTGCAAAACGTCTTCCCGCTTAGGGCAGACTGAAATAGCATGAGAGGCATCACCACAGTAGAAACATAACCCATTGCGCTTTCGAAACTCATGACGCTGTGCCCCAGACACCACTCCATCACACTGCATGGGCTCAGCAGCTGGTTCACAAGGCAACACCATTCCACGCATACTTCTCCGCTCACGCAAACGTCTGTCAATTTGAATCGCTAATGACATAGAATCATTGAGACCAGAGGGGACAGGGAATCCCACCATAACATCCTTTACATTATCAGACAGATCCTTCCGGAAAAGGGCCGCCAAAGCGTCGTCATTCCATTTGGTCAGGACTGCCCACCTACGGAATCTCTGACAGTATAACTCAGCGTCATCAAGCCCTGATTTAATGCCAACAAGGCTTTTTCAGCTTGATCAGTGACATTAGGCTCATCGTACAATAACCCCAAAGCCTGAAAAAATGCATCAACATCACTCAAAACAGGATCCCCAGGTATCAGGGAAAAAGCCCAATCCTGAGGATCGCCACGCAGGAGAGAGATGATAATTTGAACCTGCTGCGCTGCGTTTCCTGAGGACTTAGATTTTAAGGCAAAAAACAATTTACAATTATTTTTGAAATTCTGAAACTTAGCTCGATCCCCCAAAAACAAATCTGGCATGGGGATCCTAGGTTCCACAACAGGCAACCTAGCAAGATAGGTAGCAATACTCCGAACCTCAGTGGCAAGCTGATCCACACGGCCAGACAACTGTGCAAACTCCATTGGGAGAAAAAATCCTCCCCAGCACCCAGAGATACAGAGGAAAAAAAAAATGCAACAAACAGAAAAATATCTCTGACAACTTTTCTTCCTTCAAAATATTTTTTCCCTTCTGTGAGTACCATACAATTTTTAGGCCGGTGATACTGTTATGTTACGGTAGCTGAGGAGTGCAGGTAAAAAGGCAATACACCAGAGCAGTTGGAAACTATGAGATTGCAGTACCCTGACTAACCACCACAACTAGAGGCAGCCGTGGAGCGTTCCTACGTTGGTCCTAGACGCCTCGTCACAGCCTGAGAAACTAACTACACCTAAAGATAGAAATAGGAAAGCTATCTGCCCCGGAGCAGAACCCCAAAGATAATAGAAAGCCCCCAAACATGTAATGGCGGTTAGACAAGAGGAAATACTGACACAGAAAGAAAATAGTATGAGCAAACGCTGGGGCCCAAACTATCTAAATAGAAAAGGACAGGAAGGGTACTTACTGCAATCCCAGAAAACCCTGAAAAACACCAACTCTACTAATTTCAAAAAATACCTGAGATCACACGACCTCTACCACCTAAATTAGTTCTCTGGTGTAACAAAAACAGCAGCCACTGAAAAAACTGCAAAAAGCAAAAGTACAAAACACAGTGGCTGGACTAAACTGAGAGGGCAAAAGCCCCCGGAGGGGACCCTGAAGGCCCCCACAGAAGTGCAGGACAAAATGCAAAAATATAGCAAAAACACAAAATAAGAAATTGTCTTATCTGATAGCAGGAGATGCAGACACGACACAGCAGGCTACAAGGGAAACTGGAAAGAAGGATTCAGACCAGAACAATTGATCACCGGCAACCCTGATGGGAAAATGATTCCCTTAAATAAGACCAATCAGTAACACCTGATTCCCAATCCTCACTAGTACCGCTTGTAACCACCAGAGGGAGCCTCTGCTCAGAACTCATCTCAAACCCATTCACAACAGTTAGGGTTGGAGTTAGAATTGGGGGGTTTCCGCTGTTTAGGCACATCAGGGGCTCTCCAAATGTGACATGGCATCTGATCTCAATTCCAGCCAATTCTGCATTGAAAAAGTCAAACGGTGCTCCTTCACTTCTGAGCTCTGCCATGCGCCCAAACAGAAGTTTACCCCCACATATGGGGTATCAGTGTACTCTGGACCCCAAGAGTTATTGTGTAATTTGTCCTATTCTGTTACCCTTGGGAAAATAAAAAACTGGGGGTAAAAATATAATTTTTTTTAAAAAAAAATGATTTTTTGTTTTTATGACTGTACGTTATAAACTTCTGTGAAGCACTTGGGGCTTCATAGCGCTCACCACACAGATAAGTTCCTTGTGGGGTCTATTTTCCAAAATGGGGTCACTTGTGGGGGGTTTCCACTGTTTAGGCGCATCAGGGGCTCTCCAAATGCGACATGACACCCCCAGACCATTCCATCAAAGTCTGCAATCCAAAATGTCACTACTTCCCTTCCGAGCCCCAACGTGTACCCATACAGTAGTTTTCTCCCACATATTGGGTATCAGCGTACTCATGACAAATTGGACAACAACTTTTGGGGTCCAATTTCTCCTGTTACCCTTGTGAAAATAATATATTGGGGGCGAAAAAATCATTTTTGTAAAAAAAAGGATTTTTTATTTTTACGGCTGTGCGTTATAAACTTCTGTGAAGCACTTCGGGGTTCAAAGTGCTCACCACACATCTAGATAAGTTCCTTGTGGGGTCTATTTTCCAAAATGGGGTCACTTGTGGGGGGTTTCCACTGTTTAGGTGCACCAGGGGCTCTCCAAATGCGACATGACACCCCCAGACCATTCCATCAAAGTCTGCAATCCAAAATGTCACTACTTCCCTTCCGAGCCCCGACGTGTTCCCATACAGTAGTTTTCTCCCACATATTGGGTATCAGCGTACTCAGGACAAATTGGACAACAACTTTTGGGGTCCAATTTCTCCTGTTACCCTTGTGAAAATAAAATATTGGAGGCGAAAAAATCATTTTTGTAAAAAAAAAAAAAAAGGATTTTTTATTTTTACGGCTGTACGTTATAAACTTCTGTGAAGCACTTCGGGGTTCAAAGTGCTCACCACACATCTAGATAAGTTCCTTGTGGGGTCTATTTTCCAAAATGGGGTCACTTGTGGGGGGTTTCCACTGTTTAGGCGCATCAGGGGCTCTCCAAATGCGACATGACGCCCCCAGACCATTCCATCAAAGTCTGCAATCCAAAACGTCACTACTTCCCTTCCGATCCCCGACGTGCACCCATACAGTAGTTTACTCCAACATATTGGGTATCAGCGTACTCAGGACAAATTGGACAACAACTTTTGGGGTCCAATTTCTCCTGTTACCCTTGTGAAAATAAAATATTGGGGACGAAAAAATCATTTTTGTAAAAAAAAAAAAGATTTTTATTTTACAGCTGTACGTTATAAACTTCTGTGAAGCACTTCGGGGTTCAAAGTGCTCACCACACATCTAGATAAGTTCCTTGAGGGGTCTAGTTTCCAAAATGGTGTCATTTGTTGGGGGTTTCCACTGTTTAGGCAGATCAGGAGCTCTCCAAACACGACATGGCATCCAGCCAATTCTGTGTTGAAAAAGTCGAACGGCGCTCCTTCCCTTCCAAACTCTGCCATGCACCTAAACAGTGGTTTACCCCCACATATGGGGTATCAGCGTACTCAGGACAAATTGCACAATAACTTTTGGAGTCTTGTTACCCTTGGGAAAATAAAAATTTGGGGTGAAAAGATCATTTTTGTGGAAAAAATATGATTTTTTAATTTTTCGGCTCTACGTTATAAACTTGTGTGAAGCACTTTGGGGTTCAAATTGCTCACCAAAGATCTAGATAAGTTCCTTAGGGGGTCTAGTTTCCCAAATGGGGTCACTTGTGGGGGGTTTCCACTGTTTAGGCACATCAGGGGCTCTCCAAATGCAACATGGCGTCCAATCTCAATTCCAGCCAATTTTGTTTGGAAAAAGTCAAATGGTGCTCCTTCCATTCCGAGCTCTGCTGTGCGCCCAAACAGTGGTTCCCCCCACATATGGGGTATCAGCGTACTCAGGACAAATTTGACATCAACTTTTGTGGTCCGATTTCTCCTGTTACTCTTGGGAAAATAAAAAATTAGTGACTAAAAGATAATTTTTGTGGGAAAAAAATAGGATTTTTTATTTTCATGCTCGGGCATTATAAACTTTTGTGAAGCACTTGGGGGTTCAAAGTGCTCACCAAAGATCTAGATAAGCTCCTTAGGGGGTCTAGTTTCCAAAATGGGGTCACTTGTGGGGGGTTTCCACTAGTGTTGAGCGATACGATACCGCAAGTATCGGTTATCGGCCGATATTAGCTGTTTCGGCCTTTCGATACTTAGTTCCGATATTTTCGTCTTATCGGATACCGGAATCGGGATTGTCACTGTCACTGTCAGGTCCGTCGGTCGGGTCTGTCAGGAGTCAGCGGCACTTACCTGGCAGAAGATCTCCGGCGGTCACGGGCTGGACTGCTTGATGGCCGCCATCATCTTTCCCCGGCGGTCACATGCAGTTTCTCGCGATAACTGCAGTGACTGCTGGGTAATCCCGGCCGTAAAGCAGTCAGTCCGATGACGTCACCGCCGGGGAAGCAGGTAATCAGCTGTGCTGCGTCGCGATGACAGGCTCTGCCTGTCATTGCGATGTAGCAGAGCTGGATCGTCGTGGGACTGTCGTTACTATGGACTGCGTCGGACAGGTGGTATACTGTTGGTTTGTTTTTTTTCTTTTTTTACAGGAGATCGATGGCGTCGCAGGAATGAGAGAGTAATAAAAGAAATGAAAACTGTGTTGTCTCTTTTATTTCATTAAAAGACTTTTTTCTTGCTGTGTCTTTTTTTTAAACATTTAAAAACTTTGGGATTAATAATGGATCGGTGTCTTATTGACGCCTCTCCATTATTAACCGGGCTTATTGTCACCGTGCAATCAACGGTGACATTAACCCCTTATTACCCCGCTTGCCACCGCTACAGGGCAAGTGGGAAGAGCCGGGTAAAGTGCCACAATTGGCACATCTTTTGATGCGCCAAATGTGGGGCTGCTGTAGCCTGGTGTTATCAGGCTGTTGAGGGCCAAAATCCATGGGCCTTGACAGTCTTTTAATACCAGGCCGCAGCAGTCTGCATTTTACTTGGCTGGTTAACAAAAATAGGGGGGGATCCCCACGCCATTTTTTTTTCGAGGGGATCCCCTATTTTTGTTAACCAGCCAAGCTAAGCAGACTGCTGTGGCCTGGTATTATCAGGCTTACAAGGTCCATGGATATTGGATCCTTACCAGCCTGAAAAACCAGGCCTCAGCAGTCTGCTTCATCTGGCTGGTTAACAAAAATAGGGGGGACCCCACGCCAATTTTTTCGAGGGGATCCCCTATTTTTGTTAATCAGCCAAGATATGCAGACTGCTGTGGCCTGGTATTATCAGGCTGGCAAGGTCCATGGATCTTGGCTCCTTAACAGCCTGAAAATCCAGGCCTCAGCGGTCTGCTTCATCTGGCTGGTTAACAAAAATAGGGGGGACCCCATGCCAATTTTTTTCGAGGGGATCCCCTATTTTTGTTAATCAGCCAAGATATGCAGACTGCTGTGGCCTGGTATTATCAGGCTGGCAAGGTCCATGGATCTTGGCTCCTTAACAGCCTGAAAATCCAGGCCTCAGCGGTCTGCTTCATCTGGCTGGTTAACAAAAATAGGGGGGACCCGACGCCATTTTTTATTCGAAGGGAACCCCTATTTTTGTTAATCAGTTCCCTCTGACGTCACTGATTGTGTCCCTGGCTGACCTGAAGTGAAAGTGGAAAGCAATCAATTAAGCTTTCCACTTCCTCTCCTGTCAGCCAGGAGAGGAACTCATTTATTTGGGGGTTTACTGTGAGGCTGCAGCATTAGCTGCGGTCCCTGCAGTAAACATTAACCCTTTCTGAAGGATTACACCGTGGGACCTGACTGTGCATGGGATAGGTAAGAATAATTTTGCTTTTTTATTTTATTTTTATTACAGGAAATGGTTTTTGCAGTCAAATAAAAGATGGTCAAAAACATGTGTCTTTATTTCATTAAAATGATTTTTAATTAAAGTGTGTGTGTTTTATTTTTATTTCATGCAATAGAATTAATAATTGATAGTTGTCTAATTGACAGCTCTCAATTATTAACCTGGCTTAAGGTCACCTTTCAATTGCAAGGTGGCTTTAACCCCATATTAACCCATTCGCCACCGCTACAGGGCAATGGGAATAGACGGGCAAAGTGCCAGAAAGGGCGAATCTAATTATAGATTTGTCTTTTCTGGGGTGTCTGGGGGCAGATGTT
Organism: Oophaga sylvatica; assembly: GCA_033576555.1. Taxonomy (NCBI): domain Eukaryota; kingdom Metazoa; phylum Chordata; class Amphibia; order Anura; family Dendrobatidae; genus Oophaga; species Oophaga sylvatica. The sequence goes on along the minus strand of JARQOD010000002.1, from coordinate 67,809,438 downwards.
AGTAGCCAGGGGGGGGCCAAAAATAATGGTCCCTCTCTGGGCTATTATTATCTGCCCCCATTCGCTGGCTTTGTCTGTCTGGCTGCGAAAATAGGGCGGGAGCCCACGCATTTTTTTTAAACAATTTTACACCTCATATATATATATATATACATGTCATTGAATTTGTGACACATATATATATATATTTATATTTATAGTTCATACACTTCTACATAGTATAATAGCCGCTAATTCAATTGCCGGCTTTTGTGAAAATGCAGAACCCGACATGAAATGACACTTGGTGTACATAGGGTTAACCATGTCTTTTCATGTCCTTTGCTATCTGATTTGCACAAACAATTACATCAGTCTATGTGTGCAAAATTTCACACCTGTAGGGGTTAATTAAAGGTGTAAATTCGTAGCAAAAAAGTCAGTTTTTTTTACAACGAATTTACACCTTTAATTAACCCATACAGGTGTGAAATTTTGCACACATAGACTGATGTAATTGTTTGTGCAAATCAGATAGCAAACGACATGAAAAGACATGGTTAACCCTATGTACACCAAGTGTCATTTCATGTCGGGTGCTTCTGTCTTTTCACAGAAGCCGGCTTTACCCGGCAATTGAATCAGAGGATATTTTACTATGTAGAAGTGTATAAACTATACATATATGTATATATATATATATATATATGTCACAATGACATGTATATATATATATATATATATATATATATGTATTCTATGTGTGTATATTTAGTGTTTACAAGGAAATAAAGGTTTTTTTTTAGTTGCGATATTTTGTTCCCATAGACTTACATGGGACTTCCGGTATCGGAATCGGATATCGCCGATATTTAGTGATATCGGCGATACCATTCCGATCCGATATTTTAAGATATCGAGCAGTATCGCTCAACACTAGTTTCCACTGTTTAGGCTCATCTGGGGCACTGCAAACGGAACATGACCCCATCAACGTCTGCATTCCAAAACGTTACTACTTCCTTTCCAAGCCCTGTCGTGCGCCCAAACAGTTTCCCCCCCCCACATATGGGGTATCAGCGTACTCAGGACAAATTGGACAACAACTTTTGGGGTCCAATTTCCTTGGGAAAAATCTAAAATTTGGGACTAAAAATCATTTTTGTGGAAAATTGTTTTTTTTATTTTTCAGACCCAGGCATTATAAACTTTTGTGAAACACTTGGGGGTTCAATGTGCTCACAACAGATCTAGATAAGTTCCTTAGGGGGTCTAGTTTCCAAAATGGTGTCACTTGTGGGGGATTTCCACTGTTTAAGCACATCTGGGGCTCTCCAAACACGACATGGCGTCCAATCTCAATTCCAGCCAATTTTAGTTTGAAAAAGTCAAACGGCGCTCCTTCCCTTACGAGCTCTGCCGTGTGCCCAAACAGTGGTTTTCCTCCACATATTCAGGAGAAATTGCACAACAACTTTATCTGTCCATTTGCTTCTTTTACCCTTGTGAAAATAAAAAAAAAGTTTGTAATAGATCATTTTTGTGGCTAAAAAGTTAAATATTCATTTTTTCCTTCCACGTTGCTTCAGCTCCTGTGAAGCACCTGAAGGGTTAATAAACTTCTTGAATGTGGTTTTGAGTACCTTGAGGGGTGCAGTTTTTAGAATGGTGTCATTTTTGGGTATTTTCTGCTATATAGACCCCTCAAATTGACTTCAAATATGAGGTGGTCCCTAAAAAAAATGGCTTTGTAAATTTTGTTGTAAAAATGAGAAATCGCTGGTCAAATTTTAACCCTTATAATTTCCTAAGAAAAAAAAAATTGGTTCCAAAATTGTGCTGATGTAAAGTAGACATGTGTGAAATGTTATTTCTTAACTATTTTGTGTGACATATTTCTCTGTTTTAAGGGAATAAAAATTCAAAGTTTGAAAATTGCTAAATTTTCAAAATTTTCGCCATATTTGCGTTTTTTTCAAAAATAAACGCAAGTTATATGGAAGAAATTTTACCACTAACGTGAAGTACAATATGTCATGAGAAAACAATCTCAGAATTGCGAAGATCCGTTGAAGCGTTCCAGAGTTATAACCTCATAAAGAGACAGTGGTCAGAATTGTAAAAATTGGCCCGGTCATTAACGTGCAAACCACCCTTGGGGGTGAAGGGGTTAAAAATAGTTTGTAGCATCTAGTGTGTCATAGAGGCCTGATCCTTGGTCCAAAAAAAATTCTTCTGATATTGTCATACAGTAAGGGACCTGACTTTAAAAATAGTTTTTAGCATCGAGTGCAGGGGTCCTCAAACTATGGCTCGCGGGCCACATGTGGCCCACCAAGGACATTTATCCGGCCCGCTGGGTGTTTTTTACCGCCGCTGCCTGTCCTGCTTAGCAGCCGACTTGTCCCGGGCCCGCAGTGCACATGTGTGGAATGTGCGCCACACCCTCTGATTCCCCTCCTTCTCTCTGTTTCTCGACCAAGGGCGGAACTACCGGGGTAGCAGACGTAGCAGCTGCTTCGGGGCCCGTGGTCTCGAGGGGCCCCGAGCAGCTGTTCCCCCTACCACTACTACGGTAGTTAACTTCTGTGGCGCCTCTTGGGCATGGCCGACATTGAACTTCACTACAGTTCAATGCCGGCGGGCCCTGTAATCGCGGGTGTAACGACGAGGTGGCGAGGAAAGGCGATGCGCTACCAATCTGGAAGACTTGCGTCCCTCCGTATGCAGCATAGACGATGTGATTATCATCACGCCGCCTGCGCCAGAAGAAGACGGAGTCGAGCGGGTGCCTCTTCAGAGCAGCGGGGACATAGGTGAGTACAGTTTTTTTTTTATATTTTTAACGCCGTCTCTGGTCTATCATGCCTATTGGGGACCTATGCTGCCAATTGGGGGCATTTACCTGCCTATTGGGGACCTATGCTGCCTATTGGGGACATTTACCTGCCTATTGGGGACTCTCGAACCACACCATAGAAAATTGAGAGCCGCTGACAGCACAACAGGCGTATTTGGGATGCACGCTTCCAGTTCAAGGACCCAATTGAACCACAAAAGTCATAAAAATATATAAAGCAGCATCCAGTCCAGGTGAAAAAGTAAAAAAACTTCTTTATTCAGCCATCAAAAACATCAAATACAACATTTCGGCCATAATGTGGCTTTTTTCAAGTATACATTCAAAGGCAAATGGCGGCTTTATATGGTGTGGAGGAGCCAATCACCACTTGGTAGCCGCCCATATATAAAACATTTTTATTTAGTGCAATAATAAACATCAGACACAATGAATACAATCGCGGACATATATAATGCATAAGACAATAAATCATCATGCGGTATAATTATAACATCAATATGTAAACAATATCCCCATATGTGTACGCCAATCCATTCACAGCATTGTGGTAGCTATAGTCACCATATACCAATCAAAGATATTGTTGTGTGAACTAATCTCATGCACCAATCGCCACCACTAACTCTCTTGGCGCCGACTAAGTGACCAATCATATCACATTTTGCAACCAGTCATCTCCCAACTCAGTTACCGCCTCTAGTCTGCAGGATGTGAACAAATGTCCATGTGCAGAGACATACTCAGGATCACAACCCACCATAACATTAGCATCACAGCCACCACGGCCATCAGCGCTAGATCACAAGTACCGCTATTAAAATGACACAGGCACGCATCCTCAGGGTAGATCAAATCACGCAGCCAGCGAGATCTCGCGATATCTTCAGCGTATCCACATCTCCACGCCTTGCAGCATGATGTCACTCCATAGAATGTAAGTCTGCAAGGACAGGGTCCTCTGCCCTCTGTACCAGTCTGTCATTGTAAATTTGTTTACTGTAAACGATATCTATAACTTTGTATGTAACCCCTTCTCATGTACAACCAAGGCATGGAAAATTACCCGTTTTAGGAGGGCAAAGTGTTCATTGTATGGAGACCTTCCCAGAGCCAATATCAGATTTCACTAATTTATCTTTTAAATTATAACCACGTCTATATGACAACAATGGTTTATTAGAAAATTCTTCAATGTGTGGTAGACTCTTGTGTAGTAAACTCCAATGTCTATTCAAGATACCTCCAATTCTACCACTAACTGGACAGAATGTTGACACAAATTGGATATGTTTTTGTCTGACCTTATCACGTTTATATTTCAAAACTTCTGGTGATATAGTCATAGCCCTTTCTTTATGACTTTTAACATTCCTCAGTGGGTACCCCCTCTTAATGAATCTATCACACATCTGATCCAACCTCATATCTAACTTCTCCGTTTCCTTCACAATCCGTCTTACCCTTAACATCTGACTCCACTGAAGGGACTCAATCATGCGTCTGAGATGGTTACTGTCATAAACCAAAAGATTATTCCTATCTGTTTCTTTGATAAACAAATCAGTACAGAGAGATTCATACTTCTTATAAACCAAAGTATCCAAAAATTGGATTTGGTCAAGAGTGTATGTTAATGTAAATTTCAACTCAGGGAACACATTATTCAAATGATCTTGGAAGCACAAAAGATCCTCCACACTCCCCTCCCATATACAAAAAATGTCGTCGATGTAACGCCACCAGGCCCGGACATTGCCCCAGTAGCTGGAACTATACACATGCTGGTCCTCGAATACTGCCATGTAGATGTTAGCATATGTTGGGGCCACATTGGACCCCGCGCAACTGTAGGTACTATTCTTCCCCAAAGAGAAAAAAATTCCTCCTGAGGATGAACCCTAACAGTGCTAGGACCAGCTGTGTACATTCCGGGGCCATGTCCGAGCGTGATAGCATCACATCGACAGCATTTAATCCTCTATCATGTTCGATAAAGGTGTATAGGGATACCACATCAAATGAAACCAACACAGTATTGGGATTAACTTTAATTGTTTCAATTTTATCCAAAAAGTCATTTGTGTCCATGATATATGACTGGGCTGAAGTGGAAAAACCTCGCAATACTTTGTCCAAAAAAATAGCAACTTTATTACAAAGTGAGCCCCTCCCCGATACTATAGGGCGCCCGGGGGGTTAACAAATTTTTGTGGATCTTTGGCAAAGTATATAATATGGGCGTTAGAATTCCTGTGGTTTTGTTAAACATAATCTAACTTCTATTGAGAAACAAACGATTGGCAATTTAGCTAATAATACTGCTATTACAATTAAAACCGCTGACAAGGGTGGGGCAGTAGTTATAATGGATACAGATAAATATAAAGCTGACAGAGCGGCTCCTGTTGCCATGGATATGGCTGTTGAAATTCTGAGTTGAAATCCTCAGGACGTATGAGGCAGGAGGAGCCTTTGCAAGGAAGCGCTGATGTGACTTGATCACATGATGTCTCTTGGTTTGTTGTGGAGATCGTTGCTGAGGAGTGACATCATGCTGCAAGGCGTGGAGATGTGGATACGCTGAAGATATCGCGAGATCTCGCTGGCTGCGTGATTTGATCTACCCTGAGGATGCGTGCCTGTGTCATTTTAATAGCGGTACTTGTGATCTAGCGCTGATGGCCGTGGAGGCTGTGATGCTAATGTTATGGTGGGTAGTGATCCTGAGTATGTCTCTGCACATGGACATTTGTTTACATCCTGCAGACTAGGGGCGGTAACTGAGTTGGGAGACGACTGGTTGCAAAATGTGATATGATTGGTCACTTAGTTGGCACCAAGCGAGTTAGTGGTGGCGATTGGTGCATGAGATTAGTTCACACAACAATATCTTTGATTGGTATATGGTGACTATAGCTACCACAATGCTGTGAATGGATTGGCGTACACATATGGGGATATTGTTTACATATTGATGTTATAATTATACCGCATGATGATTTATTGTCTTATGTATTATATATGTCCGCGATTGTATTTATTATGTCTGATGTTTATTATTGCACTAAATAAAAATGTTTTATATATGGGCAGCTACCAAGTGGTGATTGGCTCCTCCACACCATATAAGGCCGCCATTTGCCTTTGATTGTATACTTGAAAAAGGCCACATTATGGCCGAAACGTTGTATTTGATGTTTTTGATGGCAGAATAAAGAAGTTTTTTTACTTTTTCACCTGGACTGGATGCTACTTTATATATTTTTATGACTTTTGTGGTTCAATTGGGTCCTTGAACTGGAAGCGTGCATCCCAAATACGCCTGTTGTGCTGTCAGCGGCTCTCAATTTTCTATGGTGTGGTTCGAGAATCCCCAATAGGCAGAATAAAGAAGTTTTTTTACTTTTTCACCTGGACTGGATGCTGCTTTATATATTTTTAAGTCTCGAACCACATCAGTCTGAGCCTGAGGTAAAAGGGGAGTTCCACCAATATGGGCACTGGTGAGGCTGAAATGACATGGACTTGCAAGGCTGCATTGATGGGCACTGATCAGACTGCATTGATGGGCAGTGCAGTCTGTATGTCTCTGTGTGGGCTTTATTGCTGATATATTGTTTTTGTTGCGCTGTATGTATATTGGTATTTTACTAATATCAATTTGGAATTCATAGGAAACAATGATATAAAAAAAAGAGAAAAATTGACTCGGAGTGTAAGATATTCAAAGAACAGCGGACTTATGATTACTTTTTCATGCAGTACAAGGAAAGAGCTGTGTGTTTGATATGCCAGAATATAGTGACTGTGTTCAAAGAATACAATTTGCGTTGACACAATCAAACTCAACATAAAGATAAATATGATTGTTTGGTTGGAGAAGTGAGAAAAGATAAAACATTAAAACTGAAAAATACATTGACAACTCAGCAAAATACTTTTGTGAAGCAGAAGCAGCTAAATATTTCATGACTGCGAGAAAGTTTTCAAGTTGCCAAGCTAATAGCGTATACTGGCAGACCATTCGTGGAGGGAGAATTTGTTAAAGAATGCCTTCTTTCTGTTGCTAAAGAGATGTGTCCATAGAAGGCCGATTTATTTAGTACAGTGAGTCTTTCAGGACATACAATTACACGAAGGATTGAAGAAATGGGAGACAATTTGCATCAGCATTTGCAAAACTTCGCAAAAGAAGTTCCTATTTTTTCTTGGCACTCGATGAAAGTAATGATAGGCCGGAGTCACACTACAGAGAAATATGGACAAGTGCTATGCGAAAAAAAAAAATCGCATTGCACACGGACCAATGTTAATCTATGGGGCAGCTCCCATCATCCGTTTTTTTCTCGGCCATTTTATACGTGCGAGTGAAATCGCAGGATGTTGCGATTTGCACCGTATTACAGCCGAGAATCGCCAATGCAAGTCTATGGGTGTGAGAAAAAAACGGATTACACACGGACCATGCATGTGACTTGCAAGAAATACGCACCGGTGTACTTAGAAAAGCCGGCAATTCAGTGCGCTATAGTGTAAAATCACACTGACAGGTTAAAATAGAATAGATAGAATAGATACTGTATATACACATAGTATAGGTATATACAGTACAGACCAAAAGTTTGGACACACCTTCTCATTCAAAGATTTTTCTGTATTTTCATGACTATGAAAATTGTACATTCACACTGAAGGCATCAAAACTATGAATTAACACATGTGGAATTATATACTTAACAAAAAAGTGTGAAACAACTGAAAATATATCTTATATTCTAGGTTCTTCAAAGTAGCCACCTTTTGCTTTGATGACTGCTTTGCACACCAAGGGGTTAAACAGTTTACAACTGGGTGCGGTGCTAGTGCTACTGCCCCGGCTGTAAACTACTGTGTAATGAATGAAAAGCTGTTTGCGCAGCCTCCCCGCCTGACAGGACATGAACTCTGTAGCGTGGGAAAGTTTCTGAACATTTTCCCATGCTGCCGAGTTCACCTCAGGTCAGGTGGAGCCGCTGCACAGCCTCAGTGATGTCAGCAGTATTAACTGAGACTGTGCAGACCCCAAATCAGACACTAGATGGGGCACAATGGTGTATATAGTTTTTTAGAAGGAGCCAGCCGTGGATAAGATAGGAGATTTTCCTATTCCTAGTTAGTAGGGCCATGGAGCCCATATAGGGCGGACAGCTTCATAACGTTTAAAGTAAGGAACCCAGTCATCCAGGGCCCAGTGGCACAGAAGTGCAGCTGAGGCAGCGGTGACAGCAGTGGTGGAACAGAAGCTACAGCAGAGGTCACAACAGTATAGGGATGCAGGTCGCTCTAAAATGTGGCAGCTTACTGCATGGGCAGATGCCATCATATCCGGGGCGAAACGGACTAGGGAACTCCTGAGCGTAGTCAGTCTGAACAGGGAGGACGCTGCAGTACCGGATGAGATGGTATGACTCGGGCACGTACTGAAGGACCTAGGAAAGAGTGCAGGGAAATTGAAGAATGTGAACTGTATGGTACCAATTGGCTGCATTCCCAAACAAAAGATGTATGGATTCACTGGAAAAGTTGCAAAAGCAGTTCCAATTTAGATTTAAAGAGCTTCATCTCGATGAACAGGACATACAGCTTTTCCATAACCAGTTTTCTATTGACATTGAAAATGTGGAAACAATTTACCAAATGGAACTGGCTTAACTGCAGAATTGTGACTCTCTGAAAGACTCATTCAAGTCAAGCAGCCTTCCTAATTGCTATGCATCTCTCCCCTCTGAGACATATCCTAATCTCAGGAACCATGCACTCAAAATTGCAACCAACTTTGGCAGCACTTATGTCTGTGAACAGACTTTTTCTAGAATGAAACATCTGAAATCTCCAACCAGATCTAGACTAACTGATGCACAATTGCATCACTTGTTACGACTAGCAGTGACAAATATGGAACCGGACATTGACCATCTCATTAGACAAATGCAGGCCCATAGTTCCCATTGAAATACCAGTAAGTTTGTTGATTTAACTTTACTTGTTCTTCATTTTAAATATTGTATTTGTTCCTGTTTTGTTTTTTTACTTGAAAATAAGATGTGTGCATAGGAATTTGTTCATAGTTCTTTTAAACTATATTCCGGCCCTCCAATGGTATGAGGGACAGTGAACTGGCCCCTTGTTTAAAAGGTTTGAGGACCCCTGATCTAGTGTGTTATAGAAGCCTGAACCATAGGCCATAAACAAATTCTTCTGTTATTAACGACATACAGTAAGGGACCTTTCTTTAAAATAGTTTGTAGCATCTAATGTGTTATAGAGATATAAAGAGGTGGCGGGGACCATCACGTGCGCTCTCTCTCCTGAACGCTGTTCACACCACAACATGCGGCACCTCAGTGTTTATTGATGTATTGTTGTATACTGGAATGTGCTGCATTTGTCATGTAATGTGGATGTCTTTGTCATGTATAGTGTACAGTTCCTATAGCGTCTTGTGCTTGGGTGCGAGGAAAACACATGAGACATAGGTTGATATGAAATGACTTGTATTACTTCATACAAGAATGCAGAAAAGGTCACACAGTTTGCAGGAACAGAGGCAGGAGAACACAGCAGGCCAGAGTAACTTCAAGCTCTACAATAACTCTCCAAGCAGGTTCAGGATCTCTTCTCTGTACCGTAATTCCTCTGCAAACATGGATTCACCAGACAGCAGGTTTCCAAAGTCCAAAAGTGTTCCAAAGTTCCTCAGTAGGAAATAGCTGGAGTCCAAAATCCTAGGTTTCCAGGAGTCAGGTCACAGGCTGACTGAGGCTTGATTCAGGAGCACTGATTGTTCAGCTGAGGCTGCTTAAGAAGCAAGAGGGAGAGAATCAGGGCGGGAACATGAAAACTGGAAACTCCATATTAACTGAGGGCAATAGCTGCAGAAAGACAGAAAGCAAAATGGCCGACGGAAAACTGAGTTTCAAGGAACATGTCAAAAGAGACAAAGAACCTTACATTACTCCCCCTTAAGGACAACCTCCGGTTGACCTCAGACCAGGCTTGTCAGGGTACCTCTGATGAAACTGGCGGAGCAGGCGAGGAGCATTTACATTATTGACTGGTTCCCATGAGTTGTCCTCCACTGGGTAGCCCTGCCATTTAATCAAATATTGCAACTGATTTCTGTACAACCTGGAATCTAGAATCCTTTCCACCATAAATTCTTCCTGACCATCGACCAGCACTGGGTCAGGGCAAGGAGAAGAGCGTCCAGGAAACGTATTGGGTGTTGCAGCCTTTAGTAGGGATACATGAAAGACAGGGTGGATTCTCATAGTTCTGGGCAGTTGAAGACGACAAGCAACAGCACTTATAATCTTACTGATTTTATAAGGTCCAATGTACTTATGTCCCAATTTAGACGATGGAATCTTTATTTTAAGATTTCTGGTTGACAGCCAGACCAAATCTCCTACCTTGAAAGCTGGTGCAGGTTTACGAAATTTATCTGCTGCTTTCTTGTACCTTTCCTGAGCCAATTCTAGATTTTCCTTTAGAAGATCCATATTCTTTTGTAAAGAAGTGATTCTTTCAGCCACTGGGGCAAGGGCGTATCTATGGGAAATCGAGGAAGAATGTTAGGATGATAACCTAGATTGGAGTAAAAAGGAGACTGCTTAGTGAAGGCGCTCTGAGAGTTATTATAAGAGAACTCAGCCAGTGGAAGTAGATCCACCCAATCATCCTGTAGGTGGCAGATAAAACAGCGGAGATACTGCTCCAGGGTCTGATTGGTTCGTTCTGTCTGTCCATTAGTCTGGGGATGAAAAGCAGAAGAAAGGTTTACTTTAATGTCCAATGCGGCACAGAAATTTTGCCAAAACCTTGAAGTGAATTGCACCCTCGATCCGAAATGACCTCATCCGGTACTCCATGTAAGCGAAACACATTCTTAATCATCAAGTCTGATGTCTGTTTTGCAGTGGGTAAGCCGACACAAGGGATAAAATGAGCTGCCTTTGTTAGACGGTCAACCACCACTAGAATGGTGTTCTTCCCTTGAGAGGTTGGTAACTCCACAATGAAGTCCATAGAAATGGATCCCCACGGGCGGGACGGGGTGGGAAGAGGTTGTAACAGACCAGTTGGTGAGGAGCGAGGTGTTTTGCATCTTGCACAGACTTCACATGAAGTGACATAGTTTAAAACATCTTTCCTGTAAGTGGGCCACCAAAAGAAACGAGAAAGAAATTCTTGTGTCTTTAGAATTCCCCTATGCCCGGCTATCTTGGAATCGTGGATGAGTTGCAATACTCTCAATCTGACTGTTTCAGGTATATACAGACGTTGTCCCTGAATCCACACACCATTCTTAAAGACAAGACTTACGTCCCTTGGGGGTTGAGCCAACAAAGAATCCGCATGGTGTGCTTCCTTGTGTCCTTAAGTAGGTCTTGATTATGAATCACTCCCAGGAATCTAGAGTCAGGAAGAATAGTCTTAGGAGGAGTAAGTGGACGTGTCTCTGCTGAATGAATCCTAGAGAGTGCATCAGCCTTTCCATTGCGCGATCCTGGTCTATAAGAAATTACAAAATTAAATTGGTTTAGGAAAAGATTCCAGCGAGCCTGGCAAGGAGTCAGGCACTTAGCCGACCTGATAAATTCAAGGTTACGATGGTCTGTCAGGACGACTATTTGCTGTGCAGCTCCCTGAAGAAGGTGTCTCCATTCCTTGAAGGCGGCTATAATGGCCAACAATTCTCTATTGCCCACATCGTAGTTCCTCTCAGCCGAAGACAACTGCTGGGAAAAGAAGGCACAGGGATGCAAGACATTCTTCTCACCTGTTCTCTGAGAGAGTATAGCTCCAACGGCACAGTCTGAAGCATCCACCTCTATTATGAAGGCAAGCTCGGGGTTGGGATGTACTAAGATAGGTGCGGTGGTAAATTTGTCCTTTAAACAGGAAAATGCTTCCTGAGCTTGCGGGGTCCAGGAGAACCTAGACTGTTTCCGGGTAAGTTGGGTGATAGGTGACACTACCTCAGAGAAATTCCTAATGAAACGTCTATAGAAGTTGGCAAACCCGATGAAGCGCTGCACCTCCTTCACATTTCTAGGAATTGGCCAATCCTTGATGGCTTGGGTCTTGCTTCCATCCATACTAATCCCTTGCGTAGATAGTACATACCCCAGAAATTGAATTTCGGTCCTATGGAATTCACACTTTTCAAGTTTGATGTAGAGATGGTTTTGTCTTAGGCGTTCTAAGACCATTCTCACATGTCCATGATGTTCCTCTGTGGAGTTAGAAAAAATTAGAATATCATCCAGATAAATCACCACAAATGTATCTATCAGATCCCTGAAGATGTCATTCACCAAGTGTTGGAAAGTGGCTGGGGCGCGGTACTCAGACCAAAAGGCATAACTAGATATTCAAAGTGTCCATAGCGTGACCTGAATGCAGTCTTCCATTCATCCCCAGGTCTAATACGGACCAAGTTATAGGCCCCACGGAGATCCAGTTTAGAGAAAATTTTGGCGTGCCGCACTCTCTCCAACAACTCAGGGATTAAATGCAATGGATAACGGTTTCTAATAGTAACCTTATTGAGTTCCCTATAGTCTATGCAGGGTCTCAGAGATCCATCTTTCTTCTTCACAAAGAAGATGGGTGCACCTGCGGGAGATGAAGAGGGGCGTATGACGCCTTTGGCTAGATTTTCATCTATGTAGTCCTTCAAAGCTTTTAGCTCGGGCCCCGCTAGGGGGTAGATCTTACCAAAAGGTATCTCGGCTCCAGGCAATAATTCGATTGGACAATCATATGGACGGTGAGGAGGAAGCTGATCAGCGTTCTTCTTGTCACATAAATCCACATAGTCCTGGTATGCAGCTGGTAGTTCAGGGACTGACATGGTTCCTTTAGGAACAGAGCAAGCTGAAACTCCTTGACTCATCTGTTTCTCCGGAAAGTGTAATTCCTTGGTCTCCAGTTAATCGTAGGATTCTGCGCCTGCAGCCATGGTAGCCCTAGAATAATGGGAAAGCGGGGAGAAGAGATAAGCATAAAAGACATTTTCTCCTGATGATCTTTACCCATAAGGACCCTCAAAGGCTCTGTTTCCTGATCCACTGGTCCAGAGGTCAGCAGGGAGCCATCCACAGTCTCCATCTGTACTGGAGCAGCCTTCTTCACTGAACGTATCCCCTGTTTCAGAGCAAAGGAGATATCCATAAAATTTCCACTTGCTCCTGAGTCGATCATAGCAGAGCTAGACACCCAGACTGAGTCCACACAGAGTTTGATGGAAAGGAAGCAATGAGAATTATTTCTTTTACAACTCAGCTGGGACACCGCTGAGGAAACTTGAAAAATTGCAGCGTTTATACCGTCATTGTCCCCAGAACTAACAGAGTTTAAGTCCGAAAAATCAAGATCTCTTGCAGCAGATCTCTCTGGAGTCTGAGGCTCGGACATGACAGAGCTCCTCTCGCAACACTCACAGTGAATGACTGCTGCAGTAGTCTTACGAGAACGGCTGGGGCAGTTTATAATGAAGTGCCCTGACTTACCACAGTAAAAACATAGATTTTCCTTTATACGATGTTCTTTGCGTGCATCACTAACCCGTCTTTGTAAAGAGTCCACCTGCATGGGTTCAGGTTCTGGTTCCCTTGTGATCCTACTCAAAGGTTCCTTAGCTGAGGAGGGAGGTAGGAAAAGGTTAGTGCGATTATTTTCGAACCATCTCTCTTGTCTGCGTTCAGTCAGACGAGCATCAATACGGATACAATAGTTAATAAAGTCACCTAACGCAGTGGGAGGGTCGGCACGAGCAAGTTCATCCTTAATCAGTGGAGACAACCCTTTCCGAAAAATAGATTTTTTGGCGGAAGTGTCCCAAGTGGTATCAAGAGCCCATCTCCTGAAATCCAAGGCATATTCGGCTACTGAACGCTTACCTTGGCGCAAAGTTAACATGGCTGCTTCAGTTGTTGCACCTCGATTGGGGTCATCAAACACCTGCCCCATGGCTGAAATAAAAGCATGAAGGTGATTCAAACAATCATCCTCAGTCTCAATCAGAGGGTTTGCCCACATCAAAGCCTTATTAGTAAGCAACATGATTATAGTAAGCACTTTGGATCGTTCAGTGGGAAATTGTGAAGCATGTGCAGAGAAAAATAGATTGCATTGGTTAATAAATCCCCTGAATTTCTCACGTTCACCGCCAAAACGAAAAGGAGGTAACTTGGGGATCCCAGAACTCGGGGTTATGGCAGGAGCCTGGACTCGTTCCTCTAGAGCCTCAATCCTGGCTCGTAATTCCTGAGTAGTTTGTCCAAACACTTGCAAATTATGATTAGTGAGGTCCTGTAGGCTTGCAAAACGGGTCTTTATAGTCTGTATATCTGCAAGGATTGTATCAGTCACTCCGCAAAGCTCCTTTATGCGGGCCTCCATCTTCCAGATCTTTTAAGGCAGAAGTGCTGGAAGGAGAAGAGGAAAGGAAAAAAAAAAAAAACAATAGTGTTTACCTGTGGTAACACTCCAGAGTAACATTTAAGGGAATGCGCTCACCTGGAATGGTTGTGAGAAGTCACAACCACTGTCATCACAGAAGGTATTAAACGGACATCTGATATCCACAGTCACAGCAGACACGGCTTTCCCAGACCCAGCAGACACTAAACATTGGCTCCTGAATCTTGTCATGTATAGTGTACAGTTCCTATAGCGTCTTGTGCTTGGGTGCGAGGAAAACACATGAGACATAGGTTGATATGAAATGACTTGTATTACTTCATACAAGAATGCAGAAAAGGTCACACAGTTTGCAGGAACAGAGGCAGGAGAACACAGCAGGCCAGAGTAACTTCAAGCTCTACAATAACTCTCCAAGCAGGTTCAGGATCTCTTCTCTGTACCGTAATTCCTCTGCAAACATGGATTCACCAGACAGCAGGTTTCCAAAGTCCAAAAGTGTTCCAAAGTTCCTCAGTAGGAAATAGCTGGAGTCCAAAATCCTAGGTTTCCAGGAGTCAGGTCACAGGCTGACTGAGGCTTGATTCAGGAGCACTGATTGTTCAGCTGAGGCTGCTTAAGAAGCAAGAGGGAGAGAATCAGGGCGGGAACATGAAAACTGGAAACTCCATATTAACTGAGGGCAAGAGCTGCAGAAAGACAGAAAGCAAAATGGCCGACGGAAAACTGAGTTTCAAGGAACATGTCAAAAGAGACAAAGAACCTTACAGTCTTTAATATGTGTTCTGCATAGAGTTAGGGTTAGATTATGAAGTAGTATAGTACCGTAGGGGGGATTAGAATAGAGGGGGCATATTAGAGATAGAGACTAGGATAGATAATAGTATTAGTTTAGGCACAGGCAGCAAGGGGTTATTCTGAGGGGAGGAGTTAGAGCAGAGCAGCACAGAGCAGCGAGATATAGGGAAAAGACTTCCTGTTTGGTGTCAGTCGCCTGTGCAGTTTGCCCAAGGGCAGAACGTTTAGAGCAAGACAGTGACAGGCTGTGGGGATAAAGATGAGGATGGCAGTAAGGGGCCCCAGGCTGTAGAACAGTGAAAACAGGCACCAGCTCAACAGAATCATCCCCAGGAAGGATACAGGGTCTGAAACCAAGACAGGAGCAGCTGAGATGGCATTCCCGGCACCTTTCCCTAATGGAACCGGACAAGAGGGCTGACAGGGAGCTAGTGATGTTGAAGGTACAGATGGGACACGGCTTGTCCAAAGGGACTGCCTGGATGGCAGGAGAAAGGAAAGCACAGACAGAACAGAGTCTGTCTAGAGGTATGGCGGTGAATGCCGGGAGGAAAGAAAGAGAGATGACAGAGAGAATAAGAGTCTGCCCAGAAGACAGGGAAATTACAGGAAACATTGCCCTGTGTGATCTGTGCTGCTGATGTGATGGATGCCTTGCCATTTAGTAAAGTTCAACTGTTAGAAAAGAACTGTGACTTTGTGGTGTTTCATGGAACCTTGGAGCTGGTGTGACAGAGACTGAGGGAATTCCAGCGACAGAAGTGAGTAGTTGTCTGCACCCATCACACACAAAGCACCTACAAAGAATGGAGATGTCTGTAATTTTTATAGTAGGTACACTTCAACTGTGAGTGACAGAATCTAAAACAAAAATCACATTGTATGATATCTACATAATTAATTTATATTTTATTGCATGAAATAAATATTTGATACAATAGAAAAACAGAACTTAATATTTGGAACAGAAACCTTTGTTTGCAATTACAGAGGTCAGATGTTTCCTGTAGTTCTTGACCAAGTTTGCACAAACTGCAGCAGGGATTTTGGCCCACCTCCCATACAGATCTTCTCCACATATTTCAGGTTTCGGGCTGGCGTGGGGCAACATTGAGTTTCAGCTCCCTCCAAAGACTTTCAAATTAGGTTCAGGTTTGGAGACTGGCTAGGCCACTCCAGGACATTGAAATGCATCTTATGGAGCCACTTCTCAGTTGCCCTGGCTGTGTGTTTCGGTTCACTGTCATGCTGGAAGACCCAGCGACAACCCATCTTCAATGCTCTTACTGAGGGAAGGAGGTTGTTGGCCAAAATCTCACGATACATGACCCCATCCATCCTCCCTTCAATACGGTGCAGTCGTCCTGTCCCATTTACAGAAAAGCACCCCCAAAGTAGGATGTTTCTCCCACTATGCGTCATGATTGGGACGGTGCTCTTGGGGTTGTGCTCATCCTTCTTCTCCTCCAACACGGCGAGTGGAGTTGATACCAAAAGGTTCTATTTTGCTCTCGTCTGACCACATGACCTTCTCCCTTACCTTCTCTGGATCATCCAGATGGTTCAAATGTGCCTGGACGTGTGCTGGTGTAAGCAGGGACCTTGTAGGCCTTGCAAGATTTTAATCCATAACAGTGTAGTGTTACTAATGGTAATATTTGAGACTGTAGTCCCAGCTCTCTTCAAGTCATCGACCAGGTCCTCCCATGTAGTTCTGGGCTGATTCCTGACCTTGCACAAAATCATCCTTACCCCACGATGTGAGATCATGGATCGGCAGACTGAGGAAGTTTGACAGTCATCCTGTGTTTCTTCTATTCTCTAATTGTGCCAACATTTGTTGCCTTCTCACCAAGCTGCTTGCCTATTGTCCAGTAGCTCATCCCAGCCTTGCACAGGACTACAATTTTGTCCCTGGTATCCTTAGACAGCTCTTTGGTCTTGGCCATGGTGGAAATGTTCCAGTGTGATTAATTGAGTGTCTGGACAGGTGTCTTTTATACAGGTAACAAGTTCAAATGGGTGCAATTAATAAATGTAATGAGTGCAGAGTAGGAGGGCTTCTTAAAGAAAAACTAACAGGTCTGTGAAAGCCAGAATTCTTGCTGCTTGGTAGGTGATCAATTAAATAAATTACATTTTATTGCATGAAATAAGTATGTAAAATCATATAATGTGATTTTGTTTTTTTTGTTTTCTTTAGATTCTGTCTCTCACAGTTGATGTGTACTCATGATAAAAATTACAGACCTATCCATTCTTTGTAGGTGGGAAAACTTGCAAAATCGTCAGTGTATCAAATTTTCCCCACTGTATATGTATATTTGTATGTCATTTGATGGTTTGTTTTAAGGAGTGGAAGCAGTCCAGCCGACTGTAGAGAGGAACAGAAGAACATTTTCTGTACATGTGTCTATATACTGTATATAACTTACTATGGATAACAGGCCATCAATAAAAATGACATTACTGACACATGTGATTAGTGATGATTGGATTGTTTGAAATTCGAATTTGCTTGTTAACGTGGATTTTCAATTTACAGTGACGTTATTACGTTCCATATTGTAATGTGAGGTATCTCCAGATCCCAGAGCATAATAAACACAAGTAGCAAAAGAAAAACACCTAATGCTCACCTCACCACTCACCTCTCTGGCCCAGTCCGAAGGGCCTCCTCTTCAGCCATCAGGCACCTCATCTGCTTTTCTTTACTCTAAGTCAGAAATTGCAGATGCGACCAGACCTTGGGGTCACTGTGCTGTGCAAGGCCATGGTGTATGTCATGGCATCACAATCTTGTGACCTTACGGTTCACAGTGACCCCCCAAATTAAGTAGGTAACAGCTGAAAGAAGAAGCCCTGAGAATCAAGGAACGGGCAGGGAGAGAGAGGTGAGTGGTTAGTTATTAGGTTTTTTTGCTTTATTTTTCCATATGCCGACCCTTTGCAGTTCACCAGTTATTTTTTTATTACTGTTACTAATCAAATCACAAAGTGTTTGAATCGGCATGGAATTGCAAATTTCAAGATATGCAACTCAAACTCAATCACCCGACGATCGATCAGCTCACCTCTATATGTGATGTAATAACCTATCAATGTGTTTGATTCAGTATTTAAAGGGAATCTGTCTTCAGGTTTTTGCTATCCCATCTGAGAGCAGCAGAGACCCTGATTCTAGCGATGTATGACTTACTGGACTGCTTGTTGCAGTTTTGATAAAATCACTGTCTTCTCTGTTGCAAATCTAGCAGTTCTCTGAATGCTGAGCTATGTACAACCCGGCCCACATCACTGATTGACAGTTTTTTTGGTACAATATTCATTTACAGAAAGGTGACAATCAGTGTTTGGGGTGGGGGTTATAAAGAGCTCATGAATATGGAGGACTACAAGCAGTGGCGTAGCAACTGTTCGTGGCGCCCGGGGCGGCAAATTTTAGGCCACACCCCTAGCCACACCCATTTCACTGGTCACACCCATATCCACGCCCTGACCACACCCACTTAGCACTGCTGATCACACTGTTTCATAAACAATAATTATTTATTACTTAGTCATGTACCCACGAGCTGCTCTCCCTAATGCTCTCAATGTACAGTGAAAAACTGAGAGAAGCAGGAAGAGAAGCTCGATGTCACAGGACCATAAGTATAAAAATCGCATATGAGTAAAGTGTCCGTGTGATGACTACTGGAACCTGCAGAGCTGAATCCTGACATTGCAGCTTCTGAATTCTCACAACGAATGCACTGCACACTTTTAGGATTCTTCATTACCGGTGGCGAGAGTACACGGTCATGTCAGCATAAGCATGTGATTTATACACTTCTGGCCACATTCTGACTAGACGTGCCCGGCCTCGCTCCGTTCATTTTCATTGAGTGAGGCCACATGTCTAGTCAGCATGTGACCGCTTGTATGTAAATCACCGGCACGAGAGAATCCTAACAGCGTGCAGTGCGCACTGTGAGAATTCAGAAATTGACTAATTCTCATGTTTTTATTTATGTTAGGAGCATTAAAGGGGTTGTCCAGGTTTGTGCTGAGTCTGCAGTCATTCTATGTGACACAGACCTGGAGAACCCCTTTAATGCTCCTAACAAATAAAGACATGAGAATTAGTCAATTTCACAAATAATATTTACATCCAGGTACCTTATAGATGACGCTGTCTCTGGAGTCGTTCTCCTTTTCTTCATCTTGTCCAGATCCCATGATGAGTTTTCTCATCCACAGCCGTCTCTGCAGATTTCCATCTTCTCCGCTCTTCTGCATCAACTCTCCACACGATGCCCTTAAAGACAGAAGAGTCATTATAATGCACCTAAATAAAAATATCTGCAATATACTGTCGCCTCACACTATTCCCCTCCCTCCTCTCACTGTCTCCTCTCTCCTCTAAAATAACCCCCCATCGCCACTCCAAATCCCCCCCACACATAATGTATCCCCCATCCCCACTCCAAACCCCCCACACAATAAAAGAACCCCCATCCCCACTCCAAATCCCCCACACATAAAAGAACCCACATCCCCACTCTAAATCCCCCCACACATAATGTATCCCCCATCCCCACTCCAAACCCCCCCACACATAAAAGAACCCCCATCCCCACTCCAAATCCCCCCACACATAAAATAACCCCCCATCGCCACTCCAAATCCCCCCCACACATAATGTATCCCCCATCCCCACTCCAAACCCCCCCACACATAAAAGAACCCCCATCCCCACTCCAAATCCCCCCACACATAAAATAACCCCCCATCGCCACTCCAAATCCCCCCACACATAAAAGAACCCCCATCCCCACTCCAAATCCCCCCCACACATAAAAGAACCCCCATCCCCACTCCAAATCCCCCCACACATAAAATAACCCCCCATCGCCACTCCAAATCCCCCCCACACATAATGTATCCCCCATCCCCACTCCAAACCCCCCCACACATAAAAGAACCCCCATCCCCACTCCAAATCCCCCCACACATAAAATAACCCCCCATCGCCACTCCAAATCCCCCCACACATAAAAGAACCCCATCCCCACTCCAAATCCCCCCCACACATAATGTATCCCCCCATCCCCACTCCAAATCCCCCCACACATAAAAGAACCCCCATCCTCACTCGAAACCCCCCCCCAATACACACACACTCACACAGTATGTCCCCCATTTATCTTCTGTGGTATCTTCAGCTCCATAATGGAGCACACTCACCACAAATGTTCACCCTTCTGGGCGCCGACGACGAGTGACGTCAGCAGCGTGATCACATGACCTGATCACGCTGCAGACGTCGCTCTGACCCGGCGGTCAGAGCTTCAATTGTACTGGATGTGAGAGAGATGTGAGTACTTCCGATCTCCTCCGTGCCGCCCCCACACATGTGCCGCCTGGGGGACCGCCCCCCCCCGCCCCCCCCACGCTACGCCACTGACTACAAGGTATCCGATTTAATAGTCCTCTAGCCATAATCTCCTCCTGAAAAAAACTGCAATTTTATTAAAGCTACAGCAAGCAGCCCAGTAAATGAGACATTGCTGGAATCAGGGTTTCTATCTCTGCATTATGCTGCTCTCAGATTAGTTGACAATAGCTCATGACAGATTCCCTTAATGATCACACTCATCAGAAGTGGGTGTTTACCATGATGAAGAATAGACAATACCTAGATTTATGCACCAGTCGCTATCACTCCATGCTTTGTAGATACCGTGACGTACATGGCTGCTCAGGTTAGTATGTGAGATAAGTTGTACAACCTGTTATCTGGGAGAGCAGTATAATATGTGCAACATAAAATAGATTCACTTGAGACAAAAAGAAAGCAATTCATCCATCTCTCTTTGTTATTTATGCTGGTGATTGATGAGAATACAGCACAAGAGGCAAAATGCCACAGCCCGTGCTCCATCTCGGATTAATGCATTCATCTAATGATGACCTTGAAGTGTAAATTGAGGGGACTGGATGGTAATCAATGTTTTACCTTCCTCAGTGACTTGATGTCACAAAAAAGATACTCATACTTTTGATGGAATATGATTTATTCTGCTTTGATAAAAAGAAAGGTTATATAGTCTGCAGGAATGTGTGGATTTTTCATACCTGCAGTTTATATAAAATGTAGTGACACAATAGATTATTTTCCTCCTTTTATCCAAGTTTTGCACATAGTTGTCTGTTATACAGGTGCTTCTCACAAAATTAGAATATCTTCAAAAAGTTAATTTATTTCATTTCTTCAATACAAAAAGTGAAACTCATATAGAGTCATCACTAACAGAGTGATCTATTTCAGGTGTTTATTTCTCTTAATATTGATGATTATGGCTTACAGCCAATGAAAACCCTAAAGTCATTATCTTAGTAAAATAGAATAATTAACAAAAAACACCTGCAAAGGCTTCCTAAGTGTTTAAAAAGGTCCCTTAGTCTGTTTCAGTAGCTCCACAATCATGGGGAAGACTGCTGACTTGACAGATGTCCAGAACGCAATCAATGACACACTCCACAAGGAGGGTAAGCCACAAAAGGTCATTGCTAAAGAAGCTGGCTGCTCACAGAGTGCTGTATCCAAGCATATTAATGGAAAGTTGAATGGAAGGAAAAAGTGTAATAGAAAAAGAACAAGCAATTTGGTTAACCAGGCCTTAAAAGGCCATTCAAAAATTTGGAGTAGATTCACAAAGAGTGGACCTCTGCTGGAGTCATTGCTTCAAGAGCCACCACACACAGACGTATCCAGGACATGGGCTACAAATGTCGCATTCCTTGACTCATGAGTCATGACCAATAGACAACACCAGAAGTGTCCTACCTTGGCCAAGGAGAAAAAGAACTGGACTATTGCTCAGTGGTCTAAGGTTTTGTTTTCAGATTAAAGTAAATTTTGCATTTCATTTGGAAATCAAGGTCCCAGAGTCTGGAGGAAGAGTGGAGAGGCCATAATCCAAGCTGCTTGAGGTCTAGTGTGAAGTTTTCACAATCAGTGAGAGTTTGGGGAGCCATGTCATCTGCTGGTGTAGGTCCACTGTGTTTTATCAAGACCACAGTCACCGCAACAGTCTACCAGGAAATTTTAGAACACTTCATGCTTCCCTCTACCGACAATCTTTTTGGAGATGGAAATTTTATTCTCCAGGAGGACTTGGCACCTGTCCACACTGTCCAAAAGTACCAATATCTGGTTTAAAAACAACAGTATCACTGTGCTTGATTGGCAAACAAACTCGCCTGACCTTAACCCCATAGAGAATCTATGGGGTATTGTCAAGAGGAAGATGAGAGACACTGGACCCAACAATGCAGATAGGCTGAAGGCTGCTATCAAAGCAACCTGGGCTTCCATAACACCTCAGCAGTGCCACAGGCTGATCGCCTCCATGCCACGCCGCATTGACGCAGTAATTGATGCAAAAGGAGCCCCAACCAAGTACTGAGTGCATTTACTGATCATACATTTCAGTAGGCCAACATTTCGGATTTTAATATAATTTTTCAAGCCGCTGTTATAAAGTATTCTAATTTACTGAGATAATGACTTTTGGGTTTTCATTGGCTGTAAGCCATAATCATCAACATTAACAGAAATAAACACTTGAAATACATCACTCTGTAATGACTCTATATAATATATGAGTTTCACTTTTTGCATTGAAGAACTGAAAAAAAATTAAGTTTTTGAAGATATTCTAATTTTGTTAGAAGCACCTGTATATATGAGCTTTGCCAGACTGGGGTGCCAAAGGCCCACCAGTAACATTGAATCTGGGGGCCATATTTCAGCTACTGTAAATGCATATATTAGATTACCTACATTTTCACATTTGTCTATGATTCCATAACATAGCACGCTGGGGAGTTTGGTAAATGAATGAGGTCTGCACATGTTGTACTAAGTGCACTGTGCCAAATGCTGCTCATGTCAGAATTGGGAAGCCCATTTTCTCCAGATGGGCCCCCCTGGAGAATTTACCTGTTATCCTGTGGGCCAGTCCAAGCCTGCATATGAGTATATTATGAAAGAAATATAACATTTTTATTGGTGCAGTTGATGAAGCATGTTTGTTTTTGTTACCTGTCCCAGAGTCGATTAATTAAAAGTACAGAAATATTGACACGAGTCTCTTAATCAGGGGTAACTTTAATATAGTATGTATAGATTCTGTAAATATGCAGGATTGTTTTTACAATGTCAAAATAAAATTGTGATAAAATACCAAAATTAACCAAAAAAGAATGCGTGCCAGGATAAATTCTAAAAATTCAGATTAACAATTAGAATTTTTTTGAAACTTTATTAGAATATAAATAATAAAAACCATGATATTCAATATAATTCAAGCAGGACAAAGGCTAAAATTGTTGAGTGAGCCATTGTGTGAACCCCAGGGTAAGTATAGGACACAGGGTATTATGTCAAATGTAAAAGAGTATGTATATAGATAATGATATAAAACACAGGTACATATACTGGTATCTATACAAAAATGTCAGGAGATAATCAACCCACCAATAAATAAATAAATAAAATGAATAATAGATAATCCCTAGTGATAAAAGTAAATACTCAATGATAAAAGATGCTCACCCATCAAACACCCGATGCGAGTTTCACTAATACTTCATCATGGGCAGTGGCGTTCCGTGAATAGAGCAGACTAAGCAGCTGCTATGGGGCCCAGACAGGTGAGGGGGCCCACGACGGCCGCTGTCGTTTGGCAGCTGTGCTGTGCTGACACAGTACTATCTCCTTTAATTAAATATAAGCGACGGCCGGACACTGTAAACCCCCTTGAAGGTCCCCTTTCCTTGTTGTCTCCTGTCTCTGGCTGCATTTGCATAAGAAAGCCAGCCTGCAGCCAGAGACACGTGCATCACAGGAAGCAGAAAACATTCATAAGTTTCACTTAGGGAGAGATACACAAGACGGTGAGTCCTGCTGGCTGAGGTATGGGGTGGATTTTTTTTGTTGAATGTGTCCCCTCACTGTGCTGGCACTTTATATTTACAATGGCTAGCCTCTGGCTGCACTTTGCACCTTAGGGAGTGAGGGGGTCCTGATTGCAGGCACTGTGGAGGGTGGAGGAAGGGGGCCCTGCATGCACTGTGGAGGGAGGGGGGCCTGACTGCATGCACTGTGGAGGAGGGGGGCCCTGCATGCACTGCAGCCACTCTTCTGTACTCCTCACAATGCTTCTCCATTAGAGCTGGTTTCATGTGATTTAACCCCTGTACCACCACCAGGCAGGATGATGCTTCCTAGCTGTAGGTAAGACCATGTCCAGTCTATGTCCCACCACCAACTTCACTGTCAAGGTGTGCAACAATGCATGTCATGCAATACTAAAAATGTGCAATGCCCTGGAAATCATGGTGCAGCCAATAAATGTTACTAATTTATTCTGCTCCTTCACCCCAGAGGCATGCACCTGGGAGACAGCAATTACATGGGGCGTGCTGAGCTCATGAGGTGCCTGAGAGTGGAAGTTCTGCAGATGTTATGGAAGATATTGTGTGCGGCATTTCTGTGTCCCCTTACCTGTGATAAAATGTGTCTTGTAGTTTGTACACATGTTGGAACTTTGCATAGCTTACATATTCCAATCATTTCATATACAAAGATATGACATCCGTCTACCTGTCTTATATGATGCCATGAATGATGGGCATTGCTTGTACCTGCTGTCAGATTAGGTACCACACTTCTTACATCGAGCACACTATGCAGCATGTTCCGTCAGGCTAGGTTCACATTTATACGCCTGCAGACTTAATGCGTTGGACGTATACATTAAAACGATATGCCATGCATCAACCTACAATTTAAACAAGTACATTTGATACATATCGTACTTCCATCTTTGTCTCTATATGTTTTTTTACTTAAAAAGAATCATTTTTTTTCCATCCAGTTTTACTGGTGTCAACAGTCTCATCCCACTCCATTTTGGCATCAGTTCTGTGAGGAGGTGTCCAGAGGAATAAACTTTTTTTCACCCCACATTAAAAACGCGTACCTTTGGTCAATTATTTTTTTTCCCACAATACAACGTGATCAGGGCAAAACATAGTCAGAAGAACATTTTTTTTACACTACGTGTTGCCCATTATGGTTTGTGTATGCCTCCATATACGTCTGAATACCATTTTTTTTTGCAATTCAGACATATTTGTCCAGCAGACTGCACTGTATAAATGTGAGCCAAGCCTAAAGAAGTCCTTTTTGTCCAAGGAGGATAAAGCACATCATAAACACAAGTCCATACTGTGTGTTGCTGCTTTGCAGTGTGTATTTTTGCCATGCTGATTTACAGGTGAAAGGTATTTACTTTGAGCCTTTTTTTGGTTTTAATGGTGAATGCTTCAGGATTATCAATGACCAAAGGGGCGGCAAATTTTTCAGCCGCCCTGGGCCCCACAAACAGTTGCTACGCCACTGCACACACAATATGGTGACCTGGCTGGGGGTCGATTTTTTTTGTTAAATGTGTCCCCTCACTGTGCTGGCACTTTACATTTACAATGGCTCTGACTGCACTTTGCACCTTAGGGAGGGGGGCCCGGCTGCACGCACTGTGGAGGGTGTAGGGGGCCCTGCATGCACTGCAGGTGTGTGTGTGTGTGGAGTTAAGAGCACCTGTTTTTTTTTTTTTTGGGGGGGGCCCCATTCAGACTTTTGCTATGGGGCCCCATGATTTCTATGTACGCCCCTGATCATGGGTCAAAATTGTGCGGTGCTGTGCTGTACTGTACCAAAATACATTGCATAGATCAAACCATCATAACATGTTCACATGGCAGAGCCACACAGGGCTGAAATCAAACTGCCTTAAACGACCCAATCTACAGGATCAACATACATTCTCATATTAAATGAGTCATAAAATGGTCCTGAGGTGACAGACGCTCCATCTTATCTGACAAGTGCAGCCTCATCACATGGGACAGAACATCTCCAAAGGAGGTTATTATGTACCAAGACTGGCATGGAAGCCCTACTAGGATCACAAGAATCACAAGTGGAAGTATCTTCTGTTTTATATATTTACTTTCTCTTTTTGCTTTTTTGTTTGCTTTTTGTTTTGTTTTATTCTTCACTTTCAGATCCGTCAATACTGGAACAAACTCCATAGTACTGCGTTATTATTGTGCATTTATGCCATCCTATTTTTGTCTATGACATACTATGTATTTAAAAAAAGAAATCCACAAAACAGGTAAATTTTCAGCTGGGAAATTTGCTCAAATGGGGGAGATTGGAAAAATCTTAACCGTTTTGCTGGTACTGGGTTCAGCTACATATTTTTTTCAGTTCGAAAATCATCTGAAAAAATATACAGAATATCTGTTATGATAAGACTTGCCATAATACAAGCAGCTCGTAACTGCACATCCAAAACATACCAAAAATTGATTATCAAACTTTTTTTCTGTACTGCTTTTTTTGGGTAGTGCTGTCAGGCTGTGGTTCCACGGTCCGGAACCACAGCGCTTTGGACGGAGCGGAAATTCCGCTCCGTCTAAGCCCTGCCCCCTTTCTGACGCGCGCTCTTTCCGGAGGTGTTCAGGACACCTCCGGAACACCTCCGGAAAGAACGCAGGGCTACATAGCCCTGTGTTAAATTCTGTTGCGGCGACGCACCGTCGCCGCAACACGCGAGGACATGCTGCGGTCTGAAAAGACGCGCCGCATGTCCGTTTACGCAGGTCTGCCACCTGCGTGTTGTTACGCATAGTGGAGGCGGGATTTCTTAAAATCCCCTCCACTATGCTGTAACATCTGGACGCTGCGTGTTTGGCGCTGCGCCAGCGCACAGCGCCAAACACGCAGCGTTTACTGATCGTGGAAACTCACCCTCATACTAAATTGTTCCTCTACAATCCTTAAAAAAGAAGGTTTGTCTAATAAAAATAATGTGATTCTTTTGTGTTGCTAAATAATTGAGAATAGTTTCATTGACAATTACATACCATCTTACAATTACATACTCTGAATGTATTAGGCTATGGTTCCACGGTCCGGAACCATAGCACTTTTGACGGAGCGGAAATTCGCTCCGTCTAAGCCCGCCCCCTTTCTGACGCGCGATCTTTCCGGAGGTGTTCAGGACACCTCCGGAAACCTCCGGAAAGAGCGCAGGGCTACATAGCCCTGTGTTAATTATGTTGCGGCGACGCACCGTCGCCGCAATACGCGAGGACATGCTGCGGTCTGAAAAGACGCGCCGCATGTCCGTTTACGCAGGTTTGCCACCTGCGTATTGTTACGCATAGTGGAGACGGGATTTCTTGAAATCCCCTCCACTATGCTGTAACATCTGGACGCTGCGTGTTTGGCGCTGCGCCAGCGCACAGCGCCAAACACGCAGCGTTTCCTGACCGTGGAAACTCACCCTTAGTGATATTTTAAATAAAACAACTTGGATCCCTGCATTTATTAATTTTCCTAATGAATCTATGTCTGAACATATCTGTGCAATTAATATAATATTTTTTTCCATTATTTAAACTAATGGAATATGCAGAAAATTAATTTTAATCCACTTTGCAGTTTTCTTACTGGCTGGTCTAGTTTAATAAGTAGTCTTATTAAATAATTACAGTATTAACAATAATAATGGTAATATTTTCTTCTTCATGTTAATACAATTGTTAAATTGAAGACCAGCCTTTTGGACTAGCCACCCTGGTCACTTCATCCCAAGACGACATTTTAAAGTTTTCACTGAAATGCTGCAACAATAATAGAGCCGTAATAATAGAGTTCCTACTAATATTCTATTATTAAATGGATGTAATGTTATTTCAGTGCTGGGGTCCAGGAGCTAAGTTGCCTCCAGATGCAGTAGATGCTGGCTATATTACATAACAGGCATCTGCACTAGCAACCTGGGCTGAGGCTGAGCTCTGATTGCTGCTGTTAGCCATTTAGTTGCTGCTATCAATCTTTGACTGCGGTATTTAAATAGAATGCACATGCACCTGTCCGGTTCCCATCGGCCTTCAGCAAGATTATTACTGTTTAATAATTAGTTGTCAAAGCACCTATGGGCCTGTTCAATGCCCCTTAGACTGCCCTTTTATTTTATAATCACAGACTGAGCTTCATAGGAGAATAGGAATCTCTCTATATACTACAATACTCTGGTATTGCAGTACATAATACAAGCAATTGGACAATAGCATGTTCAACATGCTCAAGTTCCCTGAGGGGACTAAAAACAGTAAAAAAAAAGCCTATAAAAATTGTAATCACTTCCCTTTTTCCTTCATTAAAAATCAATAAAAAAAGTATTCGGTATTTCTGTTAAAAAGTCAAGTCTACTACAAATGAAAATTAATCAAACTCATACTGTAAATGCTTTAAAAAGAAAAAAATAATTAAAATTGTGTTTTTTCACCACATGTCCCTAAAAAAATACAATAAAAAAGTGAAATATAAAAAATGAGGTAGTGATGCCAGATTCAGACATTTGCAGAGGAGCTCCACATTTTCTGTACGAAACTGGAATGTCGTACAAATCCTATATGCCACCAATGAAACACAAAACCACCAATAATTTATATATTTACAGTGTAGTTTTTGTCGAATAAATGTGGAGTTCCTCCGCAGCTGTCTGAGTCTGTATTAATTGCTGCCTCCCTGGACACTCGCAGTGCGACGATGAAACCAATGCCACACAACCATCTTTATTGCTCATTCCCAGGGAGAGAGAACATTATGCCCATGTGCAATGTTTTGCAAAGAGCTAGCGGTGACGTCGTTCTTACAATTCATTTTCCTTCCACCCAGAGGCGTGGCTTACATGATAATATGGAGAAATAGTCCGGGGTAATCAACTGCCCCACAGAAATACAGTGAGCAGAGCATCAAAGTATGTTTTATATTAATTTAGCAATCGTTAAGCCACATAAAAGAGCTTGTTGGAATGAAGGGGCAGGTTGCAATACATACACTGTGGCTGTTTAGCTGTCAGGTTCCCTTTAATCTATATTATGTTATCAATATCACTATATTTTACATTAGATTCAAGAGCTGAACTGCGGCCCACAGGTTCCCAACATCTTTGACTCTGTACTGCATGTCTGAACTATATGGTGCCTCTGTACCACTCTTTATGATGAAGCATAATTTAATTATGCCCTTACTGGTGAATGGGGCATGGTGAGGAGGGGTGCAGGTTTTGGACGTTTGCTAAAGACTGAATGTGCCTCCTGAAGAAACCGAGGACAGTGAAACGCTCGTCGGGGCTCTTAATTGTCCCACTGGCATCACTGCACTTGTCTACATCATGTCACAAGGCAATTAGCAATTGATTTAATATGGACGTTTGGTATATATGATACCTGTAATACTATCTTTACCTAGTAGCCTATAATAGAGTCAGAACTTTAGGTAACCTTTTCTATTCAGATTTTAAATTTTGCCATATCGTTAAAGGTTCAGACTACTATTTATATTTGCTATTCAGAACTGAATGGAGATCGGGGGAGTGCTATGATATTGTTGTTTACTTTACCCCCCGGCTTCCTATCACTTCTTTATTGATTACTGATTGGCTACATAAGCTGTGACCTTGTGCACTGTATCCATGGGACACTTTTATTTTTCTGTCTGGCTTGATATTTGACATCTCTCAAATTGCCATATCTCCAGCTGTTTATACAATCTACCTCATGTTTATACTCATTGTCTGTCTATAATTAATTAATTGTAATAAGTTATTATATTTCAAAAAATCCTCCCATTTTTGCGGATTTGTTATTTGACGGTATTTATATTGTAGTCAGCTGTTCTTCTTTTTCTTTGGTTTTTGGTTTACGATTAGGCCCGGGAGGTATTCCGGGGGGCCACGGAATTGTTTTTGGGTCCTCGGTAGGGTTGAGCATTCCGATACTGCAAATATCGGGTATCGGCCGATATTAGCTGTATCGGAATTCCGATTCCGAGTTCCGATATTTTCGTCTTATCGGATACCGGAATCGGGATTGTCACTGTCACTGTCAGTGTCCGTCGGTCGGGTCTGTCAGGAGTCAGCGGCACTTACCTGTCAGAAGATCTCCGGCGGTCACATCCCGGACTGCTGCATGGCCGCAATCTTCTTTCCCCGGCGGTCACATGCAGTTTCTCGCGATAACTGCAGTGACTGCTGGGTAATCCCGGCCGTAAAGCAGTCAGTCCGATGACGTCACCGCCGGGGAAGCAGGTAATCAGCTCTGCCTGTCATTGCGATGTAGCAGAGTTGGATCGTCGTGGGACTGTCGTTATGGACTGCGTCGGACAGGTGGTATACTGTTGGTTTGTTTTTTTTTTTTTTTACAGGAGATCGATGGCGTCGCAGGAATGAGAGTACAATAAAATTAATGAAAACTGTGTTGTCTCTTTTATTTCATTAAAATACTTTTTTCTTGCTGTGTTTTTTTTTTACACATTTAATAACTTTGGGATTAATAATGGATCGGTGTCTTATTGACACCTCTCCATTATTAACCGGGCTTATTGTCACCGTGCAATCAACGGTGACATTAACCCCTTATTACCCCGCTTGCCACCGCTACAGGGCAAGTGGGAAGAGCCGGGTAAAGTGCCACAATTTGCACATCTTTTGATGCGCCAAATGTGGGGCTGCTGTAGCCTGGTATTATCAGGCTGTTGAGGGCCAAAATCCATGGGCCTTGACAGTCTTTTAATACCAGGCCGCAGCAGTCTGCATTTTACTTGGCTGGTTAACAAAAATAGGGGGACCCCTACGCCGTTTTTTTTTCGAGGGGATCCCCTATTTTTGTTAACCAGCCAAGCTAAGCAGACTGCTGTGGCCTGGTATTATCAGGCTTGCAAGGTCCATGGATATTGGATCCTTACCAGCCTGAAAAACCAGGCCTCAGCGGTCTGCTTCATCTGGCTGGTTAACAAAAATAGGGGGATCCCCACGCCGTTTTTTTTTCGAGGGGATCCCCTATTTTTGTTAACCAGCCAAGCTAAGCAGACTGCTGTGGCCTGGTATTATCAGGCTGGCAAAGTCCATGGATATTGGATCCTTACCAGCCTGAAAAACCAGGCCTCAGCGGTCTGCTTCATCTGGCTGGTTAACAAAAATAGGGGGGACCCCACGCCAATTTTTTTCGAGGGGATCCCCTATTTTTGTTAATCAGCCAAGATATGCAGACTGCTGTGGCCTGGTATTATCAGGCTGGCAAGGTCCATGGATCTTGGCTCCTTAACAGCCTGAAAATCCAGGCCTCAGCGGTCTGCTTCATCTGGCTGGTTAACAAAAATAGGGGGGACCCCACGCCAATTTTTTTCGAGGGGATCCCCTATTTTTGTTAATCAGCCAAGATATGCAGACTGCTGTGGCCTAGTATTATCAGGCTGGCAAGGTCCATGGATCTTGGCTCCTTAACAGCCTGAAAATCCAGGCCTCAGCGGTCTGCTTCATCTGGCTGGTTAACAAAAATAGGGGGGACCCCACGCCATTTTTTTTTCGAAGGGAACCCCTATTTTTGTTAATCAGTTCCCTCTGACGTCACTGATTGTGTCCCTGGCTGACCTGAAGTGAAAGTGGAAAGCAATCAATTAAGCTTTCCACTTAAGGGCCCGTCTCACATAGCGATATCGCTACCGAGATCGCTGCTGAGTCACTAGTTTTGTGACGCAGCACCGAGCTCACCAGCGATATCGCTGTGTGTGACATTCAGCGACGATCAGCCCCCCTGCCGGGTATCGCTGATCGTCGCTGAAATGTCAGGACCTTTTTTTGATCGCTGGTTTCCCGCTGACAGGCACACATCGCTGCGTGTGACAGGCGGGAGACCAGCGATCCGCTGGTAACCAAGGTACACAGCGGGTTTCCAAGCGCTGCGCGGTGCCTGGAAACCCGCTGTGTACCTTGGTTACCAGCGGATCGCTGGTCTCCCGCCTGTCACACGCAGCGATGCGTGCCTGTCAGAGGGAAACCAGCGATCAAAAAAAGGTCCTGACATTTCTGCGACGATCAGCGATACCCGGCAGGGGGGCTGATCGTCGCTGAATGTCACACACAGCGATATCGCTGGTGAGCTCGCTGCTGCGTCACAAAACTAGTGACTCAGCAGCGATCTCGGTAGCGATATCGCTATGTGAGACGGGCCCTTAAGCGATGTTACCCGCAGTGTCGCTGTCCCAGATCGCTGCCTGAGCTGCCTGTTTGGCAGCTCAGCAGCGATCATGTAGCGATACACCAGCGATCCTGACAAGTGCATATCGTTGTCGGGATCGCTGCTGTATCGTTATGTGACACCCAGCCTTTACTCTCCTGTCAGGCAGGAGAGGAACTCATTCATTTGGGGTTTACTGTGAGGCTGCAGCATTAGCTGCGGTCCCTGCAGTAAACATTAACCCTTTCTGAAGGATTACACCGTGGGACCTGACTGTGGATGGGATAGGTAAGAATAATTTTGCTTTTTTATTTTATTTTTATTACAGGAAATGGTTTTTGCAGTAAAATAAAAGATGGTCAAAAACATGTGTCTTTATTTCATTAAAATGATTTTTAATTAAAGTGTGTGTGTTTTATTTTTATTTCATGCAATAGGATTAATAATTGATAGTTGTCTAATTGACAGCTCTCAATTATTAACCTGGCTTAAGGTCACCTTTCAATAGCAAGGTGGCTTTAACCCCATATTAACCCATTCGCCACCGCTACAGGGCAATGGGAATAGACGGGCAAAGTGCCAGAAAGGGCGAATCTAATTATAGATTTGTCTTTCCTGGGGTGTCTGGGGGCAGATGTTAGTAGCCCGGGGGGGGCAAAAATAATGGTCCCTCTCTGGGCTATTATTATCTGCCCCCACTCACTGGCTTTGTCTGTCTGGTTGCGAAAATAGGGCGGGAGCCCACACATTTTTTTTCAGCAATTTTACACCTCATATATATATACATGTCATTGAATTTGTGACACATATATATATATATATTTATATTTGTAGTTCATACACTTCTACATAGTATAATAGCCGCTAATTCAATTGCCGGCTTTTGTGAAAATGCAGAACCCGACATGAAATGACACTTGGTGTACATAGGGTTAACCATGTCTTTTCAAGTCCTTTGCTATCTAATTTGCACAAACAATTAAATCAGACTATGTGTGCAAAATTTCACACCTGTAGGGGTTAATTAAAGGTGTAAATTCGTAGCAAAAAAGTCCGTTTTTTTACAACGAATTTACACCTTTAATTAACCCCTACAGGTGTGAAATTTTGCACACATAGTCTGATTTAATTGTTTGTGCAAATTAGATAGCAAAGGACATGAAAAGACATGGTTAACCCTATGTACACCAAGTGTCATTTCATGTCGGGTGACCGGACATGAAATGACACTTGGTGTACATAGGGTTAACCATGTCTTTTTATGTCCTTTGCTATCTAATTTGCACAAACAATTAAATCAGACTATGTGTGCAAAATTTCACACCTGTAGGGGTTAATTAAAGGTGTAAATTCGTAGCAAAAAAGTCCGTTTTTTTTACAACGAATTTACACCTTTAATTAACCCCTACAGGTGTGAAATTTTGCACACATAGTCTGATTTAATTGTTTGTGCAAATCAGATAGCAAACGACATGAAAAGACATGGTTAACCCTATGTACACCAAGTGTCATTTCATGTCGGGTGCTTCTGTCTTTTCACTGAAGCCGGCTTTACCCGGCAATTGAATCAGAGAATATTTTACTATGTAGAAGTGTATAAACTATACATATATGTATATATATATGTCACAATGAGATGTGTATATATATATGTATTCTATGTGTGTATATTTAGTGTTTACAAGGAAAGAATGGGGTTTTTTTAGTTGTGATATTTTGTTCCCATAGACTTACATGGGACTTCCGGTATCGGTATCGGGTATCGCCGATATTTTAGTGATATCGGCGATACCATTCCGATTCCGATACTTTAGGATATCGGAAAGTATCGCTCAACTCTAGTCCTCGACGCACGTTCAGTTGAAATCCAGTGCCGTGTAAGACCGTGTTCCGGCACTGCAGTAGGAGCTGTGTGGCCCAGCTATGTCAGGCACACATAAAATCCAGGAGAGTGCACAGGAAGGTAACCGCAACGCTTGATATGCATTCACTTCACTCACACTTTTAGACACACCCATCAGGGGTATAAAAGGGAGTGACATGTAGCAGAGAGGGGGAGTGTTCCGTTTGACTTCTGTCAGTTAGCTTCTGTTTAAGGACAGAGCAGCCATTCAGTTTCCTGTCTGAGGACAGTGGAGTCCAGGACAGTACAGTCTGGACTTGGAGGATACTGAGAGCTGTGCAGCGAGCTCTGGGACAAGCTGACATTTCCATCGAAGCTACAAGTGCTTATGTTAAGAGCGGGAAGCAGGGCGAAGGGCGCAGTGGAGAAGATAGAGAAGTGCCTTGGGTATTGGATTACCTGCACTAATTCACCGGACACCGGGGTCCGAAGCGTTACTAGTGTTTCAAGCATAGTAACAAGAAAACCGGAGGCATCTGGACTACAGGTCACAGAGTGCAGCCCAAAGCGTCAATACGTAACCGGAGTCAGGGAGAACGGGGACTTTGAGTCAAGCGCAGACAAAAGTAAGGACTTAGTTCTCACCACTTAGAAGGCTCCATCACAATGTTGGCCGGGCATTACAGCTATAGAGAAAGCTGGAGAGTTCAGAGTTAACTTTGCTTCAGGCAAGTTGGGCTCACATACATGTTGAAGTTAAGGAGGCCTCTAACCTGCTCAGCGGTTGCCTGAATGTGCATTCTCCACCCCGACCAGCTCCCCGGGACCTGCCTGAACCATCTATCAGTAAAAGGTATGAAAAGAAGCTGCATTGTGTGTGACTGAATTATTACCTTCACCCTGCATAATCACCATAGACTTCCAGGGACCCGTCTCACCTGTGGGAGACTTACCACCCAGCTGCCCCATAACATCCCCTGTGAAGATCCTAATAGCAGCGCTGGTCAATCTGATCAGACACCGCAGGTGGCGTCACGAACTACCTATCCTTATAATCCCCTGTAAATATCCCCCATTGCATGACCGCCAGGGCCACGGAACGAGTCCCGCTGCCAGTGACAACTCCCATAGACTCCCATGGGCTCGGCTCCGAGTACCCCATAGCCCTGGTACCACCTCAGTGTGGTGCGCGTCAGAGCCACCAGACAATCAGAGGCCAGCATCTGATGTCAATGCGCATGTCGCCGGCATATAACATCACTGTCATGCGCTGACATTTCTGTGCCTCAAATGGTTGAGGAAGAGGATGCCAGGTAAGGAGAAACTTTTTTTTTACTTAAATCCAAAATATAGGGAGACATATGGGGGGACAGGGTGAGAAGATATATATGGGGCAGGATGGACACATATGGAGGTGTAGGGGGACTGACGTGGCAACAGGTACCTGCGTGCTGGGTCCTGAACTAGAGAGGCTGCATCCACTGTTCCCGGGGGGAAGCCTAAGTGAGGTGGACCTCCCTCTGTTGCCTGGGAGAAGCTCTAGAGAGGAAGGGCTTCCTGCTGTTGGAGGGGAGCAGAAGAGAAGGAAGAAAGAAGGCAGTTGGGCGCCAGAGCAGAGCAGCGCGCAGTCAGGTGAGTGGTGTGCTCCACTCCCCTTCCCACCAGAGAGTACAGGACCGTTGACAGGTTGTGCTCCAGCCGACCAGGAACGTAGGGGCTGCTGCACTGAGAGACTTGGAGTGCCCAGCAATACAGAAAGCGGGACTGCCGCCAGCAGAGCAGAGCCGTGCAGCGCATAGCCGTGCAGAGCAGAGCCGTGCCAGCAGAGCAGAGCCAACAAGGGTGCTATAGCAACAAAAGAGAGGAGTGCTCCATCCGGGGAGCATCTATGCCACACAGACCAGCGCCCAACATCACCAGCCAACAGCGGGGACAAGAGAGAAGGAGTCGTACAGGGTGTGCCTGGTGACCGCCATAAAGCCAGGTGTCAGGCGCTTCAGGATCGTGAGTACCACGCACGTGCCACCTGAAAGAGATCGGGAGAGTGACCGTTATTTTGCATCCCAACTGTGCTAGTGAATTTCGGCCCAGACACTTGTGACCTGACTTTGCCGGCATATGTTAGCAGAGCCACGCTGGGCTTGTACAGTACAACGGTCCTCATCGTTATTTAGCCACTATAGTATATGGACTAGGGCAGTGGAAGGTACGGGAGACCGACCACTGTCACCAGAAGACGAGGTATCGTTGTGTGCTGA
Source organism: Oophaga sylvatica (assembly GCA_033576555.1). Lineage (NCBI taxonomy): Eukaryota > Metazoa > Chordata > Amphibia > Anura > Dendrobatidae > Oophaga > Oophaga sylvatica. The sequence goes on along the minus strand of JARQOD010000002.1, from coordinate 67,773,077 downwards.
ACCTCTTTAATGAAGACACCGCACCAGCTGTTGCAGGTGTCATTGAGTTCCCAGCAGGAATTACAGTTTGCAGAACTGCTGACACCAGTGAGACACGGGAACCCGTGACTTTCATCGTTACCGCGGTGAACTGTACTGTTGTATTGCAACTCGTCATATCCTCCTACGTTGTTTAACCCCTTGTTAATCCTATGTCTCCCTGCGTGGAGTTATCCTCTGTAAATAAACCTGTTAACCCTTGCTCTGCCTCCCGTCTGTCACTGCATCCCATAACCTGCTTACAAAGGCAGGAGGGAGAGATGTAGGGCCAGGATGAGAGGACATATATGGGGGCAGTATGGAGACATATGGGGGTAGGATGGAGATTTATGGGGCCACATTGGAAGACATATGGTGGCAGGATGGACACATATGGGGTTGACAGGATGGGAGGACATATATTGGGGTAGGATGGAGACATATATGGGGCAAGGAAGAGAGGACATATATGGAGCAGGATGGAGACATATGGGGCCAGGATGGGTGGACATATGGGGAGACAGGATGGGAGGAATATGGGGGGCAGGATGGTAGGAGATATGGGCCAGGATAGGAGGACCCATGGAGCCCAGATTTGAGGACATTTTGGGAGCAGGATGGAGACACCTCAGGGCCAGGAATGAGACATATGGGGGCCAGGATGGGGATGTTATTACAGGTAGGTGCCAGGATGTAGGAAATTATTACTATAGGGGTTAAAATTTAAAGGGGTATTAAATTTTGGCCTGTGGGGGAGTTCTGTTACTGTGCACAGAGACACTTTGTAGCTTTTTTTCTTCGTCTGGCATAGTGTAAAGTTGGGATAAAACTGGGGAATGTGCTCTAGATAACTGTTATTCCTGCATAGATGAGTCCTGGCTGGAAGAATTGATGGCGGTCTGCACTGGATGGTATTATCGATGACTAGTGGTAGTATTATGTGATCCGGCCAAAGATGTGATGGTAAATAGTCCCTTGTATGTTGTTTATTTTGTAATTTAAAAAATGTATGTGACACATTCTTTTAAAGAAAAATAAGTAAAATATATCTAAAAAGAGTATTGGAAATTTTTAAGAAATGTTTAATAGGATTAAGTAGAGTAGTGCCAAGGCAAAAGAGTCTACCTTGTTGTAGTGGAAGGCTTAAAAAATCTTTTGGTCAAAACAAAGGCTGCTAGCTATTAGTGATGAGCGAACGTGCTCGCCACTGCTCGTTACTCGCCGAGTATCACGGTACTCGGTGTACTCTGCGAGCCCGAGCAAATTTCTAGGATTACCCCGGCAGGAACTCTGGTCTCCACCCGCTTTTTTGGGCGGACTTTACAGACCAAATCACGATCCAGGGATTGTCTGCCAGGCAATGAAACGCCGCAGCCATCTTTGTTGTGGTTGTGCAGTGATTTGGGTGGCTACACAGCATCATCAGAGGTTAAAGAGACCGGACGGGTGCCCCGCTCGGCGCATTCACTCCGGGTTAGATATGTGGGGAGCTGCTGCTAAAATAGGGCAATTTGGGGATTTTTTTGGTGGGGGCTTTCCATCCTTAA
>JARQOD010000002.1:67737593-67771412 GCA_033576555.1 Oophaga sylvatica | reverse complement strand
TCTTGCACTACTCAAATCTATTTTAAACTCTGCTGCCAGAGTAATCCAACTGTCCGTCCGCCAGGCCCTTCACTGCCTTCCTATTGCCCATAGGCTACAGTTCAAAAGCCTAACTATGACATACAAAGCCTTCCAGAAACTGTCTCCTCCATACATCTGTGACATCGTCTCCTAATGTCCGACTGGCTCATGACTTATTCAAAGCTAACCCAGTGTGCCATCAGCGAGATGTACCATCCTGCCCACAAGCACTTGTCCACGTGTCCGTGGTTAGGTGCACTGTCCCTGTAACAGCATTGTAGAGGGCCCGGGTAATGTTGTGGGGACACATGCTTGCTTGTGTAATGTCGTTACGGCAGACCGGGAGAAATGGTGGCGGGTGTGGACCGAGTACCTTATTACGATCACCGCCATCAGGTTGCGAAAGCTTCTGTCTTCCACGAGCCTAAAATGCAACATTTCCATCGCAAAAAGATGAGAAATGTGTGAATTTAGTACTATGGCATTGGCTGCGTATTTCCGCTTGCGTTCCAAGGACTGGGGTAGGGACAACTGAAGCTGCGTTGGGACAAGGACGTGGATGTGATTCTTAATGGTGCTAGTTAAGTTGGTGTGTAACTACAGATACAGGGCAGGAGGCATCTTTGCATGCACCATGGACAGGGGATTGGCTTGCACGCACAACAGCGGAAGAAGCAGTGGTATCACCCAGACATTGTTCATGGACCTGGTGTTCAACCAACAAAGTCGGGTGCATGGCTGCCATGTGCCTGATCATGCTGGTGGTGGTAAGGCTGGTAGTTTTGCTACCCCTGCTGATGTGGGCATGGCCGGGGTTGCAAATGGCCTTTATGGTGTTATCGTTAGAGTCTTTAAAAAGCAACAAGACTGTTAGGGGTCATTCATTGTCTTCCTCTCCAACACCATCTCCTCACCTCGACACCTGTCTTTCGGTGTTCCCCAAGGCTCTGTTCTAGGACCCATACCCTTCTCCATCTACACCTTCGGCCTGGGACAGCTGATATAATGGCACGGTTTGCAATATCATCACTACGCCGATGACACGCAGATCTACGTATCTGTACCTGACATCACCTCGTTACTGACCAAAATCACACGTCTTCCCGCTTTTATCATCCTTCTTTTTTGCTCGCTTTCATAAAGTGTACATGGACAAATCAGATTACATGATCTTTCAAGCATCTCGCGCTGAGTAGACATGAGACCTGTGTATGAATCATTCGGTACCACTTTAGTAAGAGGGTAACTTAGCCCTAGAGAAAATGATTTTACAGACATTCACGGCCTTTTATGCACATTTTTTGCAGCTGTGATCTTCATCTTCTTGGTGTGGATGTGGTAAATTTCAAAGTTGCCATCAATACCATCATCGTCCGTATCTTGTAAAGAGGAAATCTGGTGTTTCCAAGGATCGTGGTTATGTACGTTTAGTGGCATTCCTTTAACAGTGCTCGTTACACTATGACAAATAATTTTCAACAGCGACATTTGTATCTTATTGGTAATATGTATGGGTGAAGATGAAGAAGCTTGTAACATGGGTGTGTTTATAATTATGGACGGTGCACTTTTTCTTAAATTTAGTTTTTCACGAGCATCCATCAGTTTATTTGGTTTTCGTCCGACACCGACCTGCTTTCTGTAATTCAGCATCTCACGAACATGTTGCACTTTGTCCTTTATACAGACACGTGCGTGTTTGGCAACATATTTTGGACCGGCATTTCTTAGACGAGTCTCATAAGCGCATCTGTTGCACGATCTTCTGACGGGCATAAAACCGATTCTGGTAATTGATGGTGGCTAAGCGACAAATCATTGTTGGCTGTATCCTGGCTCTCATACCTCCCATAGCCACTGCTGTTATTAATCATGTACTTTCCCATTCCTGTCATCACCATGCCCCTTTTCCGGATCACTTCATCCGCCATATTTTTACTAAAAGCCTTCACCTTCCTGGCAGCAACTGTGTAGGAAACCACGTTACAGTTTTGCAAGATGTTTATGATGCCCCTAAAAAAAAAATTCACACACTATGTTGATATCTACCCCCAGGGAGAAATGTTTGCCAGCCAGTGTATGGCCATTCCAAGTCTAGGAGACCCGCTCCTTTAAATTGAGCATAGGTTTTAATCAGGCCTTCCTCAACGTCTTACCATCCACCGCCACTAGATCACCAGGGTTAACGTGTTCCATACTGCTACAGCCAGTGTCGCATTATTAACAAGGGTGGGTGGTTATGCTGTGCGTAAAATGCTAAAATACTTGTTCTGAAAACGGTTGAGATGTACCCCACAGGGGAAAATGTTTGACAGCCCATACACTTGGTGTATGGGCATTCCAAGTCTAGGAGACCCGCTACTTTAAATTGGGCCTATTTTTTTAATCAGGCCTTCCTCCACGTCCTATCATCCACCGCCACTAGATCAAAAGGGTTAACGTGTTCCATACTGCTACAGCCAGTGTCGCATTATTAACAAGGGTGGGTAGTTATATGCTGTGCGTAAAATACTTGTTCTGAAATCGGTTGAGGTGTACCCCACAGGGGAAAATGTTTCACAGCCCATACACTTAGTGTATGGGCATTCCAAGTCTAGGAGACACGCTCCTTTTTAATGGGACATTTTTTGGTAAGAGGCCCTCCTCCCTGTTTCTTCCAAGGGGAGATTGGAGTTATTGGGGTGCATATGACTTGGTAGCAGGGCAGACCTTGCAGTCAATGCATAAGAAAACTCAGTGGGAGTATAAAATGAACAATGTGAAGTGAATTATCCTGGGCCCATCCAGTACCTTGGTTCAAAGGCTTATTGGGGTGCATATGACTTGGTAGCAGGGCAGGCCTTACATTCAATGCAACATTTTTTATGGAAGCCCTCCTGGACATCTCGTGAAAGGGGTATTGGGGTGCGTCGTAATTCTTGGCAGCCCATCCACTCACTGCATAGGCTATAACAGTTTAGGAGACCCACTGTTTAATAATAGCCCTTTAAGCAGATTAATGCTGCCTGATGCCCCTGTAAAAATAGGTTCCGTGACTTTAAGAGTCCCTCCTTCATAAATGAAATAAGATGGGTCTGCTTATGTGTCACACACCACATGGCCAGCTAGGGTTGGTAAATGTTACAATGACATTTTCCAGTGAATGCATTTGTTTTGGTTGAAAGTAATATTAACCCCTTAGTGACAGAGCCATTTTGCAGCTTAATGACCGGGCCAATTTTTACAATTCTGACCACTGTCACTTTATGAGGTTATAACTCTGGAACGCTTTAACGAATCCCGCTGATTCTGAGATTGTTTTTTCGTGACATATTGTACTTCACGTTAGTGGTAAAATTTCTTTGATATGACTTGTGTTTATTTATGAAAAAAAAACGGAAATATGGCAAAAATTTTGAAAATTTAGCAATTTTCAAATTTTAAATTTTTATGCCCTTAAATCAGAGAGATATGTCACACAAATTTCTTAATAAATAACATTTCCCACATGCCTACTTTACATCAGCACAATTTTGGGAACAAAATTTTCTTTTGTTACAAAGTTATAAGGGTTAAAAGTTGACCAGCGATTTCTCATTTTTACAACACCATTTTTTTTTAGGGACCACATCACATTTGAAGTCACTTCGAGGGGTCTATATGATAGGAAAATACCCAAAGTGACACCATTCTAAAAACTGCACCCTCAGGTGCTCAAAACCACATTCAAGAAGTTTATTAACCCTTCAAGTGCTTCAAAGGAGCTGAGCAATGTGGAAGGATAAAATTGACATTTAACTTTTTTTGCAAAAGCTTTACTTCGAACCAAGTTTTTTTATTTTCACAAGTGTTAAAGAAAAAATGAACCACAAAATTTGTTGTGCAATTTTCTCTGAATACGCCGATACCCCATATGTGGGGGTAAACCACTTTTTGGGCGCATGGCAGAGGTCGCAAGGGAAGGAGCGCTGTTTGACTTTTTCAACGCAGAATTGGCTGGATGCCATGTCGCGTTTAGAGAGCCCCTGATGTGCCTAAACAGTGGAAACCCCCAACAAGTGACCCCATTTTGGAAACTAGACCCCTTAAGGAACTTATCTAGATGTGTGGTGAGCACTTTGAACCTCCAAGTGATTCACACAAGTTTATAACGTAGAGCCGTGAAAATAAAAAAACATATTTTTTCCACAAAAATGATCTTTTCACCACAATTTTTATTTTCCCAAGGGTAACAAGATCCCAAAAGTTTTTGTGCAATTTGTCCTGAGCATGCCGATACCCCATATGTTGGGGTAAACCACTTTTTGGGCGCACGGCAGAGGTCGCAAGGAAAGGAGCTCCGTTTGACTTTTTCAACGCAGAATTGGCTGGACGCCATGTCGCATTTGTAGAGGCCCTGATGTGTCTAAACAGTGGAAACCCCCCACAAGTGACCCCATTTTGGAAACTAGACCCCCTAAGGAACTTGTCTAGATGTGTGGTGAGCACTTTGAAGCCCCAAGTGCTTCACAGAAGTTTATAACGCCCGGGCGTGAAAATAAAAAATCATATTTTTTCCACAAACCTGATCGTTTAGTCCCCAATTTTTTATTTTCCCAAGGGTAACAGGAGAAATTAGATGACAAAAGTTGTTGTCCAATTTGTCCTGAGTATGCTGATACCCCATATATGGGGGGGGACCACTGTTTGGGCGCACGGCAGGGCTTGGAATGGAAGCAGCACCGTTTGACTTTTTCAAACCAAAATTGGCTGGAATTGAGATTGAACACCATGTCGCGTTTGGAGAGCCCCTGATGCGCCTAAACAGTGGAAACCCCCCACAAGTAACACTATTTTGGAAACTAGACCCCCTATGGAACTTATCTAGATCTACTGTGAGCACTTTGAACCCCAAGTGTTTCACAAAAGTTTATAATGCCTGGGTGTGAAAAAAAAACAAACAATTTTCCACAAAAATGATTTTTTAGTCCCAAATGTTAGGGTCTGCGGAACGCACCAAATATATAAAGTGGAGAGGTGCGTTCGCAGCCCGGGTCCACTGTGCAAGCAAAGCCTGCTGCTAGTAAGATGACGAAAGTAGCGAACTCTGTTATCCCGCAGAGTCGCTAAAATAAACGCCGTAGCGCGTTGTGGCAGTAAGTGCAGACTCTGTTAATTCACAGAGCCGCTAACGGGATGCCACAGTGCTATATGGCGATATGTGCGAACTCACTTAGCTTCAGTGAGCCGCAAAGTAAAACGCTAGGGCGCTGTCTAGCGTCGAGAGCGAACCCTGTTACGTCACAGAGCCGCTGAGAACAAACACCGTGTCCTGTCAGGCTCTCAGGCACACGGTTAATTGCTAAGCGAGCATAATACGTGGTCATGCGCTAATGTCCTCGCGGGAGTCACCCGCAATCTATGGCGTCTGAACGCCAGACCCTGAATACGGCAATCAAACTCCTCACCGGTTATGCCGGTAATCTAGGGCATCTAGGACACCGACCCTGACCAGCTAGCACACTAAACTCCTCACCGATTAAGTCGGTATTCTAGTGGCTTATTTCAGCCGGGTCCCTATCCACACACACGCATGACCACACTGGCGCATAGCATTACAATGGTTGATATTAGCGCATGGCGGCCCAGCCATGCTACCCTTTTATAGCAACAGCTACGGACCTTCCAGGAACAAGGACCAATGAGAACCTGTTCAGAAGACTAGTAGTAACAGGGCCTTCCTGGCGGGCCAATAGGAGCTGCTGCAGTACCTGAGCATGTGACCCCTGATCTCCAATGAGAGATCTCACTCTGGGCACGCTCAGAAGGGAAAATGCAGGACTTTATCCCAAAGACGTCTGCTCCAGAACTGGCTATAATAGCAGATCCAGGAAAGGCAGCAGCAAGTCACTGCCCAGTAGTGGAGTGGGCAAGACGCTTGGAACGACGTCTCTGCTGAGCAGGCTCCACTGCGGCCGGAGATGAATGGGAGACCGCAGCGGCACTGGTTCGAGACTCCCCTTGTGCAGGAGCGGTAACTCGAACCCTAACATGGCCCCCCCTTCTCTGGGCCTCGCTGCGTTCAAAGGCAGCGATGAGCTGCGGAGCGTGAACATGCTCGGCAGGCTCCCAAGACCTATCCTCAGGCCCATAGCCCCTCCAGTCCACCAAATAAAACTTTTTGCCCTGTACCACCTTACACCCCACGATGGCGTTCACCTCATGGTCATCCGCAGATGAACCCGATGTCCCGGCAGATGACTCAGAAAACCGGGACATGAGCACGGGTTTCAGGAGGGACACGTGAAAGGTGTCGGAGATACCCAGGCGTGGTGGAAGAGCTAAACGGTATACCACAGGGTTAACCTGCTCGAGGACCTTGAAAGGACCCAGGTAGCGGGGTGCCAACTTAGTGGACTCAACTCGCAGCCTGATGTTACGGGCGGAGAGCCACACCAAATCCCCAGGAGCAAATGTAGGAGCGGGGCGCCGATGGGCATTGGCCGAAGACCTCATCCTCTCTTTGGAGGCCTGAATGGCATCCTGCGTGCGGTCCCAAATGTCCCGTGCCTCCACAGCCCAGTCTGCCACCCTGGAATCGGCGGAAGACACGGGCATAGGCACTGGTACCCGCGGATGCTGACCGTAGTTCAGGAGGAATGGGGTCTGTCCGGTGGAATCAGCCACAGCATTGTTTAATGCAAACTCAGCCCATGGTAGCAAGGATGCCCAGTCATCCTGCCTGGCTGAGACAAAATGTCGTAGATAGGTGACCAAGGTCTGGTTGGCCCTCTCTACCAACCCATTCGTCTCAGGATGGTACGCTGAAGAGAGATTTAACTCAATACTGAGTAGACGACAAAGCTCTCTCCAGAACCGAGACGCAAACTGGGGACCTCGGTCACTGACAATCTTGTCCGGCATGCCGTGTAAACGGAAGATGTGCCTAACAAACAACGCTGCCAGAGCCCGTGCAGAAGGTAACCGTGTAGTGGCACCAGATGCACCATTTTAGAGAAATGGTCGGTGATTACCCAAATGATGGTGCAACCCCGAGACTTGGGCAAGCCCACCACAAAGTCCATCCCAACCATCTCCCAGGGCCTGTCTGCCACCGGCAAAGGGTAAAGTAACCCAGCTGGCCGTTGTCGTGGAGACTTATTTTTGGCGCAGGAGACACACGCCCGAACATAGTCCCCAACATCACGGACCATATGCGGCCACCAATATGTCCTCGCCAGCAATTCAGATGTCCTCTTTGCCCCAAAGTGTCCACCCACCCTGGACGAATGTGCCCAAGAGAGTACCTCCGGTCGCAAATTAGTAGGCACAAAAGTCTTGCCCGGGGGCACAGACTCTAGCGAAACCGGGGCCACTGTTCTCAGGCTCTCTGTGGGGACGATAAGCCGAGGCTCCTCCACCTCCTCCTCCGAGGACACCACAGAGCGAGAGAGAGCGTCGGCACGAATGTTCTTCTCTCCCGAGAGGAAATGCAGTGTGAAATGAAACCGGGAGAAGAACAAGGACCATCTGGCTTGGCGAGAATTAAGCCGCTGGGCCGTCTGAAGATATACCAGGTTTTTGTGATCCGTGAAGACTTGGAAGGGAAAGCGAGCTCCCTCCAACAGATGTCTCCACTCCGAGAAGACCAACTTCATTGCTAGCAACTCCCTGTCCCCGATGGAATAATTCCTCTCTGCTGATGTGAAGGTCTTGGAGAAAAAGAAGCATGGATGCTTCCGACCTTGAGCATCCTTTTGGAAGAGGACTGCTCCAGCACCAACGGACGAGGCATCCACCTCCAATATAAATGGCTTATCAACATCGGGGCGATGTAGGATGGGAGCTCTAGCGAAATGAGACTTAATAGACGTGAAGGCCTTGGAAACCTCTTCAGACCACAATTTGGGATTAGCTCCCTTTTTGGTAAGGGCAACCACGGGGCTACCAAAGTTGAGAAGTGGGGAATGAACTGACGGTAGTAATTAATGAACCCCATAAAGCGCTGCACCGCCTTTAGAGAGTGGGGTTCTTGCCAGTCCATCACCGCCTGTAGTTTGGCAGGATCCATAGCCAATCCCTGGGCGGAGATGATATAGCCCAGGAAAGGTAAGGACTCCTGCTCAAACACACATTTCTCCAACTTTGCGTAAAGGGAATTTGTCCGTAGGAGGTCGAAGACCCTGCCAACATCCCTCCGGTGGGAGTCAATATCTGGAGAGAAGATGAGTATATCATCCAGATAGACTACGACCGAGGTGGAGAGCATATCCCGGAAGATGTCATTGACAAAGTCTTGGAAAACGGCTGGAGCATTACAGAGCCCAAAGGGCATCACCAGATATTCGTAATGCCCATCCCTGGTATTAAAAGCCGTCTTCCATTCGTCCCCCTCACGGATGCGAATCAGGTTATAAGCACCGCGCAGATCTAGTTTAGTGAATACCCTTGCTCCCCGAAGCCTATCAAATAGCTCAGAGATCAGGGGCAACGGGTACTTGTTTTTAACGGTGATGGCGTTAAGACCCCTGTAATCAATACACGGACGCAATTCTCCGTTTTTCTTCTGCACGAAGAAAAATCCCGCCCCTGCCGGTGACACCGACTTCCTAATAAACCCTCTTGCCAGGTTCTCCTGAATATATTGCGACATGGCCTCTGTCTCAGGAAGAGAGAGGGGATAGACCCTTCCCCGAGGAGGTTCTGCGCCAGGCAAGAGGTCGATAGGACAGTCATAGGGGCGATGAGGCGGAAGAGTCTCCGCAGCCTTCTTGGAGAACACGTCTGCATATGACCAGTAGTGCTTGGGAAGTGGAGTAAGATCTGCGGGTAACTCAGTAGTGGTAACCTGAACGCAACTTCTGACACATCTGCCTGTACATGCATCACTCCAACCCAGTATCCTACCCGAAGTCCACTCTATATGTGGGGAGTGGAAACGGAGCCAAGGTATACCTAGTAGGATCTCGTCTATTCCCTCGGGAAGGACGAGTAGGGAAATAAATTCCTGATGGGAAGGAGATACAGACAATGCAAGTGGGACAGTCTGGTGTGTAATTTGTGAGGGCAATGACGACCCATTCACTACCCGAACAGTCACTGATTTGTCAAGCGCCACCAGAGGTATTGCATGACGGCGAGCAAAGCTAGAGGACATGAAATTCCCCTCTGCTCCTGAGTCCACGCAAAGGTCGGCGGTGAGAATGGAAGTACCAACAGTGATTGTCCCTTTAAATGTTATCTTGGAGGAAAATGCCGCTGTCTCTAGTGAACCTCCTCCCAGGGCCACTAGACGCGATCGCTTCCCCGATCGCTGTGGACATCTGTTGGCATAGTGTCCTGTCTGCTGACAATGGTTACAAACCACGGATACTCGGACGGACCGAGACTTAGGTCCTGCATGAGGAACTTCTGTGGCCTTTTGAGGTTCGGACGCCAGATCGGGAATTTGGGAGGTTTGGCAAAGGTAGGAGCCAACCGAAACCTCTGCCTACACTGGGCCCGCTCCAACCTCCGCTCGTGAAAACGGAGGTCAATGCGGGTAGATATGGAGATAAGCTTCTCCAGTGTGGCGGGAATCTCCCTGGTAGCCAAAGCGTCTTTAACATGGTCAGCCAGTCCCCGCCAGTAGATAGGAATAAGAACTTTATCAGACCAATCTAGCTCAGCAGCCAGAGTCCGAAACTGGACGGAAAACTGACTGACCAAAGACGAACCCTGTGTCAATGCCAGCAGTTGTAGCGCCGTATCGTGGGTGACCTGGGGTCCTAAAAAGACCTTTTTAAGAGCCTCCAAGAAACGAGGAGCACTCTGCACCACACGATCATCGCGCTCCCACAGCGGCGTTGCCCACTCCAACGCTCTGCCCGAGAGTAGAGAAAGTACAAAACCCACTTGTGCCCGATCCGTGGGAAAACGTGCAGCCAGAAGCTCGAGATGTATAGAGCACTGACTCACGAATCCCCGACATTGCTTGCTATCACCGGCAAACTTGTCAGGAAGCGGGAGGTGGGATAATGTAGGGGCAGAGGTGGCAGAGGACAAACTGGCTGCAGCCACGCTAGCAGCCTGAACAGCGACTGCGGTAACATCCACAGCTGAGGTTGTGCTCTCAAGAGCCTCCAACCTACCCTTCAGCTGCTGGATGTACTGCAATAGACGCTGTTCGTCCGCCATTTTACTAGCCAGACCCTGGCGCTAATATTATGTTAGGGTCTGCGGAACGCACCAAATATATAAAGTGGAGAGGTGCGTTCGCAGCCCGGGGTCCACCGTGCAAGCAAAGCCTGCTGCTAGTAAGATGACGAAAGTAGCGAACTCTGTTATCCCGCAGAGTCGCTAAAATAAACGCCGTAGCGCGTTGTGGCAGTAAGTGCAGACTCTGTTAATTCACAGAGCCGCTAACGGGATGCCACAGTGCTATATGGCGATATGTGCGAACTCACTTAGCTTCAGTGAGCCGCAAAGTAAAACGCTAGGGCGCTGTCTAGCGTCGAGAGCGAACCCTGTTACGTCACAGAGCCGCTGAGAACAAACACCGTGTCCTGTCAGGCTCTCAGGCACACGGTTAATTGCTAAGCGAGCATAATACGTGGTCATGCGCTAATGTCCTCCGGGTAGTCACCCGCAATCTATGGCGTCTGAACGCCAGACCCTGAATACGGCAATCAAACTCCTCACCGGTTATGCCGGTAATCTAGGGCATCTAGGACACCGACCCTGACCAGCTAGCACACTAAACTCCTCACCGATTAAGTCGGTATTCTAGTGGCTTATTTCAGCCGGGTCCCTATCCACACACACGCATGACCACACTGGCGCATAGCATACAATGGTTGATATTAGCGCATGGCGGCCCAGCCATGCTACCCTTTTATAGCAACAGCTACAGGACCTTCCAGGAACAAGGACCAATGAGAACCTGTTCAGAAGACTAGTAGTAACAGGGCCTTCCTGGCGGGCCAATAGGAGCTGCTGCAGTACCTGAGCATGTGACCCCTGATCTCCAATGAGAGATCTCACTCTGGGCACGCTCAGAAGGGAAAATGCAGGACTTTATCCCAAAGACGTCTGCTCCAGAACTGGCTATAATAGCAGATCCAGGAAAGGCAGCAGCAAGTCACTGCCCAGTAGTGGAGTGGGCAAGACGCTTGGAACGACGTCTCTGCTGAGCAGGCTCCACTGCGGCCGGAGATGAATGGGAGACCGCAGCGGCACTGGTTCGAGACTCCCCTTGTGCGGGAACTCGAACCCTAACACCAAATTTTTTTTTTTCACAAGGAAATTGGACCCTAAAAGTTGTTGTCCAATTTGTCCTGAGTACGCTGATACCAAATATGTGGGGGGGGAAACTGTTTTGGCGCACAGCAGGGCTTGGAAAGGAAGTAATAACGTTTTGGAATGCAGACGTTGATGGGGTCATGTTCCGTTTGCAGTGCCCCAGATGAGCCTAAACAGTGGAAAACCCCCAAAGTGACCCCATTTTGGAAACTAGACCCCCTAAGTAACTTATTTAGATCTGTGGTGAGCACTTTGAACCCCCAAGTGTTTCACAAAAGTTTATAATGCCTGGGTGTGAAAAAAAAAAATCAATTTTCCACAAAAATGATTTTTTAGTCCCAAATTTTTGATTTTTCACAAGGAAATTGGACCCCAAAAGTTGTTGTCCAATTTGTCCTGAGTACGCTGATACCAAATATGTGGGGGGGGAAACTGTTTTGGCGCACAGCAGGGCTTGGAAAGGAAGTAATAACGTTTTGGAATGCAGACGTTGATGGGGGTCATGTTCCGTTTGCAGTGCCCCAGATGAGCCTAAACAGTGGAAAACCCCCACAAGTGACTACATTTTGGAAACTAGACCCCCTAAGGAACTTATATAGATGTGTGGTGAGCACTTTGAACCCCAAAGTGCATCACAGAAATTTATAAACGCAGGGCGTGAAAATAAAAAAATTTTTTTTCCTCAAAATGATTTTTTTAGCCAGCTATTTTTTATTTTCCCAAGGGTAACAAGAGAAATTAGAACCCCAAAATTGGTGGTCAATTTGTCCTGAGTGCGTTGATACCCCATATGTTGGGGTAAACCACTGTTTGGGCACACGGCAGGGCTCGGAAGGGAGGGAGCGTCATCTGACTTTTTGAACGCCACGTCATGTTTGGAGACCCCCTGATGTGCCTAAATAGTGGAAACCCCTCAATTCTAGCTCCAACCCTAACCCCAACACACCCCTAATCCCAACCCTAACCCTAATCCTAACCCTAATCCCAACCCTAATTCCAACCCTAATTGTAACCCTAACCCTAATTGTAACCCTAACCCTAATTGTAGCCCTAACCCTAATTGTAACCCTAAACCTAATTGTAACCCTAACCCTAATTATAACCCTAACCCTAAGGCTGGGTTAATTTTGCGTTTTACCAGCCCGTTCAACATATAGCGTTGACGGGCTGGTAACGGTATAGCATAACGCGATCGCGTTATGCTATACCCGCTAGCGCAGAGGAATCAGCAGATGATTCATCTGCGCTACGGTGACGGAGCCCAGACGCTGCAGCCCGCGTCCGAGGCTCCGTCACTGAATGATGGCACGTCGCGAACGCATGCCGCTTTGCGGCACTCGTCGCGATGCGCTCTCAAATGGGGTGAATGGCAGCGTTAACGGACTGCGTTACACCGCGTTATACCGCGGTGTAACGCAGTCCGTCTAACGGACTGCCATAACGCAGTATGAACCCAGCCTAACCCTAATTATAACCCTAATTATAACCCTAACCCTAACCCTAACAGAAAAATGAAAAAAAAATATAATTTCTATATTTTATGATATATCCCTAACTAAGGGGGTGATAAAGGGGGGGGTTATGTACTGTTTTTTTTATTTTGATCACTGTGATAGTGTATCACAGTGATCAAAATGCACTTTTGTGAGAATGAATGAAACTTTTTTTGAATCTGCCGCCAAGCAGATCGGCGGGCGCACTGCGCATGCGCCCGCCATTTTTTTTTTGCAGGAAGAAGACACCGGTTTCCTGGGGCCTTGAGGAGGACGGAGGACACCGGTAAGTATAGGGGGGGCGATCGGGGACCGGGGGACCCTCATTTTCTCCCCTCTGATGTGCGATCACATCAGAGGGGAGAGAAATCTTTTTTTTTTTTTTTTTTGCGGTCGCCATTATACGTAGTATAATGGCGATCGCGACATCGGGGTCGGTAACTACTACCCTGATCATGTTCTCTGGGGTCTTGGCTACCCTCGGCAGCCGAGACCCCAGAGAAAATTGCCCACCCCTCCGGCAGAACGCCGGCAGAACACCGGAGGAGGAAGGTGGGCCCGCGGGCCACAACGGGAACACGGGGGACACGAGGGGGGTCCCGGGGACCCTTTTTCTCTGTCCTCTGATGTCCGATGACATCAGAGGACAGAGAAATTAAATGGCACATCAGATTTTTTTTTTTTTTTTTGTTGCGGTCGCCGTTATAGGGTTAATAACGGCGACCGCAACATGTTGCGACATGAACCGACCCGATTCATGTTCTCTGGGGTCTCGGCTACCCCCGGTAGCCGAGACCCCGGAGAAAATGCGCCTCTGGGGGGCGCTATTCACTTTTTCCACATCGCCGTTAATTAACGGCGATGTGGTTTAAGTACCCTTAATGACCGCCGTTAAAAGGCGTATCGGCGGTCGTTAAGGGGTTAAAGTTGAAAAACGCTTCAAAACGCTGCTCTGAACATAGCCCATGTGGTGGAGGAACATTTTGGTATGGGGTTATTTATTTTGCCTTATATATAAGTCATTAACCTGGAAAAGATGTACCTTAACATATTTCCCAGCAAAATCCGTTTTGGTTTCGTTATGTTTTTTCATGCATCGGTAAAAATGGCATGAAATTCTGACAACATTGTTTAAAGCTGTGAACCAAGAGTCAGGAATGCTTCCCGGGGCGATCCCCATGATGTCCCGTGTCATTTGAGCAGTGTGTCCATCATTTTCAGACGTATTTAGACCTTGAAAGGAACCCCGGGGGGGATCGTGGCAAAAATGCTCGGGTCTCCCATAGACTTACATTGGGTTCGTTGTTCTGTCCAAGTACCTGAGTATTCCAATATGCTCGACCCGAGCAACAAGCACCCGAGCATTTTAGTGCTCACCCATCACTACTGGCTATGCATGTGATATGGTGTTCGATGGGAACTGTTAATGTGTGATTGGTGAGGATGGGGTGCAGAGGTGGAGTCGGAGCTGGATCGGAGCCTGAGCGAAGTCTCAAGGGGGCCCAAAAATTTTGCCAGTATTGGACCCTGAAATTCCTAGTGGCAGCACTGTTTGAAGGCATAGGGAGGTACAATAAAGCCCCATAGATCAAATTGGGTACCCAGTTATCATTGCACCATACTGAACCTTCATAGTTCCCTCCTTACAGTAAATGTGTGTGTTATAATTTCAAAGTGTTTACCCTAACCACCATGCCTCATCGCTAACATAGGAGAATCCTCACAGCCTGCGGTGCAAGCTCTGTGAGAATTCAGAAGTCTGCAGTCACATACAATCACTGCAGACTTTCATACTAAACCTAAACAACCAAAAAAGGGGGGAGAAGCCAGCGCAACGTAAAACGTAGAGTAGGACTGCCCCATATGAGAATGCCTTGTCGTGGCGGGGTGGCTCAAAGAATTGATCAATTATTTGCCAAATGTCTCATTTTTAAAAACAGAAACCAATATGTGCAGATGCACTTTATGTATTGCATGCTAACCATAGGCAGCGCTGGCTTCTCCCCCCTTTTTTGCTTGAAACCTAAACAACAGTTTTAATTTCTTTTAGAGTATAAATAGACATGGATAACAGGCAGTGTGCGCATCTATTTTTCTATTTCCCCAACTTTTTCATGATAAAGTTTGGGAAATCTTTAAAAGTGCTGCTGCTTTTGCCAAGGTCTGAGAAAGGCCCTTGTTCAGTGCCAAAAGGTATAGGCCTATGCATTTTTTAAAAACACATTTTCTATTAGTTCTGAACAAGAGCGCTTTTTCAAGATTTCCCCAATTTTTTCAAATTTTTTGGTTTATCATATGCAATGTGTGTGGCCCAGCTGCACTTGGTGACACATGTTCCCTGGAGGATGCGTGGAAAGTGACTCTCGAAGTGAGCATGAAATCAGTCTGACGGAAGGTCCTGATAGCTACTTTGGACAGAGTCTATGAAGGAGAAGAAGGAAGGGAACTACAGGATTTGTAACAATGAGTCGACTGAGGAACGGTCAGTGAGCGGTGATAGAAGGAAGCTGGTGACTACACCTACTGTTGCCTGTGCTTATGTTAAGGGTGTGAGTAGGGCGACAGGCGAGTGGTGAAAAGGAAGAAAGAGTGACTGAGGAGAATTAGCGACGATAGCTGAACCTCCACTCTGCACTACCGGACACCGGGTCCGAGCTTGCTAGTTCCTTCACGGCTAGTGGGAGAAACCGGATTCCCTGCTGGACTTCAGGTCGCAGAGGGGCCCTACAGTGCTGATACGTAACCGGAGTCAGGAAGAATAAGAGTCTAGCAGGGCCCTGCATATAGAGACTAGTTCTGTCCAAAAGAAGGCTCCACCTCAATATCGGCCGGGCGTAGCTGTTCTATACGGAGTTAAACTTGGCTTCATGCAAGTTGGAAACTCACACACTTTGGAAAGTAAGGAGGCCTTAAACCTACTCAGTGATTACTGTATGTGCATCCTCCACCCTGAGCAGCTTCCCGGGACGTACCTGCAAATACCACCAGTAAAGGTATGGAAAGAGACTGACTTGTGTGTGACTGCCTTATTGCCTGCACCCCTGCACCGCCATACATCTCGAGGGATCAGTCCCGCCTGTGGGGGACTTAACATCTTGCTGCCCAGTAACAACCCCTCAGAGAATCTACCCTGCAGCGCTGGTCATCCTGACCAGGAACCACAGGTGGCGTCATGAACAATTCTACAATCCCCTGTAAATATACCCCCCCTTTGAATGAGCGCCCAGGGCAACGGACCGAGCTGCGCTACCCGTGACCTCTCCCCCATTGAAGTGAACGGGCTCGGTGCCGAGTACCCCATAAGCCCTGGTACCGTGTGCGACTCATCTTTGGCGTCACGAACAGGATACGAAGCTTACTAAATGTGAGTCCTGTGTGCTAAAGTGGACTGTTTTGTGCAAAAAGACTGTGTGCAGTTTTTGTGACTTTTGCGCCATTTTCCGCCATTTTGCCGCCATATTCGCTCCCTGAGGCGCTGGTGAAGAAGGTGGGCGTGCCTTTGTGGGCGTACCCCCCCCTGTGGTGCGAAAGCAATGGGCACCCTGTCTAAATGCTATTACAATGTGAGAGCCTGCCCTACTGCAAGAGAGATCCGCCTCCTCTTCATCCTCTATGCCAAGAAGAGAAAGCGAAAGTCCCGCCTCCACGGAAGAGACCAGATTGTTCCAGATGGGAAACACAGTCTGGCCTGGAGTGAGATGGCGGAAGGACAGGAGACGCTGTGTGGAGGAATGGCGGTGCGCAGACCCCGTTCCCCTAAAGAGCTGCTGCCTGTGTCTGAACCATCCCCAGGTCTGGGGAACGACCAGAGAAAGCAGAAAGTGGAGGAGGTGGATGCGGTGCTAAAGGATATGGCCCGACACCGCGCTGAAATGGAGGCGATGGAGCAGAGCTGGCGTGCCCTGAAACAGCGGCTGCTGTGGGACGCGATGCTCTCCCCCCTGGTTGCACCACTGGACCCAGCGGCTGATGAACCACTGGAGGCTGGCCCCAAAGTGCTGATCCTGACTCCGCCGGGGACGCGGCAGGAGGGAAGGAGGCTGAGGAGGCCCTGCCCGGACCTGAATGCCAGCCAGGCCTGGAACCAGAGGCCGCAGCGGAATGCAGTCCCCCGGTAGGGACGACGACGGAAGACACCCAGCCGCAAGTGATGGAGATCGACTGGGAGGAGATGGAGTACCTGGACGACGTGGAATACGCCGCCCAGGAGAATGAGTGGCGACGCTGTGAGCAGGAGCAGAGAGAGGTGCAGCAGCTTTACTGGAGGGACCGGGAGCAGAATCTTGCGGACAAGAAGATCGTCCGGCGAGATAAAGGTACGCTCCAGGAACCACGGCGCCAGGGGACGTTGTGTGCCTCTAAGGCTCGAGGAGTTTGGGGTTACATATGTGAGCCCGGGTTCTCTCAAGAGATCTTTGTTCACTGCTGCGATGCGGGGTTCAACCTATTAAAAGGGGATATTGTCACCTACACGCTTCACTGGGGTCTTAAGGGGTGGTATGCCCTGAATGTCTCCCGAGTCAGCGACCCCATCCCTGAAGCCGGAAACGTACCCCGTGTCTCGGTGTCCCAGGCCCCAGCCACATCAGCACCACTGCACACATCTGCATCCTTCCCTGCAACCTATTCCGTAACGCAACAGGCTAGTGCGTCCTCGACTAAGTCACAGCGCACATCTGCGTCCCAATTGGAAACGCTGCAGAGCATCGCAACTGCCACAGCGACTTCTTTTGAGCCAAATCTGTATTTAGAAGAGGCACCTGTCAGGCCTCAAGGAAGTCGCAAAGCAAATCGCAAAATTGAGAAAAGGACTGTGGCTACCCAGACACAGGTAGCAGGACACGATCTTCTAGTGATGCATTCCAGAGCGCACCGCATACTTCCAGCCCCAGGTATGGAAGGTGTAACCACTATATACAAAGAAGAACAGTAGGACCCAGACAGGGTTTACTGCAACTGTAAAAAGTTACGAAGAATTGCACTTTATTGTGAATGTGATAAATGTCTGAAGAAGTATACCCCAGTTGGGTAATGTGATTGTGTTATGATAGAAATGTGATTTTTCTAGGAATGTTCTTATGAAGGACTGCGTGCTGAGGACTCTTGCAGCACAGAACTTTAGTTGTAAATAGTTAGCACTTCGGTGCCCCATCTTGGTTTTACGTAAAGCCATTCTACCTCTGAAGAAAAACCCGTATGGTGTGGCCTTGAGTGAGGTCTGCAGCAGAGAAGTCCTGCAGCCCACCCAGGACCACCGTGGGAGGTTTGGTACGGGTCCTCCACCAGAATTTAGTATTTATTGTGAAAAGTATATTTTGATATTTTTCTATTGCCATTTGTACACAATGTAACGTTAAAGTGTCCTTACCTCCCGCAAGGGAAGAGTTATGTTTGATGTTATTATAAAAATTGTTTTCTTTTTCAGCCCGGGAGTGCTGAATATAACTAGGGGGGGATGTGTGGCCCAGCTGCGCTTGGTGACACATGTTCCCTGGAGGATGCACAGAAAGGTAAATCACAAACACCTGATATTTATTCACATCCACACTTCACATTTTCCTGGTGCCACCAGAGGGAGCCCTTTAGATTCAGGTATATAGGGGTGTGGAGAAACGCAGCAGTAGGCATTCTAGCCAGACAGCCATTCTAGTTGTTGGTTGTACCTCAGACAGATCGGTTCTCCTCAGAGCATCGGAGTGAGAGATTCTACATTCTAGTCTGAGCGAGACATTTGATTGTGATTCCTGTCAGATGAGACAGAGGAAGGAAGACAAGCTGTTACCTCAGAGCAGGCTGACTGTTAGATCCCTAAGAACGTGGAAAGTGACTCTCGAAGTGAGCATGAAATCAGTCTGACGGAAGGTCCTGATAGCTACTTTGGACAGAGTCTATGAAGGAGAAGAAGGAAGGGAACTACAGGATTTGTAACAACGAGTCGACTGAGGAACGGTCAGTGAGCGGTGATTGAAGGAAGCTGGTGACTACACCTACTGTTGCCTGTGCTTATGTTAAGGGTGTGAGTAGGGCGACAGGCGAGTGGTGAAAAGGAAGAAAGAGTGACTGAGGAGAAATAGCGACGATAGCTGAACCTCCACTCTGCACTACCGGACACCGGGTCCGAGCTTGCTAGTTCCTTCACGGCTAGTGGGAGAAACCGGATTCCCTGCTGGACTTCAGGTCGCAGAGGGGCCCTACAGTGCTGATACGTAACCGGAGTCAGGAAGAATAAGAGTCTAGCAGGGCCCTGCATATAGAGACTAGTTCTGTCCAAAAGAAGGCTCCACCACAATGTCGGCTGGGCGTAGCTGTTCTATACGGAGTTAAACTTAGCTTCATGCAAGTTGGAAACTCACACACTTTGGAAAGTAAGGAGGCCTTAAACCTACTCAGTGATTACTGTATGTGCATCCTCCACCCTGAGCAGCTTCCCGGGACGTACCTGCAAATACCACCAGTAAAGGTATGGAAAGAGACTGACTTGTGTGTGACTGCCTTATTGCCTGCACCCCTGCACCACCATACATCTGGAGGGATCAGTCCCGCCTGTGGGGGACTTAACATCTTGCTGCCCAGTAACAACCCCTCAGAGAATCTGCCCTGCAGCGCTGGTCATCCTGACCAGGAACCACGGGTGGCGTCACGAACAATTCTACAATCCCCTGTAAATATACCCCCCCTTTGAATGAGCGCCCAGGGCAACGGACCGAGCTGCGCTACCCGTGACCTCTCCCCCATTGAAGTGAACGGGCTCGGTGCCGAGTACCCCATAAGCCCTGGTACCGTGTGCGACTCAAATGCACTGTCTCACTGTTCTATGTGTCTATCGACAGTTCAGCTTTTCTCTTGTATGAAAAGTTATGAGATGTAAGTTTGTATAGAAAAAAAAATACAAGGAATAAAAAAGAAAAATAAACCTAGTAAAAACGGGCATAGTACAAATCAATTCACCTAGTTTTCCAGGAGAAGGGAGAGTTGTCTTGTCATTTAATGTGATGCATCCTATAGTAATAAAGCACAGCTCTGGATAATTAATGAGATTTTTATACCACCAGTCACCACCTTCATCACTACTCAGAGTACAGAGCTTCTTAATGGACTGTGATTGCCTGAATACATTTGTCAACAACTAATAATTTTCACAATGTTGGATAATTTATACCATAAAACGTCCTCTATAATCCTGACAGGCCAGCATTATTAGGGCAAAGTGCACAAATGAGACACAAAGGAGCTTCCATCGCTCTCATATTATAAGGTGCTTGTTTTAGTTGCCCAGCTATGAATTATGTACTATAAAGAATAGGTCAAAGTGAAATTTGACATAATTTCTCCTCAAACATCTTTTCCCCAGCCCACTTGTCACTGATGGCCATGGCACCTAAGTAATATATTCCCACATTGTATGCAGAGAGGCCAATATCTATTGAGAATATTATTGGATATGCAGCTACCTCCGTTGGAGGGAGACACCAAGAATCATCTGCCAAGGTTCAAGGGCAACGAGTAGATTTTTTAATCTACGATGAATTGACTTTCAGTTATATTCTATGTCAGTCTTATACACAGTGGGAACGGAAAGTATTGAGACCCCTTTAAATTTTTCATCTTTGTTTCAGTGCAGCCATTTGGTAAATTAAAAAAGTTATTTTTTTTCTCATTAATGTACACTCTGCACCCCATCTTGACTGAAAAAAAACAGAAATTTAGAAATTTTTGAAAATTTATTAAAAAAGAAAAGCTGAAATATCACAAGGTCATAAGTAGTTAGACTCTTTGCTCAGTATTGAGTAGAAGCCCCATTTGAGCTAGTACAGTCATGAGTCTTCTTGGGAACGATGCAACTAGTTTTTCACACCTGGATTTGGGGATCCTCTGCCATTCTTCCTTGCAGATCCTCTCCAGTTCCGTCAGGTTGGATGGTGAACATCCATTTTTAGGTCTCTCCAGAAATGCTCAATTGGGTTTAGGTCAGGGCTCTGGCTGGGCCAGTCAAGAATGGTCACAGAGTTGTTCTGAAGCCACTTCTTTGTTATTTTAGCTATGTGCTTAGGGTCATCGTCTTGTTGTAAGGTGAACCTTCGGCCAAGTCTGAGGTCCAGAGAACTCTGGAAGAGGTTTTCATCCAGAATATCTCTGTACTTGGTCGCATTCATGTTTCCTTCAATTGCAACCAGTCGTCCTGTCCCTGCAGCTGAAAAACACCCACATAGCATGATGCTGCCACCACCATGTTTCACTGTTGGGATTGTATTGGGCAGGTGATGAGCAGTGCCTGGTTTTCTCCACACATACAGTACAGACCAAAAGTTTGGACACACCTTCTCATTTACAGATTTTTCTTTATTTTCATGACTATGAAAATTGTACATTCACATTGAAGGCATCAAAACTATGAATTAACACATGTGGAATTATATGCTTAACAAAAAAGTGTTAAACAACTGAAAATATGTCTTATATTCTGGGTGTTTCAAAGTAGCCACCTTTTGCTTTGATGACTGCTTTGCACACTCTTGGCATTGTCTTGATGAGCTTCAAGAGGTAGTCACCGGAAATGGTCTTCCAGCAATCTTGAAGGAGTTCCCAGAGATGCTTAGCACTTGTTGGCCCTTTTGCCTTCACTCTGCCATCCAGCTCACCCCAGGTCTGGTGACTGTTGAGGCCAGGTCATCTAGTGTAGCACCCCATCACTCTCCCTCTTGGTCAAATAGCCCTTACACAGCCTGGAGGTGTGTTTGGGGTCATTGTCCTGTTGAAAATTAAAAGATGGTCCAACTAAACGCAAACCGGATGGAATAGCATGCCGCTGCAAGATGCTGTGGTAGCCATGCTGGTTCAGTATGCCTTCAATTTTGAATAAATCCCCAGCAATGTCACCAGCAAAGCAGCCCCATACCATCACACCTCCTCCTCCATGCTTCACTGTGGGAACCAAGCATGTAGAGTCCATCCGTTCACCTTTTCTGCGTCGCACAAAGACACGGTGGTTTTAACCAAAGATCTCAAATTTGGACTCATCAGACCAAAGCACAGATTTCCACTGGTCTAATGTCCATTCCTTGTGTTCTTCAGCCCAAACAAGTCTCTTCTGCTTGTTGCCTGTCCTTAGCAGTGGTTTCCTAGCAGCTATTTTACCATGAAGGCCTGCTGCACAAAGTCTCCTCTTAACAGTTGTTGTAGAGATGTGTCTGCTGCTAGAACTCTGTGTGGCATTGACCTGGTCTCTAATCTGAGCTGCTGTAAACCTGCGATTTCTGAGGTTGGTGACTTGGATAAACTTATCCTCAGAAGCAGAGGTGACTCTTGGTCTTCCTTTCCTGGGGCGGTCCTCATGTGAGCGAGTTTCTTTGTAGAGCTTGATGGTTTTTGCAACTGCACTTGGGACACTTTCAAAGTTTTCCCAATTTTTCGGACTGACTGACTTTCATTTCTTAAAGTAATGATGGCCACTCGTTTTTCTTTACTTAGCTGCTTTTTTCTTGCCATAATACAAATTCTAACAGTCTATTCAGTAGGACTATCAGCTGTGTACCCACCAGACTTCTGCACAACACAACTGATGGTCTCAACCCTATTTATAAGGCAAGAAATCCCACTTATTAAACCTGACAGGGCACACCAGTGGAGTGAAAAAACCATTTCCGGTGACTACCTCTTGAAGCTCATCAAGAGAATGCCAAGAGCGTGCAAAGCAGTCATGAAAGCAAAAGGTGGCTACTTTGAAGAATCTAGAATATAAGACATAATTTCAGTTCTTACACACTTTTTTGTTAAGTATATAATTCCACATGTGTTAATTCATAGTTTTGATGCCTTCAGTGTGAGTTTACAATTTTCATAGTCATGAAAATACAGAAAAATCTTTAAATGAGGTGTGTCCAAACTTTTGGTCTGTACTGTACTTCTTAGAATAATCACCAAAATGTTCTATCTTCATCTCATCAAACCAAATAATCTTATTTCTCATAGTCTGGGAGACCTTCATGTGTTTTTTTTTAGCAAACTCTATGCTGGCTTTCTTATGTCTTGCACTGAGGAGAGGCTTCGTTTGGGCCACTCTGCCATAAAGGTCCAACTGGTGGAGGGCTGCAGTGATAGTTGACTTTGTGTAACTTTCACCCATTTCACTACTGCATATGTGTAGCTCAGCCACAGTGATCTTGGGGTTCTTTTTTACCTCTCTCACCAAGGCTCTTCTCCCACAATTGCTCACATGCTCACAGTTTGACTGGACAGCCAAGTCTAGGAAGACTTCTGGTGGTCCCAAACTTCTTCCATTTAAGGATTATGGAGGCCACTGTGCTCTTAAGAACCATGACTACTGCAGAAATTATTTTGTAACCTTGGCCAGATCTGTGCCTTTCCACAATTCTGTCTCTGAGCTCCTTGGCCAGTTCTTTTGACCTCATGATTCTCATTTGGTCTGACATGCACTGTGAGTTGTGAGGTCTTATATAGACAGGTGTGTGCCTTTACAAATCAAGTCCTATCAGTTTAATTAAACACAGCTGGATTCCAATGAAGGACTAGAACATCTCAAGGAGGATCACAAGGAAATGGACAGCTTGTGACTTAAATATGAGTGTCTGAGCAAAGGGTCTGAATACTTATGACTATGTGATATTTTAGTTTTTCTTTTTTAATAAATTTGCAAAAATTTCTACATTTCTGTTTTTTTCAGTCAAGATGGGGTGCAGAGTGCACATTAATGAGAAAAAAATGAACTTTTTTGAATTTACCAAATGGCTGTAATGAAACAAAGAGTGAAAAATTTAAAGGGGTCTGAATACATTCCATACCCACTGTACTTAGAACTGCTCCCTTTTACTAGGTCCCCCTCTGACTAAGAAAGTGACTGGGTCAGAGCCAAAAGGGCAAAAAGTCACAAAATGTTGCCACTTTTTGATGCCAGAAAATATAAAGGGTTGATAAATTCCCCCCCCCCCCCCCTACTCATGGTTTTGCTTCTGTAGCATAGCTTGTGGGGATGGCTACAAGAACAATTGTCCGATTGCCAAATTCTGTGGCTCATAAAATTTGACCGGCGGTCTAAGAGTTGCAGTTCCCATGCTGTTAGATGACCCCATTTGCCACAGGGTAAGTGGAACCAGCCACCAACAGTGGCAAATGATGTACAAGTCCAGTATTATTAAAATCAGACTTTTATTAAATCCAAAAAATTACAAACAGGAATATGGAAACAGGGTACATGCAACCACGCTGGCTGCATACTAAAACCACAATGTACAAAGGACACGCCCACCCCTAGGACCCACATTACAACCAATTCTTGTAATATTACCCACATATGAAGTACAAAAATATTGTGCTGCTCATAAATTAAGCAATGCTATACAAGTACTCACATCAATTCATAGAGAGTCCATATAATACACACAATGAAAAAGGGATACATCCAATTATTTATTAATAAAAATATTTATACTACAGCTCCCTCCCTCAAATGAACCTACATACATTAAATATTTTGTTGATATAGGCACATGCACATCAAATTAATGGAGGTAGATAGTAAATCAATGACCTCCGCCGTTATCACACTAGTGACTCCATGTGCAAAGCATTGTATGAAGATAAATGCCTTATTGGCAATGTGAACCTAAATTTAATTCTCAATTTAACTGAAGAATAAGGTGCAGAGTGCGCAGCCACAATGCCGGGTCTGAAGGGGTGTGTGTGCCCGCCCCAACGTACGTTTCGGTACTACCTTCGTCAGGGGTCACACCTGTAATATAAATATTTTTATTAATAAATAATTGGATGTATTCCTTATTCATTGTGTATATTATATAGACGCTCTATGAATTGATGTGAGTGTTTGTATACCATTGCTTAATTTATGAGCAGCACAATATTTTTGTACATCATATGCAGGTAATATAGCAAGAATTGGTTGTAATGTGGGTCCCTAGGGGTGTGTGTGCCATTTGTATATTGTGGTTTTAGTATGCAGCCAGTGTGGTACCCTGTTTCCATATCCCTGTTTGTAATTTTTTGTGATTTAATAAAAGTCTGATTTTAATAATACTGGACTTGTACATCATTTGCCTCTGTTGGTGGCTGATTTCATATTGATTGTTGATGTGTCCTGGTGGTCATGTGTTCACGTGTAGCCCATTATAATTGGTGGTAATTAATTTTGGGCTTATTAACATGTGGTTTTGTTGGTTGAGTGTTATATATACACAGGGTAAGTGGGAAGACTTAGGCAAAGCGCCAGAGTTGTAGCACCTAATAGATGTGCCTTTTCTGGGGCAGCTGTGGGCTGATAATTTTATGCTGGGTGGGTCAGTATCCATGGCTCCTTAGCAGCCTGAGAATATCATCAGCCCCCATCTGTGTTCTTTAGCTTGGCTGGTTGTAAAAAATGGTGGGACCCCACACTGTTTTTGTAAATTATTTATTTAAAACATTTTAAAAAATGCTGTAGGGACCCCTCTATTCTTGATAGCCAGTCATGATAAAGCTGACAGCTGAGGGTTGCAGCATGCAGCGGTCAATTTTGCCTGCCCTGGTTATCAAAAATAGAACCGACCCCATGTCATTTAAAAAAAATGTATTTATTTATCGCACATGCGCTAGCTAATGAATGTTCTCATCAGCGGCGCCTGTTCTCGCTTTTGTTAGCAGCAGGCGTAGGCTAATAAAAGTACAGTCCCTGACAGAAGTTATGTCGATTATCCATGTTATGTAAATCAAAGCTTATAACCTGACGTTAAATTCATCCATTGGTTTTATAAATTACTCTTTTGAAAGCTGAAACCCTCCCAAATTTGGTTTAGGTTAAGAAAATAAATTGGTGTCAATGCTGAAATATTGATAATTTAATGAACACAGAATGGTCAGGTTTTGGCAAGACAAAAGTTTTGTCACCTGGTCATATAATGCACCCAGTCCTAGTTTACATCCTCACCCGTGCTCAGTAAATGATCGGTTAATTAGTGGGTGTGTATAAAAAGAAACCCAGCATCCCAGACCTTCACTTGAACTGCAACTTGAGCTCTGACAACATGCCAAAAATCCCCCCATGCGACCAAAGCCTGGATTATCA
Organism: Oophaga sylvatica; assembly: GCA_033576555.1. Classification (NCBI taxonomy): domain Eukaryota; kingdom Metazoa; phylum Chordata; class Amphibia; order Anura; family Dendrobatidae; genus Oophaga; species Oophaga sylvatica. The sequence continues at coordinate 67,745,588 of JARQOD010000002.1, read as the reverse complement.
AGAGGCTGAAGACCAGATCCACTGCAGAGGTGACTGGCACCTTTGGTGTGTCTCAGCGTCAAGTACAAAGAATTAAAAAAAGATTTGAAGAGACTGTAGATGGGTTTGACAAGCCCAGGTCCGGCAGACCCGCAAGACAACTGCTCAGGAGGAACGTTTGTTTGTTAGAAAATCCAAAGCAAGCCCCTCTTCCACTGCAGCAGAGCTCCAACAGGCCCGGTCACCTCAAGTCCCTGTGTCAACTAGAACAGTTTGTAGGATTCTGTCTTGAAATGGCCTCCATGGTCGATTCAATGCCCAGAAGCCAGCCCTAAACAAAAAGCAAATAAAAAACCGTGTGGCATTTGCAAAGTCCCACAGACTGCTAAACAAATGGACGCTGGAAAAGTGGCGGAAGGTTGATTTCTCTGATGAATCTTCAGTAGAATTACACCACAGCCGCCGCAAATACTGCAGGAGACCTACTGGAGGCCGTATGGATCCAAAATACACCCAGAAACCAGTTAAATTTGGTGGTGGAAAGATCATGGTCTGGGGTTACATTCAGTATGGGGGTGTGCGAAACATTTGCAAGGTGGAAGGCAATATCAATAGCCTAAAATATCCAGAAGTATTAGCTACCTCTTACATTCCAAATCATAAAAGGGGTCAAATTTTGCAGCAGGATGGTGCTCCATCACATACATCCATCTGTAGAACAAAGTTCCTCCAGGCAAAAAAGATCAAGGTGCTCAATGACTGGCCAGCCCAGTCACCAGACATGAACATCATTGAGCATGTTTGGGGTAGGATAAAAGAGGAAGCTTGGAAGACAAAACCAAGGAATCTAGATGAACTCTGGGAGGCATGTAAGACTGCATTCTTTGCTATTCCTGATGACTTCATTAATAAATTGTATGAATCATTGTTGAACCGCATGGATGCAGTCCTTCAAGCTCATGGAAGTCACACAAAATATTAAATATGACTCTAATAGCACCACAACTTAATTCACCAATGTTATGCAACATATATTTGTATTTTAAGATAATTATTTGTTTGAATATCACATTACTTTCTGTGGGCGACAAAACTTTTGTCTTGCCAAAATCTGACCATTCTGTGTTCATTAAATGATCAATATTTCAGCATTGATGCCAATTTATTTTTCTTAACCTAAACCAAATTTGGGAGGGTTTCAGCTTTCAAAAGAGTAATTTATAAAACTAATGGATTAATTTAACATCAGTTTATAAGCTTTGATTTACATAACATGGATAAGCGACATAACTTCTGTCAGGGAGTGTAGTACACACATCAGCCGATGCCTCTGTGACTGGAGGTAAATTTTTTACTGCCGGTTACAGCTGCTGGTGCTCTGACTGGAAGTAATAATAATACTGTCCATCAGAGCCACTAGTGTTTCTCGCGCTGTCATGCAGATGACAGTGTGGGAAACACCCCATGTTCAGGGTGCCAAACCCAAATAGTAACACGGACTTCCTGGAGAAGTCCATGTTTGGGGTCTGTGCCCAAATAGTAGGTGTTTAGTAGGGACCCCGAACTTTACTGTTTGGGTTCGCCCTTCACTACTAACGAAGGCTTAGGGGTGATCTTATTACAATGTATAAATATATGAGGGGACAGTACAAAGACCTTTCTAATGATCTTTTTACTCTTAGACCTGTGACGGGGACAAGGGGGCATCCTCTACGTCTGGAGGAAAGAAGGTTTAGCCATAATCACAGACGCAGATTCTTTACTGTAAGAGCAGTGAGACTATGGAACTCTCTGCCGTCTAATGTTGTAATGAGTGATTCCTTACTAAAATTTAAGAAGGGACTGGATGCCTTTCTTGAAAAGTATAATATTACAGGCTATATTCACTAGTTTCCTAGATATTGTGTTGATCCAGGGAGCTAGTCTGATTGCTGTATGTGGAGTCGGGAAGGAATTTTTTTCCCCAATGTGAAGCTTACTGTTTGCCACTTGGGTTTTTTTTTTGCCTTCTTCTGGATCAACATGTTAGGGCAGGTTAGGATAGGATATGGGTTGAACTAGATGGACTTAAAGTCTTCCTTCAACCTTAATAACTACTGGAGAGATGACAAAGCTCTCAGTATATTAAACAGAGTTAGGCCTCTTTCACACATCCGTCTTTTTGTATCAGGCATGATCCGTCGAACACCTGAAGGGACGGATCTGGCGCTGAAATAAAAAAACTGATGCAACGGATCAGTTTTTTTGCTGGATCCGACCTGAACTTTTGAACCCAGAAAAAGAGGGTTTTGGATGCCCGGAGACACTGGAAAATGATAATTACTTACCGGTAATTTGATTTTTCAGAGCCATGACAGCACCGACATGAGAGTATGGTATCCGCCCCCAGGAACAGGAAACCTGCAGCAGAGATAAAAGAAGGGGGGCAGTACCTCTCCCTCAGTTTGTTTCAGAGTATGCAAGGTAATCGCCAAAATTAGTCGTTATATATACACATATACTAGCATATTTATGACATCTACCTTCTTTATATATTAATTTATACATGCATATTTATATTTTTTTTTTTTTGTGAGTCACACAACCATAACCAAGATAGAACGGGAATTAATACGGTGCTGTCATGGCTCTGAAAAATCAAATTACCGGTAAGTAATTATCATTTTTTCCCTTCCCCATGACAGCACCGACATGAGAGGAAGAAATAGAAGAGCCTCCTAGGGTGGGACAACAGCAGATAACACCTTTCTACCAAAGGCTAAATTCGAGGGACCTAAATCTAGCCTATAATGACGAAAAAAGGTGGAGGGTGACGACCATACCGCTGCCCTGCAAATCTGCTCTATTGACGCATTTGCCCGTTCAGCCCAAGATGTCGCAACAGCCCTTGTGGAGTGAGCCGTTACACCCAGTGGGGGAGTCTGACCTGACGAAGAATAAGAAAGTGAGATAGCCATGCGCAGCCACCGTGCAATTGTAGCTTTTGAAGCTTTTTTACCCCTGTTTATCCCTGGAAGGAGACAAAAAGGGCTGACGACTGTCGCCAAGATTTTGAAACTTCTATATATTGAAGTAGGCAACGTCTTACATCTAAACAATGAAAGGTTTGCTCTCCCTGGGATTTTGGGTTGGCACAAAACGAGGGCAAAATTATCTCCTGGTCCCTGTGAAATTTTGTATTAAACTTCGGAAGGAAGGCTGGGTCAGTTCTTATGACCACTCTGTCATCCATAAAGGTAGTATATGGGGGATTTACGGAAATAGCTTGTAGCTCACTGACTCGCCGAGCTGACATCAGGGCAACCAAGAGCACTGTTTTTAGTGTTAGAGCCTTTATTGAAATAGATGAGATAGGCTCAAACGGGTTTGTAGTTAACGCATTTAACACTAAATTTAGATCCCAGGGAGCTACCTTAGGTACAAATTTCGAGGGTCTGGCTGAAAAGGAGGCCCGAATGAATCTATAGATCCATGGGTGGTCAGCCAGTTTTTTGTCAAACAGCGCACCTAGTGCCGAGACTTGCACCTAATATTTGGCCGAGGTGACTTTTTTCCTACTAGTGAGCAAGGTAGTCACCAAGGGTCCTGAGAACCCCTTTGCTAATAGGAGTCCCTCTCAGGTTCCAGGCAGTGAAGTGTAGACTGTGCACCTGAGGATGTTCCACTGGTCCCTGGTGTAGTAGATTGGGAACATCGGGTAAGATCCATGGATCCGAGGCAGACATGCGTGTGAGCCATGTGAACCACGCTCTCTTCGGCCAGAAGGGCGCTATAAGGATTACACGGTAGAGTTGAGCGATACTTTCCGATATGCTAAAGTATCGGAATCGGAATGGTATCGCCGATTTCACTAAAATATCGGCGATACCCGATACCGATACCGGAAGTCCCATGTAAGTCTATGGGAACAAAATATCGCAACTAAAAAAAACCCATTCTTTCCTTGTAAACACTAAATATACACACATAGAATACATATATATATATATACATGTCATTGTGACATATATATATACATATATGTATAGTTTATACACTTCTACATAGTAAAATATCCTCTCATTCAATTGCCGGGTAAAGCCGGCTTCAGTGAAAAGACAGAAGCACCCGACATGAAATGACACTTGGTGTACATAGGGTTAACCATGTCTTTTCATGTCGTTTGCTATCTGATTTGCACAAACAATTAAATCAGACTATGTGTGCAAAATTTCACACCTGTAGGGGTTAATTAAAGGTGTAAATTCGTTGTAAAAAAAACGGACTTTTTTTGCTACGAATTTACACCTTTAATTAACCCCTACAGGTGTGAAATTTTGCAAACATAGTCTGATTTAATTGTTTGTGCAAATTAGGCTGGAGTCACACACAACCACAAAAAATCGGTCCGTTTTAGACGGTCGACAATCGGATCAAAATAAAAACATCACACATCCTTCTGGCATCCGATTTTCCTTCAAAGATGCGATTTAATCGCATGTGTGTGTACCTTGTAACATCCGATTTTCATCCGACTTGCGAGATTTTCTCGCAGGCTTGCAAAACTGACATATAATGGATCCAAAAGAATAGTATTTAAATGCCAAAAGAAAGAATAGATATATACACATAGAGCACATATATATATATATATATATATATATATATATATATATATATATATATATATATATGTCATTGTGACATATATATATACATATATTTATAGTTCTTACACTTCTACATACTGTTATAGCCGCTAATTCAATTGCCGGCTTCAGTGAAATCACAGAAGCCGACATGAAATGATACATTGTTTCCACACATTTAACCATGTAATTTCATGTATTTTTATATATGTTTGAAACATACAATTACATGAGTGTATGTGTGCTAAATTTCAGACATGTAGGGGTTAATTAAAGGTGTAAATTCGTTGAAAAAAAATGCGTGGGCTCCCGCTGTATTTTCTCCACCAGACAGACAAAGCAAAGCGAGTGGGGGCAGATAATAATAGCCTAGGGAGGGTACATTTTTTTTGTGCCCCCCTGGCTACTAACATCTGCCCCAGACACCCAGAAAGGGCAAATCTATAATTAGATTCGCCCTTTCTGGCACTTTGCCCGTCTATTCCCATTGCCCTGTAGCGGTGGCGAATGGGTTAATAATAAGGGGTTAAAATGACCTTGCAATTGAAAGGTCACTTTAAGCCAGGTTAATAATTGATAGCTGTCAATTAGACAACTATCAATTATTAATCCTATTGTATGAAAGAAAAATCAAACACACACAGTTTAATAAAAAATAAGTTTAATGAAATAATCACACAGTTTTTGACCATATTTTATTTTCCTGCTAAAACCATTTCCTGTAATAAAAATAAAATAAAAAAGCAAAATTATACTTACCAATCCGATGTACAGTCAGGTCCCACGGTGTAATCCTTCAGAAAGGGTTAACAGGTTACAGGTCGCAGAGAGCTAATAATGCTGTCTCAGACCTGTATTCCCCTGAATGAATAACTTACTCTCCCAGCGAAAGTAGAGGAATAGATTCATGAATGGAGCTTAATTGATTTATTGCCAATTTAACTGTAGTGACCTGACCTAAAGGGAAAGTGGACACAATCAATTAAGCTTCATTCATGAAACACATCCTCTCCTGTCGCCAGGAGAGGAACTTATTCATTCAGGAGCTTTGAGCTGAGCATGCAGGATTACTTGCACTGCTTGGCTCAAAGCTAGTTAACCCTTTGTGAAGGATTACAGCGTGGGACGTGACAGATCGGCGGAATAGGTAAGAATAATGTTGTTTTATTTCTTTTTCTTTATTTTAGGAGATCAATGGCTTCGCACAGATTAAGTGTAAAATAAAATATGGTAAAAAAAATGTGTTTTTATTTCATTAAAATTATTTATTCTTAAAGTGTGTGTGTTTTTTTATTTACTTCAATAGGATTAATAATTGATAGTTGTCTAATTGACAGCTATCAATCATTAACCTGCCTTAAGGTCACCTTTCAATTGCAAGGTGACACTAAGGTGAGATTAACCCATTCGCCACCGCTACAGGGCAATGGGAATAGACGGGCAAAGTGCCAGAAAGGGCGAATCTAATTATAGATTTGCCCTTTCTGGGGTGTCTGGGGGCAGATGGTAGTAGCCAGGGGGGGCACAAAAAAATGCACCCTCCCTGGCTATTATTATCTGCCCCCACTCGCTTTGCTTTGTCTGTCTGGTGGAGAAAATACAGCGGGAGCCCACGCATTTTTTTCAACGAATTTACACCTTTAATTAACCCCTACATGTCTGAAATTTTGCACAAATATACTCATGTAATTGTATGTTTCAAACATATATAAAATACATGAAATTACATGGTTAAATGTGTGGAAACAATGTATCATTTCATGTCGGCTTCTGTGATTTCACAAAACCCGGCAATTGAATTAGCGGCTATAACAGTATGTAGAAGTCTAAGAACTATAAATATATGTATATATACATGTCACAATGACATGTATATATATATATATATATATGTGTTCTATGTGTATATATCTATTCTTTCTAGTCTTTATTAAAGCTGTCAGTGTGATTTTACAGTATAGCCGGGGATGAATTGCCGGCTTTTCTAAAGGACACCGATGCGATTTCATCGCAAGTCACACAGTGTGGTCCGTTTGTAATCAGATTTTTCATCGCTCCATAGACTTGCATTGGCGATTGTCGACCCACAATCGGTGACAATCGCAGCATGCTGCGATTTTACACGGACGTTTAAAACGGACCACAAAAAATCTGATACTGGGAGCTGCTCCATAGATTAACATAGGGCAGACTGCAATACGATATTTCATCGCATTGCAGTCGTCCGATTTTGTCGCCAGTGTGACGCCGGCCATAGATTAACATAGGTCCGACTGCAATGCGATATTTCATCGCATTGCAGTCGTCCGATTTTGTCGCCAGTGTGACTCCGGCCTTAGATAGCAAAGGACATGAAAAGACATGGTTAACCCTATGTACACCAAGTGTCATTTCATGTCGGGTTCTGCATTTTCACAAAAGCCGGCAATTGAATTAGCGGCTATTATACTATGTAGAAGTGTATGAACTACAAATATAAATATATATATATATGTGTCACAAATTCAATGACATGTATATATATATATGAGGTGTAAAATTGCTGAAAAAAAATGCGTGGGCTCCCGCCCTATTTTCGCAACCAGACAGACAAAGCCAGTGAGTGGGGGCAGATAATAATAGCCCAGAGAGGGACCATTATTTTTGCCCCCCCGGCTACTAACATCTGCCCCCAGACACCCCAGGAAAGACAAATCTATAATTAGATTCGCCCTTTCTGGCACTTTGCCCGTCTATTCCCATTGCCCTGTAGCGGTGGCGAATGGGTTAATATGGGGTTAAAGCCACCTTGCTATTGAAAGGTGACCTTAAGCCAGGTTAATAATTGAGAGCTGTCAATTAGACAACTATCAATTATTAATCCTATTGCATGAAATAAAAATAAAACACACACACTTTAATTAAAAATCATTTTAATGAAATAAAGACACATGTTTTTGACCATCTTTTATTTTACTGCAAAAACCATTTCCTGTAATAAAAATAAAATAAAAAAGCAAAATTATTCTTACCTATCCCATGCACAGTCAGGTCCCACGGTGTAATCCTTCAGAAAGGGTTAATGTTTACTGCAGGGACCGCAGCTAATGCTGCAGCCTCACAGTAAACCCCAAATGATTGAGTTCCTCTCCTGCCTGACAGGAGAGTAAAGGCTGGGTGTCACATAACGATACACCAGCGATCCCGACAACGATATGCACTTGTCAGGATCGCTGGTGTATCGCTACATGATCGCTGCTGAGCTGCCAAACAGGCAGCTCAGGCAGCGATCTGGGACAGCGACACTGCGGGTAACATCGCTTAAGGGCCCGTCTCACATAGCGATATCGCTACCGAGATCGCTGCTGAGTCACTAGTTTTGTGACGCAGCAGCGAGCTCACCAGCGAT
>JARQOD010000002.1:67642826-67737493 GCA_033576555.1 Oophaga sylvatica | reverse complement strand
TTTAACCCCTTAATGTCCATTGCGTGCGAGTCCGTCAGGAAGGTGCATTTTGGCACCTTGACGGGACTCTGCACATCAGGCTTTGACTACACTGGTGTAAAAACACAGTGGAGTTCAGGCCGCGCTGTCTAGACGCTGGAGGACGGGAAGGGTTGAAGGGACCCAGACATCGTCCCTGCCCCAGCGCGTGATTGGTCGTCAATCTGATGCCAAACACAGCTGACGCACAGGAGAGCAGCACTTCCTACCCGAAAAAAGAGGGAAGTTTGGCAGTGGAAGCGCTGCCTGCTGCTGTAGAGTGGGGGGAGGTGCTGAACGCCAGGGACGCTGAACTGCCCCCGGCGTTTTCCCGCGAGCCGACATGAGCGTCACTTCATTGGAGAACAGGAAGAGAGGGGACCAATGACAGGCTCTGATCTCTTACTGCGTAATGGATACTAAATGAAATATCCAACCGCAGTTGTCAATGGTGGGGGGGGGCAGTAGCTCACACTTCTTCACTCGTCTGGCATTGTTAGAGATAAGAGCTGTGCTGTGTCAAGTCTGCTCTCCATTCCAGCCAATTTGACATTGAAAATCTCAAATGATGCTCCTTCCCTTCTGAACACTGCCGTGCGCCTAAAATTTGTCTTTCTCCACACATGGGGTACTGTTACTCATAAAAAAAAATTGTACAACAAATATTTTTGGTCATTTTCTCCTGATACCCTTGACAAAATAAAAAAAATTGTGTCAAAAAAAAACATTTTGGGGAAAAGAGAAAGATGTTCATTTTTTTCTTCCACATTGCTTCAATTCTTGGAAGTCCTAAAGGGTTTAATAAACTTCTTGAATGAGGTTTTGAACACCTTGGGGTGCAGTTTTTAGAATGGTGAACTTTTGGGTTTTTTCTGTCATTTGACCCCTTAAAGTGACTTCAAATGTGAGGTGGTCCCTAAAAAAAAGGGCTTTGAAAATTTTTTGTTGAAAAATGAGAAATCGTGGTCAACTTTTAACATTTAACTTCCTAAAAATAAAAATTTTTTTTTAAAAAATTGTGTGATGTAAAGTAGACATGTGGGAAAATGTTATTTTTTAACTATTTTTGTGACTATCTCCTGTTTTAAAGGGCATAAAAATTAAAAATTTGAAAATTGCAAAATTTTTCAAAATTTTCGCCAATTTCCATTTTTTTCAAAAAAATAACTGCAAAAATAATCGAAAATTTTTTACCCTACCATGAAGTAACAATATGTCACGAGAAAACAATCTCAGAATCGCCAAGATCTGTTGAAGGGGTTCCAGAGTTATAAGCACTAAGGTGCATGGTCAGAATTGTAAAAAATAGGCCTGGCCCCTTATCCACAAAAGGCTTGGTCATTAAGGGGTAAAATATAGATAGTGATTTTGAAAATGAAAAATTCTCAAATTAAAAGAAACCTTTATACATAAAAGCATGTTTCACCAATTGGTCATTTTTGATGACACATTCCCTCTAAATTAAAAGCAAAATTTTATGAGGAAATTAATGTTTTGCAATTTAAACTTTTGTTTTAATGTTTATTTGTAATGCTGTACATTAGGGTAAGGGTTTCTGGTGACAAGTAGACAAAAAGGGAAAAATACATTTTTGGCATCACAGATCAATTATCATCCTGTGGAAATATGGGATACATAGGACAAAGAGGGGCTTTACATTGCTCATTTTTATAGGTGCCAACATAAAAACGAGCAGAGATAGTGTTGCATTACTGTATAAAAAAAGGGAAACTGTCCCCCAGGTTTTTCCATTCATCTGAGAGCAGAATAATGTGGGACAGGACCCTTTTTCCGCCATGTATCACTTAGATTCCTGGGTACAGTGATGTGACACAATCAGAGTTTTTGATTTTAAAATGTAGCAAGCTCAGAAAGCTTCCTCCGCCCACACCAGGCCTCTATGTACATTGTTATTGACATGAGCTGCTAACATGCTGGGGGCAAGTTTGGACCGGGACACGTGGGGCACCAGTCCGAGCAGTTATTATCTCCGCGATAAAACATCATTTATTGAAACAACACACACAGCCTAAAGTACACATCACTGAAATCAAGGGCTCACTCCTACCTCTTGCTGCCCTCAGATTTTTCTAGCAAAAAACTGCGAAGATTCCCTTTAATATTTAAAGTAATCACATTATTCATGTCCTGAATAGAGTTGAGCGATTACTTTCCGATATGCTAAAGTATCGGAATCGGAAATGGTATCGCCCATACCCCTAAAATACGGCGGGTTTTCCCGATACCGATACCGGAAGTCCCATGTAAGTCTATGGGAACAAAATATCGCAACCAAAAAAAAAACCCATTCTTTCCTTGTAAACACTAAATATACACACATGAATTCAATATATATTATATACATGCATTGTGACAAATTTATTTCATATATTATAGTTTATACACTTCTACTAGAAAATATCCTTTGATTAAATTTGCCGGTAAAAGCCGGCTTCATAAAGACAGAAGCCCCGACATGAAATGACACTTGGTGTACATAGGGTTAAACATTTTTTCATGTCCTTTGCTATCTAATTTGCACAAAACAATTAAATCAGACTATGTGTGCAAAATTTCACACCTGTAGGGGTTAATTAAAGGTGTAAATTCGTTGTAAAAAAAACGGACTTTTTTGCTACGAATTTTCACCTTTATTAACCCCTAGAGGTGTGAATTTTTGCACACATAGTCTGATTTAATTGTTTGTGCAAATTAGATAGCAAAGACATGAAAAGACATGGTTAACCCTATGTACACCAAGTGTCATTTCATGTCGGGTCACCCGACAGAAATGACACTTGTGTACATAGGGGTTAAACATTTCTTTTCATGTCCTTTGCTATCTAATTTGCACAAACAATTAAATCAGACTATGTGTGCAAAATTTCACACCTCTAGGGGTTAATAAGGTGTAAATTCGTTGTAAAAAAAACGGACTTTTTTGCTACGAATTTACACCTTAATTAACCCCTAGAGGTTGTGAAATTTTGCACACCATAGTCTGATTTTAATTGTTTGTGCAATTAGATAGCAAAGGACATGAAAAGACATGGTTAACCCTATGTACACCCAAGTTCATTTCATGTCGGTCTGCATTTCACAAAGCCGGCAATGAATTAGCGCTATTAACTATGTAGAAGTGTAGAACTACAAATATAAATATATTATATATGTGTAACAAATTCAATGACATGTATATATATATATGAGGTGTAAAATTGCTGAAAAAAATGCGTGGGCTCCCGCCCTATTTTCGCAACCAGACAGACAAAGCAGTGAGTGGGGGCAGATAAAATAGCCCAGGAGGGACCATTATTTTTGCCCCCCCCCGGCTACTAAATCTGCCCCAGACACCCCAGGAAAGACAAATCTATAATTAGATTCGCCCTTCTGGCACTTTGCCCGTCTATTCCATTGCCTGTAGCGTGGCGAATGGGTTATATGGGGTTAAAGCACCTTGCTATTGAAAGGTGACCTTAAGCCAGGTAATAATTGAGAGCTGTCAATTAGACAACTATCATTATTAAATCTTTGCATGAAATAAAAATAAAACACACACTTTAATTAAAAATCATTTTAATGAAATAAAGACACATGTTTTTGACCATCTTTTATTTTACTGCAAAAAACCATTTCCTGTAATAAAAATAAATAAAAAAGCAAAATTATTCTTACCTATCCCATGCACAGTCAGGTCCCACGGTGTTAATCCTTCAGAAAGGGTTAATGTTTACTGCAGGGACCGCAGCTAATGCTGCAGCTCACAGTAAACCCCAAATGAATGAGTTCCTCTCCTGCCTGACAGGAGAGTAAAGGCTGGGTGTCACATAACGATACACCAGCGATCCCGACAACGATATGCATTGTCAGATCGTGGTGGTATCGCTACATGATCGCTGCTGAGCTGCCAAACAGGCAGCTCCAGGCAGCGATCTGGGACAGCGACACTGCGGGAAACATCGCTTAAGGGCCCGTCTCACATAGCGATATCGCTACCGAATCGCTGCTGAGTCAATAGTTTTGTGACGCAGCAGCGAGCTCACCAGCGATATCGCTGTGTGTGACATTCAGCGACGATCACGCCCCCTGCCGGGTATCGCTGATCGTGCAGAAAAATGTCAGGACCTTTTTTTGATCACTGGGTTTCCCTCTGACAGGCACGCATCGCTGCGTGTGACGGGGAGGACCAGCGATCCGCTGGTAACCAAGGTACACAGCGGGTTTCAGGCACCCGCGCAGCGCTTGGAAACCCGCTGTGTACCTGGAATACCAGCTCCCTGCATCAGGGCGCTGGTTATCCAAGGTACACAGCGGGTTCTAGGCACAGCCCCGCGCCTGGAAACCCGCTTGTACTTGGTTACCAGCGGATCGCTGGTCTCCGCCTGTCACACGCAGCGATGTGTGCCTGTCAGCGGGAAACCAGCGATCAAGGTCCTGACATTTCAGCGACGATCAGCGATACCCGGCAGGGGGGCTGATCGTCGCTGAATGTCACCACACAGCGATATCGCTGGTGAGCTTGCTGCTGCGTCCACAAAACTAGTGACTCAGCAGCGTCTCGGTAGCGATATCGCTATGTGAGACGGGCCCTTAAGTGGAAAGCTTAATTGATTGCTTTCCCTTTCACTTCAGGTCAGCCAGGGCACAATCAGTGACGTCAGAGGGAACTGATTAACCAAAAATAGGGGTTCCCTTTGAAAAAAAAATGGCGTGGGGTCCCCCCTATTTTTGTTAACCAGCCAGATGAAGCAGACCGCTGAGGCCTGATTTTAGGCTGTTAAGGAGCCAGATCCATGGACCTTGCCAGCCTGGATAATACCAGGCCCAGCAGTCTGTATATCTTGGCTGATTAACAAAAATAGGGGATCCCCTCGAAAAAATTGGCGTGGGGTCCCCCCTATTTTGTTAACCAGCCAGATGAAGAAACCGCTGAGGCCTGGATTTTTCAGGCTGTTAAGGAGCCAAGATCCTGGACCTTGCCAGCCTGATAATAACAGGCCACAGCAGTCTGTATATCTTGGCTGATTAACAAAAATAGGGGATCCCCTCGAAAAAATTGGCGTGGGGTCCCCCCTATTTTTGTTAAACCAGCAAATGAAGAAAACCGCTGAGGCCTGGATTTCCGGCTGTTAAGGAGTCCAGATCCATGGACTTGCCAGCCTGATATACCAGCCACAGCAGTCTGCATATCTGGCTGATTAACAAAATAGGGGATCCCCTCGAAAAAAATTGGCGTGGGGTCCCCCTATTTTTGTTAACCAGCCAAATGAAGAGACCGCTGAGGCCCTGGATTTTCAGGCTGTTAAGGAGCCAAGATCCATGGACCTTGCCCGCCTGATAATACCCAGGCCACAGCAGTCTGCATATCTGGCTGATTAACAAAAATAGGGGATCCCCTCGAAAAAAATTGGCGTGGGGTCCCCCTATTTTTGTTAACCAGCCAGATGAAGCAGACCGCGAGGCTGGTTTTTCAGGCTGGTAAGGATCCAATATCCATGGACCTTGCAAGCCTGATAATACCAGGCCACAGCAGTCTGCTTTGCTTTGGCTGGTTAACAAAATAGGGGATCCCTCGAAAAAAAAACGGCGTGGGGATCCCCCCTATTTTTGTTAACCAGCCAAGTAAAATGCAGACTGCTGCGGCCTGGTATTAAAAGACTGTCAGGGCCCATGGATTTTGGCCCTCACAGCCTGATATACCAGGCTACAGCAGCCCCACATTGGCGCATCAAAAGATGTGCCAATTGTGGCACTTTACCGGCTCTTCCCACTTGCCCTGTGCGGGGCAAGCGGGGTAATAAGGGGTTATTGTCACCGTTGATTGCACGGTGACAATAAGCCCGTAATAATGGATAGGCGTCAATAAGACACCGATCCATTATTATCCCAAAGTTATTAAATGTATAAAAAAAGACACAGCAAGAAAAAAAGTCTTTTAATGAAATAAAAGAGACAACACAGTTTTCATTTCTTTTATTCTCTCTCTTCCTGCGACGCCATCGATCTCCTGTAAAAAAAGAAAAAAAACAAACCCCAACAGTATACCACCTGTCCGACGCAGTCCATAACGATAGTCCCACGACGATCCAGCCTCTGCTACATCGCAATGACAGGCAGAGCCTGCATTGCAACGCAGCACAGCTGATTACCTGCTTCACCCCGGCGGTGACGTCATCGGACTGACTGTTTTAAAGGCCGCGATTACCCAGCAGTCACTGCAGTTATTCGCGAGAAACTGCATGTGACCCGGGGGGAAAGAAGATGGCGGCCATGAAGCAGTCCAGGACGTTGACCGCCGGAGATCTTCTGCCAGGTAAGTGCCGCTGACTCCTGACAGACCCGACCGCCGGACACTGACAGTGACAGTGACAATCCCGATTCCGGTATCCGATATGACGAAAATATCGGAACTCGGGAAATCGGAATTCCGATACAGCTAATATCGGCCGTATACCCGATATTTGCAGTATCGAATGCTCTAAACACTAGTCTGAATATTATAACTATGCGACGTGAATTAATTAAAAACTGGAAATCAGGAACGAAAATCAACATCAAATCCTAACTACGGCACAGGAATAAAGGGAAGGTTTTTAACTATGATTTCTCTCTTATAATTACAGAAGCGCAAATTTAATTACTTTACCAAATATTTCTGATTCAAAAAATAAAATGTTAACTAAGTAGTTTCATTTATAATGTGGATGGAAATTCAAAAATTTTATTCGCTAAAAAATTCCTCTGCAAGGTATGCTCAAATTTCATCAAAATTCCTAAAGTAATTTTGCTTGCAAACAGAAATATCGACTGACGCACCAAGTTCAATTTTTTTTTTTTTTTTTTTTTTTTTTTTTTTTTTTTTTTTTTTTTTTTTTTTTTTTTTTTTTTTTTTTTTTTTTTTTTTTTTAAAAAAAAAAAAAAAAAAAAAAAAAAAAAAAAAAAAAAAAAAAAAAAAAAAAAAAAAAAAAAAAAAAAAAAAAAAAAAAAAAAAAAAAAAAAAAAAAAAAAAAAAAAAAAAAAAAAAAAAAAAAAAAAAAAAAAAAAAAAAAAAAACCCCCGTTTTGCCCGTGATTTATGATGGAGCCACATTCCCACTGCTTAAACCTCCGGTCCCAGCAGTTTCTTCAATTGATTTCTAAGTAAGGCTTATAAAGTAAGAAAAGTTCATAAAGAAGAGATAACATTCAACATATTTTTCAATGCTAAAACGCGAAATGTTAGTTACTGTATTATTAGAAGACATTTACAGAAAACATTTCAAGCTTCTTCAGAACAAAAGATATTTACTTTTTCATCTCTACGTTATAACAACAACATTACACACCAAGCCACGGAGGAAAGGATTAAGGTTCCTTTGGGTAAAGATATGCAAATTATTCTTTACTTTCTTATATCCAGAGCCGCTGGATAAGGGGCTGGGATGCATAACTGACAATCCAACTTCCAGGTCCTGTAGGTGTTCTGGCTTATTAATTCTCATCGTATAAGATATGGATCATTGCTTCAGTGGTCTAGGGCTTGTAACATTAGGTGTTCCTATACTGCATTATTTATAGCATTTGTTGAAACCATTGACTTATATGTGAATTCAAAAATATCTATCCATCAAAAATGGTTAGCTTAGTATTTCTTAAGTTGTACTGTACACTTTTTCTATAAAAATGAGAAATGTTCAAAGCCAATTTATGCTGGATGGTTATTAGGTCTTTAGTTGGTGCTGCCAGTCGGTGGTGACCACAGCATACAAATATTTATACAATATAGTGACCAATTACAAGCACCATAAGGACGGAGCACTAAAAAAAGGTATCTTAAGTAATAATGTATACTATGCACTGAAAATATTGTACTGGATAGAACCACACAATGCCTAAGTACAGGCAAGTACTGTATATTATCGCCATACTGTGCTCAAAAATAAAGTGAACTAATAGCAATGCCATGCAAAGCTTGAATAAGTCTCGTATACAACGAATATAAAGGGTTTTTGGCCTTCACATAAGCCTTTGGTGCTTGCCATAGCTTGCCGCCTTTCTACAAGAATTAACACGCCCGTAAAAGGGAACCTGACAGTTCCCCCATTTACCCAAACCATCACCGTGTGTTTATTCTTAAGTTACTGTGTATTTGATTGCAATAATTGTCAAAAAAATTTTTTATAAAACCGTTTCCAATATACTAATTAGTGTCAGACTAGTTGAGGGGTCATTGATTTCCTCAGACTAGTCGCCCCACTGATCCTATTATCATGCCCTGTAGGCATGATGAGATGATTTCCAAGACCACCGGCTCTTTGCAAACCTGTACACAATGTTCATGCTTTCATGTCAGTGACAATGAGGCCATGTTTATGTTCTCCAGTTCATTCATGCACCGTGCATGTCCGGGAAGGAATCATGGTGCATTGGCGGACACAGACAGAAAGGGCCCCTGTGCAAGAGTAATATATTGGCCCTTCACAGCCCAAGAGCTACTAAAAATGCTAAATTGCACCTGCTTTGGAGGTAGAAATGGGCCCCCTTACCTCTTGGGCCCCTGCACAGCCACACCAGTTGCACCAATGATATGTCCGCATCTGCCATGATAATGTAATCTGCTGTCCATGGAGGAGCCAAAGACAATACCTGAAAGGTGAACCCTGTAAACTCAGCCGTGCTCTCCTGACATGCGTACT
Organism: Oophaga sylvatica; assembly: GCA_033576555.1. NCBI lineage: Eukaryota > Metazoa > Chordata > Amphibia > Anura > Dendrobatidae > Oophaga > Oophaga sylvatica. The sequence continues at coordinate 67,728,801 of JARQOD010000002.1, read as the reverse complement.
GCGCCTATGGAGCTGGGGAACCTACACCTGGTTTCATTGCAAAATATTGCAAATCACATGAGCTAGTTTGGGGAAACCAATGCCCCCTCAACTAATCTGACACTAGTTAGCATATTGCAAATGGATCGCCACAATTTGGTAAAGGGCCCGTCTCACATAGCGATATCGCTACCGAGATCGGTGCTGAGTCACTAGTTTTTGTGACGCAGCAGCGAGCTCACCAGCGATATCGCTGTGTGTGACATTCAGCGACGATCAGCCCCCCTGCCGGGTATCGCTGATCGTCGCTGAAATGTCAGGACCTTTTTTGATCGCTGGTTCCCGCTGACAGGCACGCATCGCTGCGTGTGACAGGCGGAGACCAGCGATCCGCTGGTAACCAAGGTACACCAGCGGGTTTCCAGGTGCGGGGCTTGTGCCTAGAAACCCGCTGTGTACCTTGGATACAGCGCCCGATGCAGGGAGCTGGTATCCAAGGTACACAGCGGGTTTCCAGACACCGCGCAGCGCTTGGAAACCCGCTGTGTACCTTGGATACAGCTCCCTGCATCAGGGCGCTGGTATCCAACGTACACTGCGGGTAACTAAGCGATGTTACCCGCAGTGTCGCTGTCCCAGATCGCTGCTGAGCTGCCTGTTTGGCAGCTCAGCAGCGATCATGTAGCGATACCCCAGCGATCCTGACAAGTGCTTATCATTGTCGGGATCGCTGGTGTATCGTTACGTGTTTTTATGTTGAAATCATCCAATCAAAAATTTTACAAACCTTGCATTATTTTTCTTTCGTACTGGTTCATCTGAGTTGTAGTCCATGGTCAGAGCTGTATTCACAATTCTGCTGACTGCTGAAGCCATGGTCATTTTTCGCTGACTATGTCTCTGACTTGCACTCTAGGAAGTACGGTATTCAAAGACTAATACATAGTTTCACCCTTTAAAGTGCTAAAGTGCATTTTGCCAAGTTAGCAAAAGAAGGGTGCACTGAACTTGCACCTGCTTACGCGCTATAGTGCACCTTCAATTTCAGCACATTGGAGCCTCTGTAAATTTATCCTATTCATCATCACAAATTACCAGTGAACAGTTATCTGATATACATCGAAAAGCTTAAAAAAAGCACTGTACACAATATGATCGAAATAGCGACCTAAAGAATTGGTGACAGCTGTAAATGGAAATTAATGAGGGCAGGACACAGAGGATGGCAACATAAAATTACAAATAAATGAAAAGCAGGGCTCATTGTCTTAAAGGATGGAAACAGAAAAGGAGAAATATTCTGGCAATCATGATGCAATAGTCAGTAAAGTACATTTAAAGGTCAATGCTCCACATGTGATGACGGCACCCAGCAAACAGCACTTTCTGTGTGACTGTTATTGTAAATGTGTAATGCATCTTATGTAATATTTGTTTTAGGAAAAGCTTCATTGTAGCTCCCAAATTTGCCTTTTTAGAACTGTTATATCACAGCCATGGAGGTAAAGCTGTATACTAAATAGCTGGGCTCCACTTCAATTAAAATAGGATGCAGGCTGAAGAGGAGGAGGAAGAGGAGGAGGAGGATGTGCAGGAGCTGTAGACTGTGGGGGCATTCCTGATTGACCTAGGGCCAGCAATCCTCGGCGTCGGTAAGGACGTGTTCCATCCCAAGGTCCGACTGGGTGCCGGCTTCCACTATGTTCACCCAGTGTTCTGTCAGCGAGATGTACCGTACCTGCCCAGAAGCACTTGTCCACGTGTCCGTGGTTAAGTGTACTTTCCCAGTAACTGAATTATTTAGGGCATGGGTAATGTTGTGGGACACATGCTTGGTGTAATGCTGGGACGGCACACCAGGAGAAATAGTGGCGGCTGGGGACATAGTACTTTGGGACGGCCGCAGCCATCAGGTTGCGGAAAGCTTCTGTTCTACAAGCCTAAAAGGCAACATTTTGAGCGCAAGCAGACAATAAATGTTTGAATTTTAGTACTGTGGCCTGTGGGGCGTTGGCTGGGTATTTCAGCTTGCATTCCAATGACTGGGGTATGGACAACTGAAGGTTGCACTCGGACAAGGACATGGATGTGTTTGATGATGGTGGTAGTCGAATGTGTGCAACGACAGGTGCATTGCAGGAGGCATCTTCACAGGCACAGTGGACAGGGGATTGGCTTCCACGCACAACAGCGGAAGAAGCAGTGGCGTCACCCGCAGACAGTGTTCCTAGACCCTGGGGTTCGGCCCACAAATTCGGGTGCTTTGTTGCCATGTGCCTGATCATGCTGGTGGTGGTCTGGCTGGTAGTTTTGCTACCCCTGCTGATGCGGGCATGGTAGGTGGTGCAAATGGCCTGTTTGGGGTTATCAGCAGAGTCTTTAAAAATCAACCAGACTCAGGAAGACCTAACAGTTGTATTGACAACTTCCATCGTGTTGGTGATTACGGGAACGGTTGTGCGCCTTCTGTCTGTGGCCACCACAGTGCTTCTTACTGCCTGTTGTGGTGCTACGCCTCCCTCCTCCTGTGTGCTGCTGTCCTCGCTATGCATGTCCTCCTGCCAGGTTGGGTCAGTTTACTATATCATCCACCACCTCCTCTTCCACTTCCGCACACTGGTCATCCTCCTGACTTTCTGGCAATTGTGTCTCATCATCGCCCCCTCTTGTGACACGTTCTCACCGTCACCTTCTTGTGAACGTGGCTGCTCAATATTTGGGCATTGCTACATGCAATTCATTTTTCCCGCTTCAAGTGGACCGGGTGAGAGGCCCGAATCTATAAATGGAAAAGTGAACAGCTCTTCAGAGTGTCCAAGTGTGGGATCAATTGTCTCGGGCACTCGGCATGGCAGGAGGAAGGAGGATCAGGGTGAGGAATAATGCGGTCCAGACTCACAGCTACTCAGACCGTGTGGAAGACAGGGTGTGGTGGTGGTAGCAAAGTGACTGGAAGCATTGTCCGCTATCCAACCAACTACCTTTTGACACTGCTCTGGTTTTAAGAGTGCTGTTCTGCCGTCCCCTGTTGTGAATGTGCTAGAGATGGTTTCTGAGCAGAGGCTCCCTCTGGTGGTTACAGACAGTACTGAACCTTTCAGCGAGGAATGGCAATCTGGGATCACTGACTGGACTGATAATAAGGGAGGTTCCCTCCCATGATGGTCGCCGGTGATCAATTGTTCTTGTCTCAATTGTGGTTCCTGGTTTATTTGGAAGTTGCTGGAGTCTTGCCTGCACCTGCTGCTTTCAGATAAGATATTTTCTGCTTTTCTTTTTGTGCTTGCTTTTTTCATAGTTTTCTGCACTTTTGTGGAGGTCAGCCGTCAGTCGGGTCCCTCCTGGGTCTGTGCTCCTCTCAATTTATCTGTAGCCACTGTTATGTGTTCTTTTGCTTTTTCCTGTTTTTCAGTGGCTGCTGCTTTGGTTTGTTACACCAGAGATCTGATTTAGGTGGTAGAGATGTGTGATCTCAGGTTTTTTGGCAATCAGAAATGCTGGTATTTTTTAGGGTTTTTGTTGGATTGCAGTCAGAATTCTTTCCTGTACTTTTCTGTCTAGACAGACTGGGCCCCAACGTTTGCTCATTCTATTTTCTGTTATGAATGTGTAGAGATGGTTTCTGAGCAGAGGCTCCCTCTGGTGGTTACAGACAGTACTGAACCTTTCAGCGAGGAGTGGCAATCTGGGATCACGGATTGGTCGATATAAGGGAGGTTCCCTCCCATGATGGTTGCCGGTGATCAATTGTTCTTGTCTCAATTGTGGTTCCTGGTTCATTTGGAAGTTTGCTGGAGCCTTGTCTGCATCTCCTGCTTTCAGATAAGATATTTTTTGCTTTTCTTTTTGTGCTTGCTTTTTGCATTGTTTTCTGCACTTTTGTGGAGGTCAGCCAGGTCCCCTCCTGGGGCCTGAGCACCTCACAGTTTATCTGCAGCCACTGTTATTTGCTCATTTGCTTTTTCCTGTTTTTTCAGCGGCTGCTGCTTGGTTTTTGTTCACACTGAGATCTGATTTAGTGGGTGGCGAGATCGTGTGATCTCAGTATTTTTGTAATCAGAATTGTTGGATTTTTGTAGGGTTTTCTGGGTTGCAGAAAGTAATCTCTCCTGTCCTATCCTATTTAGTCAGCTTGTGGCCCCAGCGTTTGCTCAGTCTATTTTCTGCCTATGCTTGTATTTTCATCTTGTCTAACTGCCATTATATGTTTGGGGGCTTCCTATTTTCTTGGGGATCTGCTCCGGGGCAGATAGCTTTCATCTTTCTGCCTTTAGGTGTAGTTTTTCTCTCAGGCTGTGACGAGGCGTCTAGAATCAACGTAGGAACGCTCCACGGCTACCTCTAGTTGTGTCGTTAGTTTAGGAATCTGCAACCCATCAGTTACCAACATCTCAGGTGTTCGACTGCCCTGCTGTTGTTCCTGTCCTCCTCAGCTACTGAAACATAACAATTTTCTGTCTGTGTCCGTGCTATCTTTTGTCTAACCCCCATTACATGTTTGGGTGCTTCCTATTTTCTTTGGGGACCTGCTCCAGGGCATATAGCTTTCATCTTTCTGCCTTTAGGTGTAGTTATCTCTCAGGCTGTGACGAGGCGTCTAGGATCAACGTAGGAATGCTCCACGGCTACCTCTAGTTGTGTGGTTAGTTCAGGTTACTGCAATCCAATAGGTTTCAGCCTCTCTGGTGTATTACCGTTTTTGCTTTTTCTCCTCAGCTACCTAAACATAACAGTCCCTATGAATTCGGACAGGAAAGCTCTTGCGAGAAGATGTGGGTGTTTGTTGTGGCACAATTTCAGCTTGCCACGGCTTCTAATCTGCATGCACCATCATCACGTCCAATTCCCCGTCAATTGCCACGCGTCTTTCCAATTTTAAATGGAGTACAATATTTTCCACATTGACTACAAAGGGCTGAATTGGGGGGAAACTTAGATGTGATCCGTGTGCGTGAAAAATGCACTTTAAAATATCTGGACTGTACTTTTTTTTAGCAAACTGGTGTCAATAATTAAGGTAAGACACAGCAAAAACTGTGGAATGGAGGCCTGAAATGCAACAATTTGTAGCCCGCAGATAGATCAGGTGTCTGACGAAGATACCACACTGTTCAATATGTGGCCTGGATTTTTTAATTTTTTACCCCAAAATAGTCTATAAAACTAGTGTAAGACAAGCAAAAAAAAGGTGAATACAGGCCTGAAATGCAACAATTTGCAGCCCGCAGATAGATCAGGCGTCTGACGGAAATAGCCCACTTTCAAATATCTGCCCTGTATTTTTTTTTTTATGGGAAGTAAAATTGTGTCAATAAGAAGGCTATGACAACAACAAAAATTCTATGGAGGCCTGAAATGGCAAAATTTGGAGTGCAATGATAAGCGATCCGTGTAGTGGACAAAACCCGGAGTAAAATATCTACCTTGTAGCTAAATATTTTTTTGACAGCTAAACATTTTTTGGCAGAAAAATGGTTTTCAAAAAATTGTATAAGACACTCAAAAAATTTCTACAGCACCACAAAATGGCAGATTTTTCTGAGCACTCAGATGTCAGGCCTGGGACGGGCAAACCCATTTAAAATTGCTGGATTTCAGGCTGTACTATGAAAAGGATCTGGCTGTACTCACAGTGTCAACAAGCAAATGGGAAAAAAAAATGGGGTTTTGGATTGCTTTGGAAAAAATAATCAGATTAAGATGCAAAAAAAATTTGCTACCACTGAGACCTAGGGCTGTGTAGATACGGTCAATATATCTTATAGGCGGCAGCAGCAGACAGTAATGGAATGGACCCTCTTGATGTATGCAATGAAGTATGCCACATAGAATGCCTGTCTGCTACTGATATCTACCGTATATACTCGTGTATAAGCCGAGATTTTCAGCCCATTTTTTAGGGCTGAAAGTCCCCCTCTCGGCTTATACGCGGGTCATATACGGGGTCGTCGGGGAGGGGGAGCGGGGTGTCGGATTATACTCACCTCTCCACTGCCGCGGTCTCTGCAGCCCCCCTGCTTCTCCCACGATCTCTGGCTCCTTCCTGCAGCGGTCACATGGCACCGCTCATTAAAGTCATGAATATGCACATATTCATGACTTTAATGAGCGGTACCATGTGACCGCTGTAGGAAGGAAGCGCTGCGGAGAGCGCCGGGAGAAGAGGAGAGGCTGCAGGGACGCGAGCCGGAGGGGTGAGTATAGCGATATTTACCTGTCCCGTTCCACGCTGCAGGCTGTGTCCTCGTCTGACTACTCTGGCTGTGAATGATCAGGCAGAGGGCGCGATGTCGTCATTAGTGAGCGCCGCGCCCCCTGCCTGATCATTCACTGCCGAGGACCAGGAAGAGGACGCAGCGCTGTGGTGCAGAGAGGACGGGTAAATATCTCAGGTGCCGGGGTCCTGAGCGAGCGGTGACTCCGGCACCTGTCCCCCATAGCGCGCCGGTGACGCGCACCACATGTGTGTACTACCAGGGTTATGGGGTACTCGGCACCGAGCCCATGGAAGTCTATGGGGAATGTAAGCTTTCCTTCTAGTGCTCACTGACCTGTTCTCAGTTGCCTCATTGTTATAACTGCAGTAGTTCCCTTCCTTCTTTCCTTCCAGACTCTGTCCAGAGCAGCTCACAGGACGATTCGTCAGACTGTATACACGCTGTAGCTCCGAGAGTCACTTTCCTCTTTCTTAGAGAACACAGGCAGCTTATCCTGAGGTAACTGTTTCACTTGCTTCAATTGCAGCTCTGACTAGGCTAGAGTGACTCCCTTGCCCACTCGTACTAGCCTCCACTTCGGTAATGGTGAGCCACAGGAGCTCTGTCAGATCTCAGTCTTCTCTCCTCTCCCTCCAAGACCAGACACTCATCCGTTCTGTCCTGAGACAGGAAACATTCTGAACTAACCTCCACCCTACTGCTACGTCACACCAACCTAAATAATCTAAGTTGCCGTCTGGTGGCAGTGTTGGGAAATGTGTGTTGTGAATGAATATCAGGCTTCACAATTACCTTATCTGTGCATTTTCCAGGAGACATGTGTGCCTTGCGCAGCTGGGCCACACATCCCCCCCTAGTTAAACTCAGCACTCCCGGGCTGAAATAGAAAAGAAAAAACATTTTTGTTTTGCATATAACATCAACAGTTTAAACTCATCCCTTGCGGGAGGTAAGGACTCTTTAACGTTACATTTTGTACAATGGACATTAGAAAAATATCAAAAATACTTTCCAATAAATATATACAGTATAAGACAAGATTCTTGTGGAGGACCCGCACCAAAAAACTCCCACGTGGGTCCTGGGTGGGCTGCAGGACTTCATTGCTGCAGACCTCACTCTAGGCCACACCATACGGGTTTTTCTTCAGAGGTAATAAGGCTTTATGTAAAACCAAGATGGGGCACCGAAGTGCGAACTATTTACAATAAAGTTTTTGGACTGGCACAGTCCACAGCCACGCAGTCCTTTGCATGTGAACACATTTCAAGTAAAATCACATTTCAATAACTCACTTTACCCAACTGGGGTATTCTACTTTAAATATGCAGAGTAGATAAACATCATCAGACATATTATCAAACATTTCTCAATAAAGTGCAAATTCTTCATAAAACTCCTTCAAACTTTATACAGTGGCAGTAAACCCTGTCTGGGTCCTACTGGCTTTCTTCTTTCTTGCAAACTTCAATAACGTCTTCCACTCCTGGGGCTGGAACGACGCGGTGTTCGCATGACAAACAAATCATGGCCTGCCATCAGCGTTTGAGTGGCCACAGTTCTTGTGCGATCCACTAGGGACTCAACAGGTGCTTCATGCAGATATAACTCTTCCATTGAAGATGCAGGCTTAGACTGCGATCCAACTGTGGTCGCACCATCGGGTTGCGTTGCAGAATAGGACGCACAACCCTGTTGCACTTCAGAATGGGATGCAGGTTGCGATGCAGAGTAAGGTGCAGTATAGGAGGCAGGGCACGATGCAGGTACGCTCAGTGGCTCAGTTGGGGACGCACTAACCTGCTGCTGCCGCTGCTCCTGCTCCAGGCGTCGCCACTCGTTCTCCATCACTTGCGGCTGGATCCCCTCCGTCGTCCCTACCGGGGGACTGCATTCCGCTGCGGCCTCCAGGCCTGGCTGGCACTCCGGAACGGGCAGGACCTCCTCAGCCTCCTTCTCTCCAACCGCATCATCGGGGAGTCGGGATCAGCACTTTTGGAGTCGGCCTCCGGTTCTTCATCAGCCGCTTGCAGTGGGGTCACAGGTAATGGTTGCGCTGCTGGAGGGGAGAGCGTTGCGTCCCATAGCAGCCGTGTTTCTGGGCACGCCAGCGTCTCTCTGTTTCTTCCATGTCGGCATGGCGCTGGATCAGTTTTCTGAGCACCACATTCTCCTCCTTTAATTCCATCATGATTTGCTGAAGGTCCCGTACTGGGGACGGCTCCGTCACAGGCAGTCGCTCTTCAGGGGAACGGGGCCTGCGCGCCGCCGCTCCTCCACACTGCGTCTCCTGTCCTTCCGCCATCTCTCTCCAGGCCAGACTGTGTTTTCCATCTGGAACAGTCTGGTCTCTTCCGTGGAGGCGGGGTTTGCGCTTCCTCTTCTTGGCATAGAAAATTAAGAGGAGGCGGATCTCTTTAGCAGTGGGGCAAGCTCTCACATTATAGTAGCATTTGGAGAGGGCGGCCATCACTTTCGCGCCACATGGGGGGCACGCCCACGAATGCACGCCCACCTACTTCACCAGCGCCTCAGGGCGCGAATATGGCGGTAAAAATGGCGGAAAATGGCGCCAAAAATCACAAAATAGCAAACAGTCTTTTTGCACAAAACAGCCCAATAGGCACACAGGACTCACATCCAGTAAGCTTCGTATCCTGTTCGTGACGCCAAAGATGACGCGCACCACATGTGTGTACTACCAGGGTTATGGGGTACTCGGCACCGAGCCCATGGAAGTCTATGGGGAATGTCACTGGCAGCAGAGCTCGGTCCATAGCCCTGGGCGGTCATGCAATGGGGGATATTTACAGGGGATTGTAGTTATAGTTCGTGACGCCACCTGTGGTTTCTGATCAATAAGACCAGCGCTGCAGGGTGAATCTTCTGATGGGATGTTATTAGGCAGCTAGATGTTAAGTCCCCCACAGTGGGACTGGTCCCTCAAAGTCTATGGTGTTGCAAGGTGCAGATAAGAAGTCAGTCACACACAATGCAGTCTCTTTCCATACCTTTACTTGTAGATGTTGCAGGTATGTCTCGGGAAGCTGGTCAGGTTGGAGAATGCACATTCGGGGAATTGCTGAGCAGGTTTAAGGCTCCTTTCTCCTTAATGTGTATGTGAGTCCTAACTTGCATAAAGTCAAGTTTAACTCTTAATGCAACAGCTACGCCCGGTCGACATTGTGGTAGAGCCTTTTCTGTCTCTGATAATCAGATGTTGGCAAGAACGAAGTCCTTACTTTTGCAGCGTCCCGCTCAAAGTCCCTGTTCTCCCTGACTCCAGTTACGTATCGGCACCTAGGGCTACCTTCTGCGACTTGAAGTCCAGCAAGGCCTCGGTGTATCTTATTACTAGACGTGAAGTTCTAGCAACACTTCGGACCCCGGTGTCTGGATAACTAAGTGAAGGTGATCTGTCACCTAGGTCACTTGTCATTCTTTTACCACTCGCCTGTCGCCCTGCTCTTGCCCTTAACATAAGCACGGTAGCAGTGGTGTAGTCGTAAGCTTTCCTTCCAGTGCTCACTGACCTGTTCTCAGTTGCCTCGTTGTTATAACTGCAGTAGTTCCCTTCCTTCTTTCCTTCCAGACTCTGTCCAGAGCAGCTCACAGGACGATTCGTCAGACTGTATACACGCTGTAGCTCCGAGAGTCACTTTCCTCTTTCTTAGAGAACACAGGCAGCTTATCCTGAGGTAACTGTTTCACTTGCTTCAATTGCAGCTCTGACTAGGCTAGAGTGATTCCCTTGCCCACTCGTACTATCCTCCACTTCGGTAATGGTGAGCCACAGGAGCTCTGTCAGATCTCAATCTTCTCTCCTCTCCCTCCAAGACCAGACACTCATCCGTTCTGTCCTGAGACAGGAAACATTCTGAACTAACCTCCACCCTACTGCTACGTCACACCAACCTAAATAATCTAAGTTGCCCTCTGGTGGCAGTGTTGGGATATGTGTGTTGTGAATGAATATCAGGCTTCACAATTACCTTATCTGTGCATTTTCCAGGAGACATGTGTGCCTTGCGCAGCTGGGCCACACACGGTGTCCCCGCCTGCTCAGGACCCCGGCAACTGGCCCCCAGCGATGAGAGGTATGTCATTTTTTTTTTTTTTTTGCAGCAGCAGCATATGGGGCATAATCTGGAACATATGGGGGCATAATATGGAGCATATGGGGGCATAATATGGAGCATATGGGGGCATAATATGGAGCATATGGGGCATAATATGGAGCATATGGGGGCATAAGCTGTGGAACATATGGGGGCATAATATGGAGCATATGGGGGCATAATCTGGAGCATATGGGGGCATAATATGGGGGCATAAGCTTTGGAACATATGGGGGCATAATATGGAGCATATGGGGGCATAATATGGAGCATATGGGGCATAATCTGGAGCATATGGGGGGCATAATATGGGGCATAAGCTTTGGAACATATGGGGGCATAATATGGAGCATATGGGGGCATAATATGGAGCATATGGGGGCATAAACTGTGGAACATATGGGGGCATAATATGGAGCATATGGGGGCATAAACTGTGGAACATATGGGGCATAATCTGGAGCATATGTGGCATAATCTGGAGCATATGGGGGCATAATCTGTGGAATATATGGGGGCATAATCTGGAGCATATGGGGGCATAATCTGGAGCATATGGGGGGATAATCTCTGAAGCATATGGGCATAATCTGGAGCATATGGGGGCATAATCTGTGGAGCATATTGGGCATAATCTGGAGCATATGGGGGCATAATCTGGAGCATATAGGGGCATAATCTGTGGAGCATATTGGGCATAATCTGTGCAGCATATGGGGGCATAATCTGTGGAACATCATATGGGGCATAATCATTTTTCACCCTAGGCTTATACGCGAGTCAATAAGTTTTCCCAGTTTTTTGTGGCAAAATTAGGGGGGTCGGCTTATACACGGGTCGGCTTATACATGAGTATATACGATATATACCCACATACAGTGCGTGCATGCCTTGTACTGATATGTATATACGCACATACACTCCTGCTACCTAGCACTGCAATCTATATACCCCGTAATTATTCCTTAGAAGGAATGTTAATTTAGCTGGATTTGTGTATTATTTGATAGTATGGGTACCTTATAAATATAGGTCTCTTATACACCTGATGACGCTGTGCGGCCAGCCAATCACTGTAATACCACAACAAAGATGGCTGCGGCATTACAGTGCGTGGCAGAGAATCCCTGCATGTTGATTGGCGCTCTAGAGAGCGCCAAAAATGCAGGACGTGCACCAGAACTCCCACCGAGCAATCTCGGAAATGCTCGGTGCTCACAGAGTACCGCGAGTACAGCGATGCTCGGGCGAGTAAAGAGCATTACCGAGCACGTTTGCTCATCACTAGCCAAAAGCGATAAAAAGGATTTTGAGGATATGTCAAAGTAAAAGAAAAGTCAAAGATGCTATAGGATTTGTACAGGATGAAAATGATGAAATGGTAAGAAAGGATGTTGAGAAGGCCGAACTTTTAAATTCCTATTTTGCATCTGTTTTCTCTCAGAAAGGAAATGTAACATCAACTGATCTTCAATGTCCTATTAAAGGAATAGAAGAATCCAGGATATCTATAAACAGAAAGACAGTGAGGAAACACTTAGTTAACATAAATGAATTCAAGTCTCCAGGTCCAGATGAATTACCCCAGAGTACTGAAGGAGATAGCAGAAGAAATTCTTGAACCACTCTCCATAATTTTTGAAAATTCTTGGAGAACTGGAGAAGTCCCAGAAGACTGGAGAAGAGCAAATGTTGTTCCTATCTTTAAAAAAGGAGACTATAAAACCCACATGCTATTACTCACTCCCTGAAGAACGAGGGCAAAGCCTGAAATATGATTTACAGGCTTCTTTAAATACAATAAACTTATCTCCCTCCAGAGAACCTGTCAAGGAGAGATATTTTGGGTTCTGGTTGAGCCTGGACATGAGCCGAGACCAAGAACCCCAACACCTACTGAAGCTTAACCTCATCTGTGTGGGTCTGGATGAGGTGAGAAAAAGCCTGTGCTTGAGCCATAGGTTCACCGGAAAAAAGTCCGGGTCGGTGATAATGTCACAAACCAATATGGTTAAGTACAGCAGAAGACACGACTTACACCATACAATGGGATGGAATGGGGAGAGGAAGGCCCTCACAGTAGGGAACAAAGGATGGGGCACCTCCTGAGCTCCAACCTGTGCCTGTCCCTAGACTCCCCTAAAGCCCTAAGCGGGTCCTTCCCCCTGCCGCTGTCTCGTGCCTAAACCCTATTTGTCTCCTCACTATTCCCTGGCTAGTGCACTGGCCGGCAAGGATGCTAGCATCACCACTGCAGATGATGAACAACACAGAGAGAGGGACAACAACAAGACAGACAGAAAAAGGGAAATAGAACTTAACACTGTCCCAATTGGAAAGCACCACACAGCTGAGGATACGGCACCAGGAGCACAAACTCCACGAGCACAGCAGAAGCACCACTGCAACCAGAGAGCTCTTTAGTACAAGCTTGGTCAACATAGATTACTCTGTCGCCGACAGTCACCTGACACATCAGCTGACTAATTAACTCCCTCCCTTTGATGTGGGCTTCGGTGGTGAGCCCACATCTTTCCTCGCACATGTCAGCTGTTTTGAACAGCTGACATGTGCCCGGAACAGCCGCGGGTGGAATCACGATCCACCCACAGCTATTAACCCGTTAAATGCCACTGTCAAAATCTGACAGCGGCATTTAACATGCGCTTCCGGCAATCGTGTTGGAAAGCCGCCCATCAGTGACCCCCGTCACCAATGGGTTAGCATTACAACCAAAGGTCTCCTTTCTATAGTTGTCACTGCCAGATTGCTATGAGCACTGTCCGGTGGTCGGCGCTCATAGCAAGCGAGGTTTTCTGCTATGTACAGGTGATCTGATCTTCGCCTGTATGTAGCAGAGCCGATCGGGTTATGGCAGCTTCTACTCTCCCATGGAGACTATTGAAGCATGCCAAAAGTGAAAAAAATGCTTATAAAAATATAAAAAAAAAATAAAAAAAGAAAGTTCAAATCACCCCCCATTCGCCATATTCAAAATAAAATAAAAAAATCAAATATACACATATTTAGTATCACCGCATTCAGAATCGCCCATTCTATCAATAAAAAAATGGATTAACCTGATCGTTAAATGGCGTAGTGAGAAAAAAAGTCAAAACACCAGAATTACCTTTTTTTGGTTGCCGCGACATTGCATTAAAATGCAATAACGGGCATTCAAAAGATCGTATCTGCACCAAAATTATATCATTAAAAACGTCAGTACGGAGCGCAAAAAATAAGCCCTCATCCAACCCTAGATCACGAAAAATGGAGACGCTATGGGTATCTGCCATGCCAGTCTGTATATCAGCCGTACTCTCCTACTGGGCTGTTCCAGCTACCTGCCCCTTGGGGGTCAGCTGCCATGCATCTGAGGTCTGCCCTGGAGTAAAGCCTAACCCCACCATCAGGGGCTCTAGTGAAGAGTCAGGTGCTCACCTATTCACACCTCTAAAGGCTATCTTTTGACCATGGTACACTGGTTCCACCACTTTCATTACAGTTTGCACAGGCCATGGAATCCGCTAGCTCTCAGGCTACTTTTATCTCAGACCTGTACCAGGAGGTCTCCCACCAGAAAGAACAGCAGGGTAAAATCCTCTCCTGAAAAACTTGAAATGTTCCAGCTCCTTCAAAATCACAAATTTATTCATCTCATGTTAAAAAATATTCGATGCTACTGAACCAGACTCACTCAGATGGAGTACAGCAATGTGTTTTGATCGCAGAGCAATCTTTATCACAGCTAATGTCCTTCAAAACACACAAAGCTTTAAAATAGAAGGCAACCAATCCACTTATTCAAACAGATCACTTGACATATTGAAGGTCCTTTAGAGTATCTTAAAGCAAAAGATGTATGAGGGTGGGAGGCAGTTCACATCAAAACTTGGAGGCTATTCTGACTTCATACAAAGAAATACAAACAGAAACTCTCCAAAAACTCACAAGTTCAATGGATGCAAGAATTGTGAAGGTGATATCAAAGAAGGGGTCCTACATTAACATGTAACATGGCCTGTTAAGATTTCTGCGATTGAAAAAGTTTTTGATTTCAGTAAACGAGACCTCTTAATGCTACAAATTCAACAAATGGCCATTTTTATTTTTTTACGACCTATCAAATGCTTGGAAACGCTGTTGTGCATAATAATTTGGAACAGTGTGTTTTGAGTTTTTTTTAGTTAAAAAAATAATTGGGAGGTTTGTACAATCTGAGAAAAATAGCAATTGCATAATAATATGGAACACAGTGTATAAAAGAGCTATGTGGCTATACAGGGCTATACTGTATATAAGGGGATTGTATGGGGACTCACACTGTATATGCAAGGGCTATGTGGAGGCTCATGCTGTATATAGAGGGGCTATGTGGGGGCCTATACCGTATATAGGGGATTGTGTGGGGTCTCATACTATATATGAGTAGGCTGTGTGGGGCGTCATACTGCATATAGAGAGGTTGTGTGGGGGCTAATATGGTATATAGGAGAGTATCAGCATAATTAATTCTTCTCAATATTAAATCATACAATTAATATTTATATAAAATAATAATTATAATGACCTGGTACTTCTGCTCCTCTGTAGTTAGGGTTTCCACAGCAACCCTATGTACTTCTGTGATCACACTCTTGGACCATATAGCGTATCTGAGTATTCAAGTAGTTGGTGTCCATGCTGCTACTAAGGACTTACAGCCTTGCTATATTGCTGTGCCAGTGCAGCTTTTGCATTTCATTACAAACCCAGCTTTGTTAGATCCCTGTGCCAGATCTGCTGTTGGTTGCTACAAATCCAGCTCTGCTTCATCTTTTCCTCATCACAGGAGTGAATATTGCTACATCACTCTGCTCTTGAATCCCCAGTGCAATGCAACTCTGCTGCGCCAGTTTCTCATTGCATGTTTTTTTCTGCTACATCGCTGCCATAGAATTTTCATTGAAGATATAGCTCTGCTGCATCATTTCCTGATCTCTAAGTCTACTTTACTATGCCTGTTGCCATTGCTTCAACTCTGCCTCACCAATTCCCTTGGATCCAGATTTACTCTTTAAGCTGCCAATGTCTGTCTCTGTTATTCCAAGTAGGTCAACCTGGGTCGTTAACGAAGAACAGAGTACGAAAACAAGTATACAAGTGGACTAAAAGGGCAGGAACAAATGTTCGAGCAGTTAGTAGTAGGTGGAGCTGCCAGATAAAGGCCCTGCTAGTGTAAGATGGCCAGCGTGGTAGTCGTGGCAATGAGCTGACACCCTGGTGCCCCACAGATGAAATATAATGTCCCTCCTGCTGTGTGTGCAAAAGGACACTCACTTCAGTTGCTGGAGTCCTCTCGTCATCTGTCACTCCGGCTTCAGATCCATGGATCTCAAAAATCACTGCAAACTCCATATCCATGCTCAATAATTCAACTCTACTTAATGGCAGAGTTTTCATTACAAGGGCAGCAGTTTCTTTGCAAGGGCAATGCTGACGCTTTCCCTGGCAGTCTCCAGTTCTCCCGGCCATCTCAGCCCCTCTGGGCAATACTTGTCCCACCTGACAATCTCTGTCTCATCTGGCCATGCCAGCCTCCCTGGACAGTCTCTGTCCCATCGGCACCAATGGTGCCTTTAGGTTCTCCAGCTTCTTCCCACTCCAGTTGTCCAGTCTCAGTAGGAAAATGTAGAAGGCTCACCTTCTCAGCTGCGCCTAATCCCGACCGTAGGCCCCAGATCCTCTTGGGGTTGGTTTCCTTTGAAGGTGGTGACCACTAGCATGTTCCTCAGCCTGGGGCCCCTTCCTGCCGTAGCAGCTTTATCCCCACAGCTGTAGAAAATATGATTGGTGTACATTCTGTGTTAAAGGCGAGGTGCTGGTGGAACAGACTGTATAAGCTCCGTAAATAGAGAGACAATATTCACCGGACACTCTAAGTGATCTCTTGCGTAAGCTGTGATCATTTATTGTAGAAAATAACAAAATATAACAAAATAAAAGGGAGCAGAAAATAATGGTTTTAAGCGACTGAAAAAACGTTTTGACCGGTCCCGGGTCTTAATCATAGTGTCCCAGGAAAACAAGGAGACAACATATCAGGTAAAACAATCCAGTATGCATAGTTTCATACAAAGGTTTGTAAACAACAATAATAACAGCCCAAAAGTTGCATGAAATATAGAAAGCTCCAATCTTTTGCAAATACATGTAAGTCAATAGTAATCAAATGTTGGGAGGCTAAGCAACCAATCATACACTGCTCAAAAAATAAAGGGAACACTTAAACAACAGAATATAACTCCAGGTAAATCAAACTTCTTTGAAATAAAACTGTCCACTTAGGAAGCAACACTGATTGACAATCAATTTCACATGCTGTTGTGCAAATAGAATAGACAACAGATGGAAATTATTGGCAATTATCAAGACACACTCAATAATAAAGGAGTGGTTCTGCAGGTGGGGACCACAGACCACATCTCAGTACTAATGCTTTCTGGCTGATGTTTTGGTCACTTTTAAATGTTGGTTGTGCTTTCACACTCGTGTTAGCATGAGACGGACTCTAAAACCCACACAAGTGGCTCAGGTAGTGTAGCTCATCCAGGATGGCACATCAATGCGAGCTGTGGCAAGAAGGTTTGCTGTGTCTGTCAGCGAAGTGTCCAGAGGCTGGAGGTGCTACCAGGAGACAGGCTAGTACACCAGGAGATGTGGAGGGGGCTGTAGGAGGGCAACAACCCAGCAGCAGGACCGCTACCTCTGCCTTTGTGCAAGAGGAACAGAGGAGCACTGCCAGAGTCCTGCAAAATGACCTCCAGCAGGCCACAAATATGCATGTGTCTGCCACAAACGGTTAGAAACCGACTCCATGAGGATGGTCTGAGTGCCCGACGTCCACAGATGGGGGTTGTGCTCACAGCCCTACACCGTGCAGGACGCTTGGCATTTGCCACAGAGCACCAAGATTGACAAATTCGCCACTGGCGCCCTTTGCTCTTCACATATGAAAGCAGGTTCACACAGCACATGTGACAGACGTGACAGAGTCTGGAGACGCCGTGGAGAGCGATCTGCTGCCTTCAGCATGACCGATTTGGCAGTGGGTCAGTAATGGTGCGGGGTGGCATTTCTTTGGAGGGCCGCACAGCCCTCCATGTGCTCGCCAGAGGTAGCCTGACTGCCATTAGGTACCGAGATGAGAACCTCAGTCCCCTTCTGAGACCATATGCTGGTGCGGTTGGCCCTGGGTTCCTCCTAATGCAGGACAATGCCAGACCTCATGTGGCTGGAGTGTGTCAGCAGTTCCTGCAAGATAAAGGCATTGAAGCTATGGCCTGGCCCGCTCGTTCCCCAGACCTGAATCCGATTGAGAACATCTGGAATATAATGTCTCGCTCCATCCACCAACATCACATTGCACTACAGACTGTCCAGGAGTTGGCGGAACTTTAGTCCAGGTCTGGGAGGAGATCCCTCAGGAGACCATCTGCAACCTCATTAGGAGCATGCCCAGGCATTGTACAGTAGGGAGGTCATACAGGCACATGGAGGACACACACTACTGAGCATCATTTTGACTTGTTTTAAGGACATTACATTACACTTTAATTTTGGGTGAGACTCCATATCCAGGCCTCCATTGGTTAATAAATTTGATTTCATTGATGATTTTTGTTGTCAGCACATTCAACTTTGTACAGAACAAGAACACTCTGCCACTGGGACAAAGTGTGCTGACTCTGCCCGTTCGATCCCCTGCCCCGTTGGAGGGGATGGAAGTACAGTTCGAACCCTCGTCAACTGAATCACTGGCCATTATACGAGATGGAATGGTCCTTGTACGCTCCATTAACTTGCCCAATCAAGAAGTTGTAATGTCACTCAGGAGTGAAGTGGCGCAAATAGTAGGGATGCCCGAGGAAATCGTTCCGCCCCAGACCATACAGCTGACAGTTAAACAGGAAGACTTGTGGTCAGTGACAGTTACTACTTCTCCTACGACGGAACCTCAATACATCCAAGAGGGTCCACGTATATTAGATCAGATGCTCGCCGAGCTGTCCGAGTTCACGCCTGCCCAAGTACAACAAGTGGAAGCAGTACTGGAGTGATACAGGTCCATGTTTGCGAGTCATGAGGACGATTTTGGCTGTACTATGGCTATTACTCACAAAATACCAACTGGGAACACAGCGCCCATAAGAGAACGTTACCGACAAATTCCCCCTCAGTTATACCAGGAAGTTCGAGAGATGCTCGGTCAGATGCTACAGGCATCAGAGAGAGCCAAAATCCGTGGGCAGCCCCATCGTGCTGGTGCGAAAGAAGGACGGGACACTGAGGTTCTGTGTAGTGTAAATTATCTGAAACTCAATGCCTGCACTGTGCGGGACTCATACCCTCTGGAACAGATTGAAGAGTTCTTATCCACATTGGGGAAAGCCAAATTCTTATCAATGTTGGATCTCGCTAGCGGATACTGGCACTTGCACCCATGTCAGAGAAGGACCAGGCAAAAATGGCTTTTATTCTACCTATGGGTCTCTTCGAATTCAACAGGATGCCTTTGGCTTGGCCAATGCCCCCGGTACGTTCCAACGTCTGATGGAGAGGTGCTTTTGTGACCTGAACTTTGAGGCCACACTCATATACTTGGACGACATCATAGTGTATGCTTCCTTGTTCGAAGAGCACCTGCGGAGATTGGAGCAAGTACTGAGCCATCTACAGAAGTACGGACTGAAGATGAAGCCCCAGAAGTGCCACTTGTTCCGGACTCAGATTGAGTATCTAGGCCATGTTGTTTCAGCGGACGAAGTGGAGCCGTCTCGGAAAAAAAATCCAGACCTGGATACTTCGGCATGGTCAGGAGACAGTGCATCTCGTTCCTACACAGCAGAGCCAGAGACTTTGTTCACGGACTACGACGCCGTCGGAAGTTGTTCCAACCGTCCCTCAACAAGAACTCCAACCAATAAGTCATTACTATCATGTCCCCTTCACTCTTTTTGGATATTGTATATTTGTTTGTGCAAGTTCAGTTTCCATACCTGGTGTTTCGTTGACAAATCATCTCCCAGCCTGGCGTATTCCCTGAATTCTAAGATAACCTGTTAAAGTAAAATTCTTGTTAACCCCTTCTCTACCTTCTGTTCGTTACTGCATCCGACGAACCTTTATTTACATCTTTTGAACATAAAGTTACATAAATGTCCGGCACTTAAATAGTACATTCTGGAGTTGAATGGCTTCCTGTGGAACTATATATAAACCGTGTTTAACTGTATTTACTCTATGATAAACTGACCTCAAGGAAGAGGCATTCAGGGAATGGTCACTGATTTTACACAGCACCCAGCTTAATCTCAGCCCTTCGTTTGATGTTTAATACTTCAGGAGCACATTACATGTTTCATTGCTAATATTTCTAAAGGACATTAAACTGTGTATAATAAAATAATAAAACTCTTGTGGCAAAATGTTACTCTTATCCAATCTGAATATACGAAGCGGAAAACAGAGGCAAGAAACTTTTACATATGTAAGATAACAACAGTCAAGTCTTTAACAAAACTGCAAATTGCATGTAAATGATCATCATAGTCATGTTTATGGGATTTTACAGGGTTAATCCCTTTCAAACTTACATATTACTGGCAGGCTGACATAAAAGATGATATAATCCTACAAAGAAAATGGAGTAATGTGCCATAGAGTAGAGTAACAACCATAACAATGGTTATGTATAAGATAAATATCTTTATTATTGCATAGATCATTTACATAATATAAAAGGAAACATACCAAAACAACAAAAACAAGATGGGTATTAGCGAGCTTCTTCGGGGGGCTGTGTCATAAAAGGTGATTTGGAGAAAACTCTGACTACTATAATAATATATTATGAAAATTAAATGTGGCCTATGTTCCTCCAAGCCAGTGTAAGGAGACTTATTGGCCATGCAGTGCCCCTCTGGAAATTTGACTATGCAAATATTCTCTTCATAGAGTTGGAGGACTTGTGCCATCTGTTGGGGGCTGCAATCTTAAAAGTTAATATCAACCCATTAATGAGTCTTGCCACATGACTTAGGATAGGAAGCCAAAAATTCCTTTTGCAGACACGTGTATTGGGGTGTTTGACCCACATTAGTGCAAAGAAAGAGGTCTGATAAGGCTGGGTGAGAGATCTCTGACAGAGGGTCTAAGGGATAACATTTATCCTTGTGGAGAATCGCAAGTTGGCATAAGGAAACATATAGACCATGTAATAGCAGTTAATTTCACAAAAACAACAAACTGGCAGTGAAACTAACCATTTTAACACTGTAGGCTACCAAAGATCTATATATTAAAGGGAACCAGACAAACGATTCATGCTGCCTATGCCATGCTGAGGCGTTTCAGAGAAAACATACTGTGAAAAGCCAGTTGGGGACATGGTAACATTAGTTAAAGCATTAGTGCATTACGTTCAGATGCAGCAAGCCTCATCTGTACATGCATAGCGCATAACACTTATCACTATTGATTAATTCCTGTCTTACCCGGTAACAATGCGTATGGGGTATATCTCCTACGATATGTAGTTGGGGAGATGATACCTGCACTTATAAATACTAGATTTGAGAGATTAGATGCCACCTTTGCATCGTGATGATCATCGATTCTTTTTGCTATACAATGAAGCTATACAGGGAAGCATGGCGGCGGCTTGGTGATGCTCTGGAACTGCTTTGTTTCCTCTTGTAAAGGAAAACTACAGTGCATGGAGTGAAGATAGATTTAAGCAAGTATTAACGTATTCTAGGAGAAAACATTATGCCTTCTTTGAGTAAGCTGAACCTCAAAATCCACCAAGACTTGGTGCTATTATATTCTGGAGTGGTTGTCACAGTTACCTGACTCAGGTCCTGTAGAAAACCTTTAGTATCACGCTACTGCAGTGCAGGTAGGTGCAGTCTCCACAAGATGGCAATAAAGTTTCAGCAGGACTGCACTTAGACCAAGCAGGTTTTTTCATGCAGCAGTGAGGCTGCCACCAGATCGCAGCAGAATAGTCAAACAAGCCGGGTCAAATCCTAGACTAGCGGAGTACCAGAGGAATAAACAAACCCAGAGTCAGGGACAAGCCAAAGGATCAGTAACAGTCAGGAGGGGATAAGCCAAAATACAAGCCAAGTCAAAACCAGGGAGTCAACACACTAAAGGGGAACACTGACTCAGGACGGGACTAGAGAAAAACATAGACACGAGTTCAGATAGCAAATGCAAAATGACAAATCAGAGCAATCAGAGTCAGCTACAGCAGCCCTAGGCAAAAACTGTAACTGACATCACCTGCAGTAAGCAGCAGCGATAAATAGCCAACCTGAACCCAGATTGAGGCTGAGAAACGTTAACCCCTGACATGACCAGACCGGGAAAAAGGGAAAACAGGACTCAAAATCTAGTCTGGATCATGACAGTATCCTCCTCCAGGTTCCCCAGGATACCGCGCATGAAACGCCTGAACCAATCGATCAGCATGAACTGATCGAGCCGGGACCCAGGATCGATCCTCAGGACAGTAACCCCTCCAATGGACCAAATACTGCAGTGAACTGCGAACCATGCGTGAATCCACAATCCGTTCCACCTCATACTCCATCTGCCCATCCACAGAAACTGGAGGAAATGGAGACCCATCAGAGGAAGGTACAAATGACTTCAGGAGAGACTTATGTAACACATTGGGTATCCGAAGCGACGAAGGAAGGTGTAAGTGAAAGGCAATGGGATTGACAACCTAAATTACCTCATAAGGACCTATAAACCTGGGACCTTGCTTAGCAGAAGGAACTTTCAGCCGAATGTTCTTGGTAGACAACCATACTTTATCTCCTACCAGGAATATAGGTCCTGTAGACAGTCGCTTATTAACAAACTGTTTATGTTTGCCCTGAGCTTCCCCAATGTTCCTCTGGACCTCCCTCCATACCTCCCTCAACCACAGAATGACCTAATCTGCCACTGGACACCCTGAGTCCATCCTGGAAAACTCACCAAAATGATGATGAAAGCTATAATTACAAAAGAACAGAGAGGTGCCCGTGGACTGATTAATACGGTTATTAAAGGCAAGCTCAGCCACTGGTAACAAAGAACACCAATCATCCTGCTGGGACTTGGCAAGACACCACAAAATTTGTTCAAGAGACTGACCGGTCCTCTCCCTCTGACCGTTGGTTTCGGGCTGATAGGCTGAGGAGAAGGCCAAACTAATACCTAACCTTTTACAAAACAGTCTCCAGAATTTGGACACAAATTGTACCCCTCTATCCGACACCACATTCAAAGGCACACCATGCAATCGCACCACGTGCTCAACAAACAACCTAGAAAGTGTCTCAGCATTAGGCAGTCCCGCCAAAGGTACAAAATGCACCTGTTTACCGAATCTGTCCACCACCATTTAGACCACAGTTTTACCATTGGAAGGAGGGAGATCAGTGATAAAGTCCATGGACAAATGAATCCAAGGTCTATCCGGAATTGGCAATGGCACCAATTCACCGGCCGCCGGTTATGAGAGCTTTTAGCAAGGGCACAAGTATCATAGGAAGGCACAAACACGGCAACATCAGGAGCCATAGAGGACCACTATAATAGCCTAGCAATAGCTTTACGAGTGGCTGAGATTCCAGGATGCCCACTAAGAGTAGAATCGTGGAACTCCTGGAGCACCCTCAACTGGTACTGAATCGGGACAAAGAGCTTGTTGTCAGGCAATGACGGGGGAGCAAGAGACTGAGCCTCATGAATCTCCCGCTCAAATTCTGAGGACACCACTGCCATGAACACCCCATGCTGGAGAATGGAGGAAGGATGTTCGGGAGGTGATATCGGATCCAAGCTGTGAGATAATGCATCCGCCTTGACATTCTTGGAACCGGTCGAAAGGTGATAGAAAAATTAAAGTGTGAAAAAAAGTGACCACCTAGCCTTTCTGGGAGTCAAACATTTGGCCGACTCAATATAAGACAGATTCATGTGGTCCGTAATCACCGTGATCCGATGAACAGCCCCTCCAAAAAGTGCCTTCATTCTTGAAAGGCCAACTTGATAGCTGAAAGATCCTGATTCCCAACATCGTAATTTCTCTCAGCGGGAGAGAATTTTTTGGAGAAGAAGGCACAGGGCCTCAAGTTAGTCAAAGTGGCGGGTCCATGGGACAACACTGCCACCATCCCCACCTCTGACGCGTCCACCTCAACAATGAATGGTTCAGATGGATTGGGCTGGACCAAAACATCGGCATACATAAAGCATTTCTTTAATAAGGTATACGCCGCCACAGCCGGAGCTGACCAACTTTTGATATCAGCCCCCTTGCGAGTAAGATCAATGAGGGGCTTGACCAACTGTGAAAACCCTTAATGAATTTCCTATAATAGTTTGAAAACCCAAAAAACATTGAACACCCTTCAAGTCTCTGGGTTGCACCCAATCCACAATGGCCCGTACCTTCCCAGGGTCCATACGAAACCCTTTGTCAGACAGAATGAATCGCAGAAAGGACAATTCTTGAATGAAAAATTAGCATTTTTCAGGTTTCGCAAAAAGTGAGTTCTCCCGTAATCTCTGGAGAACCGCATGTAGATGATCCATGTGAATTTGTTTGTTAGATGAAAACACAAGGATATCATCTAAATACACCACCATAAAGCGCCCAGTGAAATCAGAAAATACATGGTTAATAAAATTCTGAAAAACAGCTGGCGCATTAGTGAGACCAAAGGGCATAACCAAATTCTCAAATAACCATTCAGAAGTGAGAAATGCCGTTTTCCACTCATCCCCCTCCCCAATACGGATTAGATTATATGCACCCCTGAGATCCAATTTAGAAAACCACTTGGCCTCTGCTAATTGGTTGTAAAAATCAGGGATGAGCGGGAGGGGATAGGTATTTCTCACTGTGATCTTATTCAATTCCCGAAAATCGAGGCACGGGCGCAAATTACCATCTTTTTTCTTTACTAAAAAGAATCCAGCCGCCACAGGGGAAACAGAGGGACGAATGTGGCCCTTACTTCCTTCAGAAATATACTCCTTCATAGCGGTTCGCTCCAGGTCAGAGAGGTTGTACAGACGGGCCTTAGGCAATTTAGCACCCGGAATCAGATTGATAGTACAGTTAAAAGGGCAGTGTGGTGGTAAGAGCTCGGCCTCCTTTTCAGAAAAAACATTCTCAAAATCCTTCAGGTACTCCAGAATACCTTCCAGATTAACGGATGAGACAAGTACAGTAGCAAGGTTACTTTTAACACAATAGGACCCCATTTAACAATGTCCCGAGATTCCCAATCTATCACAGGATTATGTAGCTGCAACCAGCGGAACCCCAACACCAGTCCCGAAGGAAGATTGTCCAGAACAAAACATGAAATATGTTCCTGGTGCAAGGAACCCACTTTAACGAGAAACTCCTCTGAGACAAATTTAATGACATTCTTAGCCAGCTGTGTTTGTCAATGGCAACAATAAGAATAGGAGTCTCCAATCTAACTGTCCCTAACTTACACTTGGTCACCAAGTTAGAATCAATAAACTTCATGGACGACCCGCAGTCCACGAAAGCAGAAGTGGGTGTGAAGCTACTCCTACCACAAAGTTCCACTTCCAACAGTACTTAGAAAATGAGGAAAAAGGTACCTGAGAGTCTGGGTGACCTCCTTGACAGTCACCCAGACTTAGGCATTTCCTGACACCTTGCTAGTCGGTGGGCAGGAGGAGCAGTCCTTTCTCCAATGTCCGGGATCCCCCCCAGTAGAAACATAGCTTTTCTTCCCATCGCCGTCTCCTCTCCTTCTCCTTGCGGTTAGTGGTCCCCACCTCCATAGGTTCAGACAGTGGCAAAACAACAGGATTAACAGGGAGCAACGGAACCTCTCTCTGTGTAACACCTCTCTCCGGCAGCATCCGATCCATATGGATTGCCTGAGTCATAGCTTCCTCCAATGACCTGGGTGGTGGATGGAGAGCCAGAGCGTCCTTCAGGTGATCCGACAGTCCTTTCCGGAACTGACATCTCAGCGCAGAGTCATTTCAGGACACCTCAGTGGACCATCGACGGAACTTGAAGCAATACCATTCAGCCGAAAGCTTGCTCTGAAAGAGAGTCATGATTGTGTCCTCTGCCACTCTGACCCGGTCAGGCTCATCAAAAATAAGTCCTAAGGCCTCAAAAAACCTATCCACAGACACACGTTCAGGGTCAGAAGCAGGTAAAGCACCTAGACCAAGCAGGCCTGTCATGCAGCAGCGAGGCTGCCACCAGGTGGCAGCAGAATAGTCAAACGAGCCGGGTCAAATCCTAGACAATAGCGCAGTACTATAGGAATAAACAAACTCAGACAAGCCAAAGGATCAGTAATGGTCAGGAGCGGATAAGACTGATTCAGGATGGGAATAGGGGAAAACAGAGACACGGGTTAAAGGTAGTAAATGCAAAAGGACAAATCAGAGCAATCAGAGTCAGCTACAGCAGCCCTAGGCAAAAACTATAACTGACATCACCTGCAGTAAGAAGTGGCGATAAATAGCCAACCTGAACCCAGACCGAGGCTGAGAAAGGTTAACCCCTGACATGACCAGCCTGGGAAAAAGGGAAAACAGGACTCAAAACCCGATCTGGATCATGACACTTAGCAGGATTTGAAGAAGGTGGTTGCAGTACGCAAAACCAAGAATATTAGTAAACTGGAAGCCATTGCCCATGAGGAATTAGCTAAGCCTTCTGAGGAACACTGTCAGAAGATGGAGTTTGGCTATGGATACTGTTTGCAGCAGGTCTCTACTAAGTGGTTCTACAAATTATTTAAGACACTTGTCATGGTAGGGATTGAATATTTCTGAGACTGCAGGGGTTATTAAAAGTGGCATTTTGTGTAGAATTTGGAAAAACAACTTGTTATATTGCGCTATTTAAATTGTTCTTGTTTGATTGGTTAATTTCAAATGCAAAAAGTTTGCAAATTTTGCAAATAAAAATAATTTACATTCATCATTTTGATTACAACTGTATGAGTTATGTGTTTTATTAGCTTACCTCAGTCACACTTTATTTGCCTTTGTTAACGGAGAATAACAAATTCAGCTATGCTGCCCCTGTGGGTGTGAAATATTGTTCTCTTTTCTGTGTTTTTTTAATGAAAGTCTAATGTTCAGCAATATTACAAGACATAGATGGAAAGCTAAAATTACCTCCATGCTGCTGCTTTACAAAATGCTCTGTGAAACCCCATTACAATAAAATCCATTACCACACAAGCTTAGTAAAGCTTTTTTTATGGTGTTTGGAGAGGTGTCTTAAATCTTAATATATTCAGGTTTTTGGCTGTGTGGAGAAGTACACTGCCTCTGAAATGTATCATTAGTGACCTTTCCACTAATTTCATGTCTGCACATTGCTGTCTACAGGATCTGCTCTCAGCAAATTCCCGTGCTATAGCGGTAACCAATTGTAGGCTCATCTAGATACTTATAAATGGTATTTTGTAGTCTTGACTTTCCCAACATGAGGACAGTCAGTGAGATATGCCACCTTACCATGGGGAAATGTCACTATTTGTGAAAGCAAAAAATAACTACATTTTATTCTTCACAAAACTGGAACTGGAGAAAATAACTAAAAACTTCAAGATATAAAAACATAAACAGACAGTGTACAACTCGGTGATGTAAGTCCAGGAAGACAATGCACATGCAAAGGTAAGTTACTGAGAGAATTTTTATTGGAACCGGATTTTACGCCCGGAATTTAGGAACGACCAAAAGGGCCTGGGTGGGAAAGTTTTCTCCCATACTTCCAGTATGAAGCTTGCAAGTCCTATAAAAGGCAGCTGGGTTGGCTTCAGGTGTGTCTGACATTTTGGAGCTAGAAAGTGATTATTAATGGTGATCAGATTAAGCCTCAGCGGTGCATGTATTATTTATGGGTGAGATGTGTTCTTTACTTTGCCTACCCTGAGAAAAGACTGTGCTTTTTTGTTATTCGGATTGGGCTGAAGAAGCAATGTATTTCATTTTGGAAGTTTTTGAAGAAAAAAATAAACGTCACTGTATTTTGATATAAAAAAATTGTGCCTGTGCGCACCCTAGCACCTCCTAGAGAGCCTGAACACCTGCAACATATGTAGCGCATCCTAAAGTCAAGTAAGTAAACGCAAGGCTGGCACAGAAATCGGCTGCAAAGTCTAGCAAAATACAAACCCGATTTATAGTAAATGACTATGTGCCTTTATTGTGACCTTACTCACCTACCAAATTTAGGTTATCAAGACGTTGGGGACAGATATTTATCAATGTAACTGCCGGATTAGACTGCACAGAGCTTGTCTGCAGTTTGGCACCCGTAGGTCTGTAACGATGCTAGAGACACAAAACAATACATTATTTTTAATGAAAGTTTTTTACAAAATTGCCATAGTTTTATGTGTTGAAGCATTTGAAAAAAATATTACAAATATGTACATAGCCTCTAAGTGTAGATGCTCTTTTTATGTAAAACTGCTCTTTTTACATGATAAAAGGAATTCCCTGAATACTTCTTTTAGAATGAATACTAAATTATTTAAAACCCATAGAAATGCCAGAATAAAAAGAAAGAGAATAACTGAGGCACTGTTGATAAGGGAAACATTATTATTTTTTTAATAAGGTAATTTAAGACTTTTTTTTCAAATTAACAGAGAATTCTTTTATAGTAAAAGAACAACTATTAAAGAGACCCTCTGGTATATGGACAAACTGAATATGTGATGGTGTATATGCAGAAAGATGATAATTACTTACCGGTAACTTAATTTTCCTGAACCATAACAGCACTATACTGAAAGAGTATCCACCCCCAGGAGCAGGAAACCTACAGAAATAAAAGGGCGGTTGCCTTTCTGTACACCTCATTGTGTTTACAAAGCTTAAGCGGGAGCTCCATCATTAAAGACCACGGTGCACAACATAATCAAGACATTTACAACCCACGGCACTGTAGCTAATCTCCATGATCTTGGTCTGCAGAAAAAATTTGATGAAAGGTTGCAACGCAGGATAGTCTGGATAGTGGATAAGCAGCCCCAATCAAGTTCCAAAGAAATTAAAGCTGTCCTGTAGTGCATCAATGTAGAGCAGGGGTCTCAAACTCGGCAGATTAAAGGGGCCGCACATAAAAAAAAATTTAAGCTGGGGGGCCGCATTCCATTCAAACTTAATACAGTACAAAATTATTGTTAAACAATTGTTTATTTGAAGTACTATAACAATTCTCTCCCTCCGGACCTCACCCTCTCTCTGTGGCCGTTCAAATAAGTTGTCAGCTGCGATGTACAGCTTACCGTATATACTCATGTATAAGCCGACCCGAGTATAAGCTGGCCCCCTAATTTTGCCATAAAAAACTGGGAAAACTTATTGACTCGCGTATAAGCCTAGGGTGGAAAATGCAGCAGCTACTGGTAAATTTTCAAAAATAAAAATAAACACCAATAAAAGTAAAATTAATTGAGATATCAGTAGGTTAAATGTTTTTGAATATCCATATTGAATCAGGAGCCCCATATAATGCTCCATACAGTTCATAATGGCCCCATAAGATGCTCTATACAAAATACTCCCCATATAATGCTGCATAAAGGTTAATAATGGCCCCATAAGATGCTCCGTAGAATAATATGCCCCATATAATCTGCACAAAGGTTAATAATGGCCCCATAAGATGCTCCATAGATTATGACCCATATAATGCTGCACAATGGTTAATAATGGCCCATTAAAATGCTCCATAGAATAATATGCCCCATATGCTGCTCCATAAAGGTTATGGACCCCATAAAATGCTCCATAGAATAATATGCCCCATATGCTGCTCCATAAATGTTATGGCCCCATAAAATGCTCCATAGATTATGCCCCATATGATGCTCCATAGATTATGCCCCCATAAGATGCTTCATATATTTTATGCCCCGTATGATGCTCATAGATTATGCCCCATATGATGCTCCATAGATTATGCCCCCATAAGATGCTCCATATATTTTATGCCCCCATAAGATGCTCCATATATTTTATGCCCCATAAGATGCTCCATAGATTATGCCCCATAAGATGCTCCATATATTTTATGCCCCATAAGATGCTCCATAGATTATGCCCCCATAAGATGATCCATATATTTTATGCCCCATAAGATGCTCCATATATTTTATGCCACCATAAGATGCTCCATATATTTTATGCCCCATAAGATGCTCCATAGATTATGCCCCCATAAGATGATCCATATATTTTATGCCCCATAAGATGCTCCATAGATTATGCCCCATAAGATGCTCCATATATTTATGCCCCATAAGATGCTCCATAGATTATGCCCCCATAAGATGCTCCATATATTTTATGCCCCATAAGATGCTCCATATATTTTATGCCCCCATAAGATGATCCATATATTTTATTCCCCCATAAGAATATCCATATATTTTATGCCCCCATAAGATGCTCCATATATTTTATTCCCCCATGAAATGCTCCATCGATTATTCCCCATATGCTGCTGCTGCAAATTAAAAAATGACATACTCACTCTCGTCGCTGGGGGCCAGGTGCAGGTGTCACTGCTGGCTCAGGGCTGCGGCATCTGCGATATTCACCTGTCCCCGAACCACCGCTGCTCGCTGCTCCATCGTCCGGCTCCTCTGTCAGTGACTGTTCAGGCAGAGGGCGAGGCATGCACTAACTATGTCACCACGCCCTCTGACCTGAACATCACAGCCAGAGGACGCAGAGGACACAGAGGTGTGCAGCGGTGGACCGGGGACTGGTGAATATCGCATATACTTACCCCCTCCTGGAGCATTTCTGCAGCCCCCCTGCTTCTCCAGCAGCTATTCTTCCTTCATCGGTCAGGTGGTAGCGCTCATTAAAGTCATGAATATGTGCATATTCATGACTTTAATGAGCGGTACCACGTGACCGCTGAAGGAAGAAGCCTGAGATCGTGGGAGAAGCAGGGGGGCTGCAGAGACGCGCCAGGGGGGTTAGTGTGTAGCCCAGCTGCACTTGGTGCCACATGTTACCCAGGAGGATGCATGAAAGGTAATTCACAATCACCCGATATTCATTCACACTTCACATTTTCCTGGTGCCACCAGAGGGAGCCCTTTAGAATATGCAGGTATATAAGGGTGTGGAGAGATAGAGCAGTGAGATGAAGACAGTCTAGCTGAACGTTAGCTAGTTGTTGGTTGTACCTCAGACAGATCAGATCTCCTCAGAACACCTCAGAGAGTGAGAGGAGAGAGACATTCCTGTCAGACGAGACGGAAGAAAACGAGCTAGTTACCTCAGACATGCTGAGAGGGAACTCTAGCCAGAAAGAAAGACTTATCTGAAAGCCTGAGGACTTCAGCAAACACTCAGCTTATATATTGGAGTCCAGTGTAGTGGAAAGGATTGCCACTTGGTCTGGTCAAGGTTGAGTCCACTGAGAGTCCAACAGTGAGCTGTTTCAGAAAGTAAGCATGCCGACGCTTGGAGAGCGGTGAAGAGAAGGAAGCTGACATCTACTGCTGCTTGTGCTTATGATAGTGGTGAGAGTAGGACGACAGGCAAGTGGAAAAGGGAAAGAGAGTGACCGAGGTCAACCAGCATTAATAGCTTACCTCGACTCTGCACCACCGGACATCGGGTCCGCGCTTACCAGCATCTGCACGACTGGTAGGAGACACCGGAGACCCTGCTGGACTACAAGTCACAGAGGGGCCCTTCAGTGCTGATACGTAACCGGGGTCAGGAAGAACAAGAGTCTAGCAGGGCCCTGCATATAGAGACTAGTTCTGTCCAAAAGAAGGCTCCACCACAAGATCAGCCGGGCGTAGCAAAGAGAACGGAGTTAAAATTTGTTTTATGCAAGTTAGAAACTCACACTCAAAGACGTAAGGAGGCCTTACACCTACTCAGTGGATTACTGGACGTGCATCCTCCACCCTGACGGCCTCCCGGGACGTGCCTGCAACTTCATCACCAGTAAAGGTACAGAAAGAGACTGTCTTGTGTGTGTCTGCATTATTGCTCCTTCACCCCTGCACCGCCATATACCTCGAGGGATCAGTCTCGCCTGTGGGAGACTTAACACCTTGCTGCCCAAACCCTCAAAGGATCTACCCTGCAGCGCTGGTCACCCTGACCAGGAACCACAGGTGGCGTCACGAACATTTCTACAATCCCCTGTAAATATCCCCCTTTAGTGAGCGCCCAGGGCAACGGACCGAGCTGCGCTACCCGTGACATCCCCCATTGAAGTGAACGGGCTTGGTGTCGAGTACCCCAAGGCCCTGCTACGTGCGACTCATCTAACTTGGCGTCACGAACAGGATACGAAGCTCGCAATATGTGAGTCCTGTGTGCCTGGAATGGACTGTTTTTGTGAAAAAGACTGTGTGCTGTTTTTGTGATTTTTGGCGCCATTTTCCGCCATTTTGCCGCCATATTCGCGCCCTGAGGCGCTGGTGAAGAAGAGGGGCGTGGATTCGTAGGCGTACCCCCCCCTGTGGCGCGAAAGTAATGGGCGCCCTGTCTAAGTGCTATTACAATGTTCGAGCCTGCCCCACTGCAAGAGAGATCCGCCTCCTCCTCATCCTCCATGCTAAGAAGAGAAAGCGAAAGTCCCGCCTCCACGGAAAAGACCAGATTGTTCCAGATGGGAAGCACAGTCTGGCCTGGCATGAGATGGCGGAAGGACAGGAGTCGCTGTGTGGAGGAATGGCGGTGCGCAGACCCCGTTCCCCTGAAGAGCTGCTGCCTGTGCCTGAACCGTCCCCAGGTTGGGAGAACGACCTGAGAATGCAGAGAGTGGATGAATTGAATGAGGCGCTGAGGGATATGGCCCGACAACGTGCAGAGATGGAGGCGATGGAGCAAAGCTGGCGTGCCCTGAAACAGCTGCTGCTGTGGGACCCACTGCTCTCCCCTCAAGATGCGCAAATGCCACCTGCGCCACCACTGGAACCAGCGGCTGAGGAAGAACCGGAGGCCGGCCCCAAAAGAGCTGATCCTGACTCCGCCGAGGACGCGGCGGGAGGGAAGGAGGCTGAGGAGGCCCTGCCCAGACCGGAATGCCAGCCAGGCCTGGAACCAGAGGCAGCAGCGGAATGCAGTCCCCCGGTAGGGACGACGACGGAAGACACCCAGCCGCAAGTGATGGAGATCGACTGGGAGGAGATGGAGTACCTGGACAACGTGGAATCCGCCGCCCAGAAGGAGAACGAGTGGTGACGCCGGGAGCATGAGCAGCGACAGCAGCAGGAGCAGCGAGAGGCGCAGCAGCTTCGCCAAAGGTACCGGGAGAAAGATCTTGCTGACAAAGAGAATGTCAGGCGAGACAAAGGTACGCTCCGGGAACCGCGGCACCAGGGGGCCATTTGAGACTTCAAACTCCAGGGAGGCTGGGGGTTCATCCACGAACCAGGCCTGTACCAGGAGGTCTTTGTAAATCGCAGAGATGTAGAGTCTCACCTGCCAGAGGGGCACCCGGGAAGGGATCTGCTAATTAGGGATGTAGTCTCCTACACACGGCATTGGGGACTTAAGGGGTGGTATGCCCTGAACGTCTCCCGAATCAGCGACCCAGTCCCTGAAGCCGGAAACGTACCCCGTGTCTCGGCGTCCCAAGCCCCAGCTACATCAGCGTCTGGCCGCGCACCTGCATCTTATCCTGCATCCTATACCGCAACGCAACAGAGCGCAATGATTGCTAGTGCGTCTCCAACTGAGCCACTGCATGCACCTGCGTCCCAATTGGAAACGCTGCAGAGTGTAGCGACTGCAACAGCGACCCCTATTGAGCCAAACCTGTACTTAGGAGAGGCACCTGTCAGGCCTCAAGGAAGTCGCAAAGTAAAAATTTAAAAAAAGGACTGTAGCTACCCAGACACAGGTAGCAGGACACGATCTCTTAGTGATGCGTTCCAGAGCGCACCGTATACTTCCAGCCCCAGGTGTGGAAGATGCCATATTTGCTGAAGACCAGTAGGACCCAGACAGGGTTTACTGAACTGTACAAAGTTATGAAGAGAATTGCACTTTATTGAGAATGTTATATGATGATAATGTTTACATGCTGAAGTAGTATACCCCAGTTGGGTAATGTGATATGTGAAATGTGTTTCTTTTAAAGGACTGCGTGGCTGAGGACTTTGCCAGCCCTAAAACTGTGTTGTAAATAGTTGGCACTCAGTGCCCCATCTTGGTTTTACGTAAGCCATTCTACCTCAGAAGAAAAACCCGTATGGTGTGGGCTTGAGTGAGGTTTGCAGCAAAGAAGTCCTGCAGCCCACCATGGGAGGTTTGGTGCGGGTCCTCCACAAGAATCCTGTATTTATTGTGTGAAAGTATTTTGATATTTTCTATTTGCCATTTGTACACATTGTAACGTTTGAAGTGTCCTTACCTCCCGCAAGGGATGAGTTATGTTTTGTTGATGTTATAAAAATTGTTTTCTTTTTCAGCCCGGGAGTGCTGATATTAACTAGGGGGGATGTGTAGCCCAGCTGCGCTTGGTGCCACATGTTACCCAGGAGGATGCATGAAAGGTAATTCACAATCACCCGATATTCATTCACATTCACATTTTCCTGGTGCCACCAGAGGGAGCCCTTTAGAGTACGCAGGTATATAAGGGTGTGGAGAGATAGAGCAGTGAGATGAAGACAGTCTAGCTGAACGTTAGCTAGTTGTTGGTTGTACCTCAGACAGATCAGATCTCCTCAGAACACCTCAGAGAGTGAGAGGAGAGAGACATTCCTGTCAGACGAGACGGAAGAAAACAAGCTAGTTACCTCAGACATGCTGAGAGGGAACTCTAGCCAGAAAGAAAGACTTATCTGAAAGCCTGAGGACTTCAGCAAACACTCAGCTTATATAGTGGAGTCCAGTGTAGTGGAAAGGATTGCCACTTGGTCTGGTCAAGGTTGAGTCCACTGAGAGTCCAACAGTGAGCTGTTTCAGAAAGTAAGCGTGCCGACGCTTGGAGAGCGGTGAAGAGAAGGAAGCTGACATCTACTGCTGCTTGTGCTTATGATAGTGGTGAGAGTAGGACGACAGGCAAGTGGAAAAGGGAAAGAGAGTGACCGAGGTCAACCAGCATTAATAGCTTACCTCGACTCTGCACCACCGGACACCGGGTCCGCGCTTACCAGCATCTGCACGACTGGTAGGAGACACCGGAGACCCTGCTGGACTACAAGTCACAGAGGGGCCCTTCAGTGCTGATACGTAACCGGGGTCAGGAAGAACAAGAGTCTAGCAGGGCCCTGCATATAGAGACTAGTTCTGTCCAAAAGAAGGCTCCACCACAAGATCAGCCGGGCGTAGCAAAGAGAACGGAGTTAAACTTTGTTTTATGCAAGTTAGAAACTCACACTCATAAAGACGTAAGGAGGCCTTACACCTACTCAGTGGATTACTGGAGTGCATCCTCCACCCTGACGGCTTCCCGGGACGTGCCTGCAACTTCATCACCAGTAAAGGTACAGAAAGAGACTGTTTGTGTGTGTCTTGCATTATTGCTCCTTCACCCCTGCACCGCCATATACCTCGAGGGATCAGTCTCGCCTGTGGGAGACTTAACACCTTGCTGCCCAAACCCTCAGAGGATCTACCCTGCAGCACTGGTCACCCTGACCAGGAACCACAGGTGGCGTCACGAACATTTCTACAATCCCCTGTAAATATCCCCCTTTAGTGAGCGCCCAGGGCAACGGACCGAGCTGCGCTACCCGTGACATCCCCCATTGAAGTGAACGGGCTCGGTGCAGAGTACCCCAAGGCCCTGCTACGTGCGACTCATTAGCATGATCTGACACTCCCTCCCCGCCGACCCCCTGGCATATGTCATTACACAGCGCCAGAGGGATGTCATCACGCAGGGCCACAGCCACTACGGTGTGGCGCACTCCTCCTCTTGAGACATGATGCACCGCAGGCCGCAGATGCCTGCCTCAGGGGCCGCATGCGGCCCGCGGGCCACGTGTTTGAGACCCCTGATGTAGAGCAAATTTTCCATTGCCATTTGAATGAAATGAAACAGGAGTACACCACTGATGACACAGAGAAATAAAAATGATAGACTGGTGATGGAAGAACTAGAATCAGAAATTTATACAGGTAACTATAACAGTGGGAATAACAGAGACATGGTTAGATGAAAGCTATGACTTACAGGGTTACAGTCTGTTTAGAAAGGATTGTAAAAATCGGAAAGGAGGAATGGTTTGTATTTATGTAGAATCTTGTCTAAAGTCCACTTTAAGGGAGGATATTAGCGAAGGGAATGAGGTGTCGAGTCCATATGGGTCGAAATACATGGAGGAAAAATAGTAACAAAATTCTCATTGGGGTCTGTTACAAACTCCCAAATGTAACAGAAATCAAGGAAAGTCTACTACTAAGGCAGATAGATGAAGCTGCAACCCATAATGAGGTCCTTGTTATGGGGGACTTTAACTACTCGGATATTAACTGGGAAACAGAGACCTGCGAAACCCATAAAGGCAACAGGTTTCTGCTAATAACCAAGAAAAATTATCTTTCACAATTGGTGCAGAATCCAACCAGAGGAGCAGCACTTTTAGACCTAATACTATCTAATAGACCTGACAGAATAACAAATCTGTAGGTCGCCGGGCATCTAGGAAATAGCGACAACAATATTGTACAGTTTCACTTGTCTTTCACTAGGGGGACTTGTCAGGGAGTCACAAAAACACTGAACTTTAGGAAGGCAAAGTTTGACAAGCTTAGAGATGCCCTTAACCCCTTAATGTCCACTGACGTGCAGAGTCTGTCATGGCAAGGTGCCAGTTCCGGCACCAGGACGGACTCTGCACGTCATGCCTTTGATCTACCACTGCGTGTAAACACGCAGTGGTAGATCAGTGCCGACAGCTGTCACAGACAGCTGACAGGCACGGCAAGCGGTGCGGGGACCTTTGCCGTCGGTCCCCGCACCCACAGCGCTGTGCTTGGTCAGTCAATCTGACTGACCAAACACAGCAGCGATCGCGCAGGAGAAGCTGAAATTTCAGCTTCCCCAGCGCGATCAGTGCAGGAGCCGGCGCTGCAGTGGCCAGGCTTCCTGCACTGACAGCCAGGAACGGAGCCCCCACCGCCCCTGGCTGTTAACCCCCTGACTGCTGCGATCCAGCGCGATCGCAGAGCTCAGGGGGGAGGCAGAGGGTCGGGAGCTCCCTCTGCCTCAGATCAGCGTCCCAGCGATGTAATCGCAGGGCCCGATCTCTGCCTTGATGACCCGGGGGTTGTCATGACAACCTCCGGGTCATTTAGCTACGGGAAGCTGCTGTGATCATGTCACAGCAGCTTCCACTATAGTTGCAATGCATTGCAATGCCAGAGCATTGCAATGCATTGTAACTGCAATCAAAAGTAAAAAAAGTGAAAGTCCCATAAAGGGACAAGTTGAAAAAAATAATTTTTTAAAAAAAATTGTAAAAAAAATATTAAAAAATAATTTAAAAAAAATCCCCTAAAAAATACACATTTTTATGTAATAAAAAAATAAAAAACAAAAAAAATACACATGTTAGGTATCGCCATGTCCGTAAAAATCCCATCTATAAAAGCATAACCCTAGTTAACCCCTTCAGTGAAAGCCGTAAAAAAAAACACAAAAAAGTAGTAAATTATACTTTTCCAAGCGGTATCATTATACCGCTTGGAAAAAGTGCAATAACACGCGATCAAAAAGTCAGATATAAATAATCATGGTACCGCTGAAAACGTAATCTTGTCCCGCAAAAAACAAGCTGCTATATAGCATCATCAGCGAAAAAATAAAAAAGTTATAGCTCGCGGAATAAACTGATGCAAAATAATATTATTTTTTCTATAAAATTCTTTATTGTGTAAAAAACGCCAAAACATAAAAAAATATATAAATGAGGTATCGCTGTAATCGTAGTGACCCGAAGAATAAAGCTGCTTTATCAATTTTACCACACGCGGAACGGGGGAAAAAAATTTAAAAAAAAACAATTCCTGAATTGCTGGTTTTTGTTCATTCTGCTTCCACAAAAATCGGAATAGGAAGCGATCAAAAAACGTTATGTGCCCGAATATGGTACCAATAAATACGTCAGCTCGTCCCGCAAAAAATAAGCCCACAGATAACTCTGTCGGCCGAAATATGGAAAAATTATAGCTCTCAAAATACGGCGATGCAAAAAATTCTTACAAAAACTTATTCCAAAAAAAAGCATCTTTTAGAGTGTGACAGAAGCTAAACATGAAAAAAGGGTGTAAATCTGGTATCGCTGTAATCGCACCGATCTGAGGAATAAAGTCGCCTAATCATTAATACCGCACGAGGAACGGCGTAAAAAAGAAAACCAATTCTTCACCTTTGGTAGATTTGTTCATTGTGCCTCCCAAAGATCGCAGTAAGGCGATCACAGTGGTTCCCCCCCGCATATGGGGTATCAGCGTACTCAGGACAAAATGCACAATAGCTTTTGGGGTCCTATTTCTCCTGTTACCCTTATAAAAATAAAAATTTGGGGGCAAAAAGGTCATTTTTGTGGAAAAAAATATGATTTTTTTTATTTTCACGGCTCTACGTTATAAACTTCTGTGAAGCCCTTGAGGGTTCAAAGTGCTGACCACACATTTGGATAAGTTCCTTGGGGGGTCTAGTTTGCAAAATGGGGTCATTTGTGGGGGGTTTCTACTGTTTAGGCACATCAGGGGCTCTCCAAGCGCGACATGACACCCGCAGACCATTCCATCAAAGTCTGCATTTAAAAACGGTGCTCCTTCCCTTCCGATCTCTGCCATGCGTCAAAATAGTGGTTCCCCCCACATATGGGATATCAGCGTACTCAGGACAAATTGCACAATAGCTTTTGGGGTCCTATTTCTCCTGTTACCATTATAAAAATAAAAATTTGGGGCAAAAAGATTATTTTTGTGGAAAAAAATATGATTTTTTTATTTTCACGGCTCTACGTTATAAACTTCTGTGAAGCACTTGGGGGTTCAAAGTGCTCACCACACATCTAGAAAAGTTCCTTGGGGGGTCTAGTTTCCAAAATGGAGTCACTTGTGGGGGGTTTCTACTGTTTAGGCACATCAGGGGCTATCCAAACGTGACATGACACCCACAGACCATTCCATCAAAGTCTGCATTTGAAAAGGCGCTACTTCCCTTTCAAGCTCTGCCATGCGTCAAAATAGTGGTTCCCCCCATATATGGGATATCAGCGTACTCAGGACAAATTGCACAATAGCGTTTGGGGTCCTATTTCTCCTGTTACCATTATAAAAATAAAAATTTGGGCAAAAAGATTATTTTGTGGAAAAAAATATGATTTTTTTATTTTCACGGCTCTACGTTATAAACTTCTGTGAAGCACTTGGGGGTTCAAAGTGCTCACCACACATCTAGATAAGTTCCTTGGGGGTCTAGTTTCCAAAATGGAGTCACTTGTGGGGGTTTCTACTGTTTAGGCACATCAGGGGCTATCCAAACGTGACATGACACCCACAGACCATTCCATCAAAGTCTGCATTTGAAAAAGGCGCTACTTCCCTTTCGAGCTTTGCCATGCGTCAAAATAGTGGTTTCCCCCCACATATGGGGTATCAGCGTACTCAGGACAAATTGCACAATAACTTTTGGGGTCCTGTTACCCTTTGGAAAATAACAATTGGGGGTGGAAAGATCATTTTTGTGGAAAAGATATGATTTTTTAATTTTACTGCTCTACGTTATAACCTTCTGTGAAGCCCTTGGGGTTCAAAGCTCTCACCACACATCTAGATAAGTTCCTTTGGGGGTCTAGTTTCCAAAATGGGGTCACTTGTGGGGGTTTCCACTGTTTAGGCACACAGGGACTCTCCAAATGCGACATGGCGTCCAATCTCAATTCCAGCCAAAAAAGTCAAATGGCGCTGCTTCCCTTCCGAGCTCTGCCATGCGCCCAAATAGTGGTTTACCCCACATATGGGGTATTAGCGTACTCAGGACTAATTGCCCAATAACTTTTGGGGTCCTTTTATCCTTTGGAAAATAATAATTGGGATGAAAAGATCATTTTTGTGGAAAAAATATGATTTTTTAATTTTACGGCTCTACGTTATAACCTTCTGTGAAGCCCTTGGGGGTTAAAAGCTCTCACAACACATTTAGAAGAGTTCCTTGAGGGGTCCAGTTTCCAAAATGGGGTCACTTGTGGGGGGTTTCCACTGTTTAGGCACACAGGGACTCTCCAAATGCGACATGGCGTCCAATCTCAATTCCAGCCAAAAAAGTCAAATGGCGCTGCTTCCCTTCCGAGCTCTGCCATGCGCCCAAATAGTGGTTTACCCCCACATATGGGGTATCAGCGTACTCAGGACTAATTGCCCAATAACTTTTGGTGTCCTTTTATCCTTTGGAAAATAATAATTGGGATGAAAAGATCATTTTTGTGGAAAAAATATGATTTTTAATTTTACGGCTCTACGTTATAACCTTCTGTGAAGCCCTTGGGGGTTAAAAGATCTCACAACACATTTAGATGAGTTCCTTGAGGGGTCCAGTTTCCAAAATGGGGTCACTTGTGGGGGGTTTCCACTGTTTAGGCACACAGGGACTCTCCAAATGCGACATGGCGTCCAATCTCAATTCCAGCCAAAAAAGTCAAATGGCGCTGCTTCCCTTCCGAGCTCTGCCATGCGCCCAAATAGTGGTTTACCCCCACACATGGTATATCGGTGTACTCTGGAGAAATTGTACAACAATATATTGTGGTTCATTTTCTCCTGATACCCTTGACAAAATTTAAAAAAATTGTGTCGAAAGAAAAATTTTGGGAAAAAAGTTAAATGTTCATTTTTCCTTCCACATTGCTTCAATTCTTGTGAAGTACCTAAAGGGTTAATAAACTTCTTGAATGTGGCTTTGAACATGTTGAGGGGTGCAGTTTTTAGAATGGTGTCACTTTTGGGTATTTTCTGTCATATTGACCCCTCAAATTCACTTCAAATGTGAGGTGGTCCCTAAAAAAATGGTTTTGTAAAGTTTGTTGGAAAAATGAGAAATTGCTGGTGAACTTTTAACACTTATAACTTCGTAACAAAAAAAAATTTTGGTTCCAAAATTGTGCTGATGTAAAGTAGACATGTGGGAAATGTTATTTATTAACTAATTTTTGTGACATATCTTTCTGATTTAATGGCATAAAAATTAAAAGTTTGAAAATTGCAAAATTTTCAAAATTTTTGCCATATTTCCATTTTTTTCATAAAAAAACGCAAGTTATATTGAAGAAATTTTACCACTATCATGAAGTACAATATGTCACGAGAAAACAATCTCAGAATCGCCAAGATCTGTAGAAGCGTTCCAGAGTTATAACCTCATAAAGAGACAGTGGTCAGAATTGTAAAAATTGGCCTGGTCTTTAACCTACAAAATGGCTTGGTTATTAAGGGGTTAATCTAGTTGACTGGGACAATGTCCTCAGAAATAAGAATACAGATAATAAATGGGAAATGTTTAAGAACATCCTAATAAGGCACTGTAAGCCTTGTGGGAATAAAAGGACAAGAAATAGGAAAGACCCAATGTGGCTAAACAAAGAAGAAGTAAGAGGGGTAATAAACAGTAAAAAGAAAGCATTTAAACTACTAAAGCAGGATGGCATCGTTGAAGCTCTAAAAAACTATAGTGAGAAAAATAATTTATTCTAAAAGTTAATTAAAGCTGCCAAAAAGGAAACAGAGAAGCACATTGCTAAGGAGAGTAACACTAATCCCAAACTGTTCTTCAACTATACCAATAGTAAAAGAATAAAAAGTGACAGTGTAGGAAAGAATGGTTGTAGATGGCGAGGAAAAAGCTAATATATCAAACACCTTCTTCTCCACGGTATTCAAGGTGGAAAATAAAATGCTAGGTGAAATGCCGAGAAACAAAGAAAACCCTATATTAGGGGTCACCAATCTAACCCAAGAAGAGGTGCGAAACTGGCTAAATAAGATTAAAATAGATAAATCTCCAGGTCCGGATGGCATACACCCATGAGTACTAAGAGAACTAAGTAATGTAATAGACAAACTGTTATTTCTTATATTTAGAAACTCTATATCAACGGGGTCTGTTCCACAGGACTGGTGCATAGCAAATGTGGTACCAATATTCAAAAAGAGCTCTAAAAGTGATCCTGGAAATTATAGGCCAGTAAGTTTAACCTCTATTGTTGGTAGAATATTTGAAGGGTTTCTGAGGGATGCTATTCTGGATTATCTCAATGAGAATAACTGTGTAACTCCATATCAGCATGGGTTTATGAGGAATCGCTCCTGTCAAACCAATCTAATCAGTTTTTATGAAGAGGTAAGCTATAGACTGGACCAAGGTGAGTCATTGGACGTGGTATATCTTGATTTTTCCAAAATGTTTGATACCGTGACACACAAGAGGTTGGTAAACAAAATGAGAATGCTGGGGGAAAATGTGTGTAAATGGGTAAGTAACTGGCTTAGTGATAGAAAGCAGAGGGTGGTTATAAATGGTATATTCTCTAACTGGGTCACTGTGAACAGTGGGGTACCGCAGGGGTCGGTGATGGGACCTATTCTCTTCAACATATTTATTAACGATCTGGTAGAAGGTTTACACAGTAAAATATCGATATTGGCAGATGATACAAAACTATGTAAAGCAGTGAATACAAGAGAAGATAGTATTCTGCTACAGATGGATCTGGGTAAGTTGGAAACTTATGGGGTTTAACAATGATAAATGTAAGGTTATACACATGGGAAGAAGGAATCAATATCACCATTACACACTGAATGGGAAACCACTGGGTAAATCTGACATGGAGAAGGATTTGGGGATCCTAGTTAATGATAAACTTACTTGGAGCAGCCAGCCCAGTGCCAGGCAGCGGCTGCCAAGGCAAACAGGATCATGGGGTGCATTAAAAGAGGTCTGGATACACCGGATGAGAGCATCATACTGCCTCTGTACAAATCCCTGGTTAGACCGCACATGGAGTACTGTGTACAGTTTTGGGCACCGGTGCTCAGGAAGGATATAAAGGAACTAGAGCAAGTACAAAGGAGGGCAACAAAATTAATAAAGGGGATGGGGGGAACTACAATTCCCAGAGAGATTAGCAAAATTAGGATTATTTAGTCTAGAAAAAAGATGACTGAGGGGCGATCTAATATCCATGTATAAGAATATATTTGTATACAATACAATTATCTCTCCGAGGATCTGTTTATACCAAGGAAGGTGATGGTCACAAGGGGGCATTCTCTGCGTCTGGAGGAGAGAAGGTTTTTCCATCAACATAGAGGATTCTTTACTGTTAAGGCAGTGAGAATCTGGAATTCCTTGCCTGAGGAGGTGGTGATGGCGAACTCAGTCGAGGGGTTCAAGAGA
This sequence comes from Oophaga sylvatica, assembly GCA_033576555.1. Taxonomy (NCBI): domain Eukaryota; kingdom Metazoa; phylum Chordata; class Amphibia; order Anura; family Dendrobatidae; genus Oophaga; species Oophaga sylvatica. The sequence continues at coordinate 67,686,004 of JARQOD010000002.1, read as the reverse complement.
GGCCTGGATGTCTTCCTGGAGCGCAACAATATTGATTGTATCTTACAGTTATTAGGTTCTTTAGAAGGACGTAGATCTGGGGATTTATTCTGACGGAATATAGGCTGAACTGGATGGACAAATGTCTTTTTTCGGCCTTGTTAACTATGTTACTATGTTATTAAATGGAGTATGCCAACAATTTTGTCTGGCTCATTTTTGGAGATTTGTGTGAAATTATGTCCAATTTACCGTTTTTCTTTTGTTTTTTTTGTGTTGTTCCAATGCAAACAAAGCAAATAAATATGTGTATAACAAAATATGTGTAATTTCAATACTTTTATGGGAAAAATACTTCACTTTCTGGAAACATTTTAATAGTGCCAACACTTTTGTCCATGACAGTATATACACAGGCTTCTGTCTTCACTACACACATTTTTTTATATTAACTACACCCAGTGAGAAAGAGGGGAAATAAAAAGGAGGTAGAAAAAAAGTATGGTGCTCTCATGGTTTGGGAAAATCCAATTACCAGTAACTAATTATCATCTTTCAGCTTGACAGCACCATACTCAGAGAATAAAATAGAAAGAATCTCAAAGGAGGGACCCCCGCTGAAAGAACCTTTTTTCCAAATGAGAAGTTAGAGTGCCCCAGATCCAACCTATAGTGCTTAAAATGAACCTGTCAGCTGTTTTGGCTGCTATAAGATGCGGCCACCACCTTTCAGGGCTTATCTACACCATTCTATAATGCTGTAGATAAGCCCCCGATCAGACCTGCAAGGTAAGAGAAATATGTCTTATTATACTCACCCGGGTTGAAGGTCCGATGGGTGTCGCAGGTCTGGGTCCGACGCCTCCCATCTTCTTGCGACGCTGCCTTCCTGCTTGCTTCATAGCTCCCTAGAATCGCACTTCTGCACAGGCGTCCTTATCAGCCCTGTTGAGGGCAGAGCAAAGTACTGCAGTGCGCAGACGCTGGGCCGCTCTGACCTTTATACTCTGCAGGTGAGTATAATAAAATTAATTTTTCTTATCTTGCATTTGGGATCGGGAGCTTCTCTACAGCATTATAGAATTCTGAATATAAGCCCTGAAAGGCAGTGGCCGCATCTTATAGTGGCCAAAACAGCTGACAGGTTCCCTTTAAAGAAGATGGAGGGGGACAACCAAACTGCATCTTTGAAGATATGATCAATGGGAGCAATAGCTCTCTCCACCCAAAAAGTTGCCATGGCTCTTGTAGAACGAGCCTTAACATTCTGAGGTTTATCCTGACCTGAGGCAGAGTAGGCTAAGATTATAATGCAAAATTGTCGGCACTCCAGTCGCTATCGTGGTGCACGTGAAAGGAATGATTCATCCAAGGAAAAAGGAAATCCTGGCACTCATATGTGTTGATTTAATTTGCTTTATTCCACATCCCAGCAAAACGTTTCAGCTCATCCAGAGCTTTTGTCAATTGTCAATGGACAAAGGCTCTGGATGAGCTGAAACGTTTTGCTGGGATGTGGAATAAAGCAAATTAAATCAACACATGAGTGCCGGGATTTCCTTTTTCCTAGGCTAAGGTTATGGCCTATTTTAACCCCTATTTAGACCCTGGAACAAAACAAAGATGGCAGAAAACCTCCACCAGGAGCTCGTTACTTCAAGATATTTAAGGAGATTCTTAACTACTAAATAACTCCCCAGGTTCCTCTATTTCCTCCTCAGGAGTAAAATCTGAAGAAAAATAATGCCTCCTTGAGGAGAAGGAAGGAGACTGTCCCAATTTCTTTTTAACATTATTTTTAACTTTGCCTTTAATTAATGATCTAATTTCTTGAAACAGGGAGGGGATTCTTCAACCACTGTTTTCTCTATACAAGAACAACAAAGTCATTTTTTTCTGCACAAGACACATTCTCTGTTCTTGGTCTTTCATTTTGCCTTCCTATCCCAAAGCACATAAATAAAAACTAGTCAGCATGGCATACATTAAAAAAGAGTACTCACCCCATCCTATGCATTCTAAACTACTGTGCTAGGAGGAGGTTCTGGGTCATTTACATCACCACAGCGCATTACAGGATCGTTCATGCTGAACCAACACCACTGTAGGTGCATATCCACTGCAGAGGATAACACGTAAAATGCTGGAGAGAGAAGATGGCGCAAAATAGGGTTTTATCCACATAAAGTAGGGGTATAGGCGTTAGATTGTGCTAAACTGATTAGACTTCTTTTGCGCTTCATAGAAAACTAGATCTGAACTGAAAAAGTAAGTTGATGTGTATGCAAAATGTAAATGCATATTAACACATGACCATTACACAGAAAACCAGGCACAAAAAACAAATGGCCTAAAATAAAATAAATAAAAATTTTTTTGCAAAAATTGCATGAAGGTAGTAATAATTATAAGGGTATTTAGTAAACATAATTTTGATCAAAAGAATGTACAAGCCATCCCGCCACGTCAAGGCAACCCTTTCTGGCCTATGCTTCAACTGGTGGGTTCAGTCCAGCGTCGGACTGGAACACCTTGGGCCCACCAGAGAAAATCATTCTTGGGGCCCACTATGTAGCTACATAGAAATAATACAAGACCACAAATTGTGCAGTAAAACACACTAAAATCAGGGTATAATATAAGGTAGTACATGTCTTAATTATGTAGCAGGAGTTGGGGTAGCCTCCCTCATAGATTATAAAGCAGCCCCCCTCATAGGGGATAATGCTGCCCCCCTCATAGAGGATAATGCTGCCCCCCTCATAGGGTATAATGCTATACATTTATATATATATTATATATATATATATATATTATATATAATAGATAGATACCATATACACTATGATATAAGCCGACCCCCCTAATTTTGCCACAAAAAACTGGGAAAACTTATCGACTCGAGTATAAGCCTAGGGTGGAAAATGAGATTATGCCCCATATGCTGCCCCATGTATTATGCCCCACAAGATGCTCCATAGATTATGCCCCATATGCTGCCCATGTATTATGCCCCCATAGATGCTCCATAGATTGTGCCCTCATAGATGCTCCATAGATTATGCCCCCATAGATGCTCCATAGATTATGCCCCCATAGATTATGCCCCCATAGATGCTCCTTAGATTATGCCCCCATAGAAGCTCCATAGATTGTGCCCCCATAGATGCTCCTTAGATTATGCCCCCATAGAAGCTCCATAGATTGTGCCCCCATAGATTATGCCCTATAGATGCTCCATAGATTATGCCCCCATAAATACTCCTTAGATTATGCCCCCATAGATTATGCCCCCATAGATGCTCCTTAGATTATGCCCCCATAGATTATGCCCCCATAGATGCTCCTTAGATTATGCCCCATAGAAGCTCCATAGATTATGCCCCCATAGATGCTCCATAGATTATGCCCCCATAGATTATGCCCCATAGATGCTCCTTAGATTATGCCCCATAGATGCTCCTTAGATTATGCCCCCATAGAAGCTCCATAGATTGTGCCCCCATAAATGCTCCTTAGATTATGCCCCCATAGATGCTCCATAGATTATGCCCCCATAGATGCTCCATAGATTATGCCCCCATAAGTGCTCCTTAGATTATGCCCCCATAGACGCTCCATAGATTGTGCCCCCATAAATGCTCCTTAGATTAATCCCCCATAGATGCTCCATAGATTATGCCCCCATAGATTATGCCCCATAAATGCTCCACAGATTATGCCCCATAAATGCTCCACAGATTATGCCCCCATAGATTATGCCCCATAAATGCTCCACAGATTATGCCCCCATAGATTATGCCCCCATAGATTATGCCCCCATAAATGCTCCACAGATTATGCCCCCATAGATTATGCCCCCATAAATGCTCCACAGATTATGCCCCCATAGATTATGCCCCCATAGATGCTCCACAGACTGTGCCCCCATAGATGCTGCAAAAAAAAAAAGACATACTCACCTCTCGTCGCTGGGGGCCAGATGCTGGTGTCCTGAGCAGGCGGGGACACCGGCGCGCTATGGGTGACAGGTGCCGGTGTCACCACTGGCTCAGGGCCCCGGCACCTGCAATATTTACCTGTCACCGGGTCCACTGCTGAGCGCCGCTGTCTTCGGTCCTCCGGCAGTGAATGCTCAGGCAGGGGCGCGGCGCACACTAATGATGTCATCGCGCCCTCTGCCTGAACATCGCAGCAAGAGAGGACGCGATGACACAGCGGCGCTCAGCGTTGGAGCGGGTGACAAGTAAGTAATAATATTCACTGCTTCCCACGCCCATGTGGGCGTGGGAAGCAGTGAATATTCATTTCTCTTTAGCAGCGGGGACAGGGGCTCCTGCCTCCTGTCACCCGCTGCTGCTCCGCTGGCACGGGGCCCCCATGGCAGCTGCGTGGTGTGCCGCTATTAGCGACACGCCACCGGCTGGGGGCCCCTGGAGCAGCGGGGGCCCTAGGCAACTGGCCCCTGTATGCCAGCAGGTGCCAGGGCCCCCCAGATGCCCTGGTTCAATCCCTCTGCCTTGTTCACATTTACGTCACTTGACAAGTGGAAAGGTTTTTAATATTAAAGTAGGACTGTCCCACAAAGGGTTGCCTTGACGTGGCGGGATGGCTTGTACATTCTTTTGATCAAAATTATGCTTACTAAATACCCTTATAATTATTACTACCTGCATGCAATTTTTGCAAAAATTTTTTTATTTATTTTATTTTAGGACATTTGTTTTTTGTGCCTGGTTTTCTTTGCGCTTGTAGACATGTGGTCCTTCTTTTTCCTGAGGAAGAAGTTCTCGTAACTTCAAAACGTGTAGAATAAAGCCACAATTTATTAATAAACCAGCAGCACAGTGGCAGCACGGTGGCTCAGTGGATAGCACTGCAGTCTTGCAGCGCTGGAGTCCTGGGTTTGAATCCCACCAAGGACAACATCTGCAAGGAGTTTCTATGTTCTCCCCATGTTTGCATGGGTTTCCTCCGGGTACTCCGGTTTCCTCACACACTCCAAAAAACATACTGATAGGGAATCTAGATTGTGAGCCCACAGGGACAGTGACGATAATGTGTGCAAACTGTAATGTGCTGCGGAATATGTTAGCGTCTCTTCAAATTGTTCAGCAGCGCAGAGGATTTTCACTAAACAATTCTTCTGGATAAGAGGATAACAGGTGTCTGCATCCTTTTATATTTTCAGTGGGAGAGGGTGAGGGCAGGGCTACACCCGCAGGAATGCTCCGGATTCTGACCCCTCCCCACTCCGGACACTCGGAAGCGGCTGGTCAGTTGTGCTTATGCATAGTTTGAAAAGCACGCACACATCGCTGTGCTATGTCAACTGCGGTCTCGGCTTCCAAACCTGGAAGTGGCCGGTAATGTATGCACAACATCCAGAGTGTAGGGCCACATCCAGCCCCGACTTCCGATCCCGAAAGCAGCCCACTGTCCGCCTCTGCAGCGACTCTACAATGCCCCAATGAAAACAGAGAGGATGGCAGCTTGGAGTCAACGCAACCCCACATACTGGCACCAGTTTCTACGCCAGGTTTTCCTCTTAAGACACCTCTTGTCAACATTGGAGAAATCTCACCAGGTATGTCCTGTTCACCTGGCAGGGCCATAGATCTCCTCTTACTGGAACAGGAAACCACACAGACGTACAGAGAGGTTCAGCCCTTTTATTTATGTAGGTTTCCTGTTCCTAGAGGCTCTCTCTACAGTGGTGTCAGGATGAAGGTAAAATATTACTTAGTGTCCTCCTTTTGCAGCATTTTACCAAGAATCCCTTGATTTAGGATCCCCTCTCTAGTAGTCTAAAACACCACCTTTTGCTGGATGAAGACTAATAATCTCAATGCTAGGTACATGCTTTGTGTTTATATCATCAAAACTTATCCAGCCCAAGGCAGAAGATTAAGTGTTTTAATCAATCAATGGGTGGTCTAAGAAGCAGGCGGCCATCTTGTGATAACATAGAAATGATCCTAAAATGTTGGTTTCATAATAGAGCGAAGGAAAGGCATCAAATAAAAATGTTTCAATGTACCATGTCTTATCACATGAAATTTTGTCCCTGGATGAGAGAGTGACTATAAATTTGTAGTCCAGTTATTTTTTTTTATAATTAGATCAGTGATTTTTTTTATTAATTCTGGCACTAGTACACAATTATTTATAATTTAGCTAGTGTTACTTTATATCATTGTCCATTTCTATCTGATAAATCTTGTTAGATCATGGTGATTCCCTATGAATTATATAGCTTTATGTTCTCAGAGGGGAGGGGGGCTTGGGTCACTGTCTCAGTCACCAGAACTGCAAGTATGATTAAATCGAATAGAATGCACCACTGAAATTCTTCACAGAACAGAAACTCCTATCAGAGTTAATGATGATATTACACAGCTCCTGTCATAAAGCTACAGTGTGTTTCATAAAAATTCAGCCTCCATTCTGTATAATTATAATATATTATTAAACATTAACAACTTTTTAGCAAAAACACATCATGAAAAACAGTCTTACCAAGTCTGATCAAATGACTAAATGCACTAGCAGGATGCAGCAGGCTCCCATAGATAAAGGCTGGAGAAGCACAGGTGCTTACCACTGATAAAAGCAGCCACCCTATCACAAAAACAGTGATGATGAAGGTGTTAACTGCTTAGTGGGAAAAAAAGCACACAAATGTAAGTTGCTTAGGACATGAATGTCATGCACAGTGTCTGGATAACAGCCTATTTTAAATGCCTACGATGGAAGGCGGGCTGGTCAGCACTGAATGTGCACAACACAATAAACCAAGCCATCAAAAAGGAGCCTGGGTGCACCCTGCAAAAAATGATAAAAAGTGCAAAAAATGATGCATATGATAAATGCATCAAATGAGGTATTAGTTACTATTTTGGCCAAAGCAGATAAGCTCACAACACAACGTCAAGGGTCCCCATTTTATTGCGAGTCACTAACTAGACATAAATTCAAAAAATCACATTAAAAACTTTTTAGCAAAAACACATCATGAAAAACAGTCTTACCAAGTCTGATCAAATGACCAAATGCACTAGCAGGATGCAGCAGGCTCCCATAGATAAATTTATGTCTAGTTAGTGACTCGCAATAAAATGGGGACCCTTGACGTTGGGTTGCGAGCTTATCTGCTTTGGCCAAAATAGTAACTAATACCTCATTTGATGCATTTATCATATGCATCATTTTTTGCACTTTTTATCATTTTTTGCAGGGTGCACCCAGGCTCCTTTTTGATGGCTTGGTTTATTGTGTTGTGGACATTCAGTGCTGACCAGCCCGCCTTCCATCATAGGCGTTTAAAATAGGCTGTTATCCAGACACTGTGCATGACATTCATGTCCTAAGCAACTTACATTTGTGTGCTTTTTTTCCCACTAAGGCCTCTTTCACACATCCGTCTTTTTGTATCAGGCATGATCCGTCGAACACCTGAAGGGACGGATCCGGCGCTGAAATAAAAAAACTGATGCAACGGATCCGTTTTTTTGCTGGATCCGACCTGAACTTTTGAACCCAGAAAAAGAGGGTTTCTTAATAGCTGTCTACAAATATCTCAAGGGCTGTCACATTGTAGAAGGATCATCTTTATTCTCATTTGCGCAAGGAAAGACTAGAAGCAATGGGATGAAACTGAATGGGAGAGACACAGATTAGATATTAGAAAAAACATTTTGACAGTTAGGGTGATCAATGAGTGGAACAGGCTGCCACAAGAGGTGGTGAGTTCTCCTTCAATGGAAGTCTTCAAACAGAGGCTGGACAGACATCTGTCTGGGATGATTTAGAGAATCCTGCTTTGAGCAGGGGGTTGGACCAGATGACCCAGGAGGTCCCTTCCAACTCTACCATTCTATGATTCTATGATTCTATGATTCTATGATGACCGGAGACACTGGAAAATGTAGTAGTAGTAGTAGTAGTAGTAGTAGTAGTAGTAGTCCTTGATTTCCAGAATCCGGATCAGACTTTTGTCGGATTGCACAAAAGTCTGATCCGGTTCCATTGACTTCTATTGTTTGCGGCCGCCTGATGTGCCGCTTCAGGCACATCAGGCGGCTCCGGCAAAAAAAAAAGTTACATGCTCCGTTTTGTCCGGCCGCCGGAATGTACATTTCCGCCGGATCTGGACAAAAACGGAGACAACGCAATGACATCAGGCACGATCCGGCGCTAATGAAAGTCAATGGTAAAAAAACACATCCGGTACCGGATCCGTTTTTTACCAACACGCCGGATCATGCCTGATACAAAAAGATGGATGTGTGAAAGAGGCCTAAGCAGTTAACACCTTCATCATCACTGTTTTTGTGATAGGGTGGCTGCTTTTATCAGTGGTAAGCACCTGTGCTTCTCCAGCCTTTATCTATGGGAGCCTGCTGCATCCTGCTAGTGCATTTGGTCATTTGATCAGACTTGGTAAGACTGTTTTTCATGATGTGTTTTTGCTAAAAAGTTTTTAATGTGATTTTTTGAATTTATGTCTAGTTAGTGACTCGCAATAAAATGGGGACCCTTGACGTTGGGTTGCGAGCTTATCTGCTTTGGCCAAAATAGTAACTAATACCTCATTTGATGCATTTATCATATGCATCATTTTTTGCACTTTTTATCATTTTTTGCAGGGTGCACCCAGGCTCCTTTTTGATGGCTTGGTTTAATATGTTGTGCACATTCAGTGCTGACCAGCCCCCTTCCATCATAGGTGTTTAAAATAGGCTGTTATCCAGACACTGTGCATGACATTCATGTCCTAAGCAACTTACATTTGTGTGCTTTTTTCCCACTAAGCAGTTAACACCTTCATCATCATTGTTTTTGTGATAGGGTGGCTGCTTTTATCAGTAGTAAGCACCTGTGCTTCTCCAGCCTTTATCTATGGGAGCCTGCTGCATCCTGCTAGTGCATTTGGTCATTTGATCAGACTTGGTAAGACTGTTTTTCATGATGTGTTTTTGCTAAAAAGTTTTTAATGTGATTTCTTGAATTTATGTCTAGTTAGTGACTCGCAATAAAATGGGGACCCTTGACGTTGGGTTGTGAGCTTATCTGCTTTGGCCAAAATAGTAACTAATACCTCATTTGATGCATTTATCATATGCATCATTTTTTGCACTTTTTATCATTTTTTGCAGGGTGCACCCAGGCTCCTTTTTGATGGCTTGGTTTAATGTGTTGTGCACATTCAGTGCTGACCAGCCCGCCTTCCATCATAGGTGTTTAAAATAGGCTGTTATCCAGACACTGTGCATGACATTCATGTCCTAAGCAACTTACATTTGTGTGCTTTTTTCCCACTAAGCAGTTAACACCTTCATCATCACTGTTTTTGTGATAGGGTGGCTGCTTTTATCAGTAGTAAGCACCTGTGCTTCTCCAGCCTTTATCTATGGGAGCCTGCTGCATCCTGCTAGTGCATTTGGTCATTTGATCAGACTTGGTAAGACTGATTCATCACTTGCAACTTTTAAAAAGTAAAAATTTTTATGCAAAGTGACTTTATGAACAGTACATCTGAATATTTGGGGGAAAATTTGTAATAGAACATGTGACATTTTGCACTTAAAGATCACAAAAAAGATGGAGATCAATCTACTCTTTTCTGTTTTAACCCAAACATTAATTGAATATATACAATAGCTTGTTAACAAATAATGTATCTTGAATTTGGTAAATTTAATATGTTTTCTTCTTTCTTGTTCTCAGTTTTCTTTACATATTAAAAAAAGAATATACAGAAAAAGTAAAGAAAAGAGTATTGTTTGATTTTGTGCAAAAATTCATAAACCATGTGTATCATTTTGAACAATAAGGCATAAAAAGTCTGACATGTTATAAAAAGAAAAGTGACAAAAACAAAAAGAAAGATGAATCGGCCCTATATATATATTATATCTAATCTCAACTTTTCCTTTTTTGTGGCGGTTGTAATCTCCAGAAAGAACAATATATACATACTATAAATAACAACCAAGCAGTAAAGATAAGGTTTTATCAGACAAATGAAAAAGCGTCCACTCAAAATTTTTATCTGTACATTGTATCTTTATTTTTAGTGCTGGTAATGCTTCTATGTAGCTCACATAAAAAGGCAATAAAAGAAAGTTATTTTTCACAGTTTGAAATATTAGCCATTAAAAGTCCTGTCAAAAAATTTAATCTGACAATATTTTATATCTGAATTTCATGCCTTCCCTTCGGGTAGCAGAAGCTGTGACTTGGCTTTACTCCTAGAATATTTGAGTGTTTACTTTTTTGTCTTGTTTTTGTTATTTTCCATTTATTTTTGACAGGATAAAACATGATCTGATTTTCTGTTATTGTTTCTTTTAGGGTTTGTCCACAATGCTCAAAATTTATAAATATGCTTTCCTCACCCGCTCCGTTCATTTCCACTGTTCTGTAATAATAACTACTGTAAAATAATTCTTTGTGAAGCCACGTGGACATCGAGCCTCGTAAATTAAATCCATAGTTATAAATTATTATATCCCCTCACTTAAAAAAGGAAGAGTTATTGTTCAATAGCCTGGAAATATGAATGATATCCTCCGTGGAGAAGTTGTAATATCAGTCTGATCAATTGTTACCTATCTCCAACAACAACAAAAAAATATCTCATGAGGAAATATCTTGATACAATATTTGAGATTTTAGTTTAAAGAGAATCTGTCAACAGGTTTTTGCTATGTAATCTGACCGCAGCATGATGAAGGGACAGAGACCATGATTCCAGGGATGTATCACTTAGTTTTCTGGGTGCAGCAGTTTTGATAGTTTTCTCTTCTGCAGATCTAGCAGAGCTTGGAGCTTGCAGCTTTTTGTGTACATTGAATATTGACAAAAAGCTGTTAATCAGTGCTGGGGGTGTAGCTGGACCAAGGGGCATGATGGCAGCTTGTCCTGTAGTGATAATCTCCTGCTGATAAAACACTGATTTTATTGAAACATCAAAACACAGCCTAGTAGGTGACAAATTACTGTAATCAGGGTTTCAGCTCCTACATCACGCTGGTCTCAGATCACATAGAAAAGCGCAGCTGACAGATTCCATTTAACTATTTAAATGGGCTTCTCGTGTAGCAAAGTAAGCTATGACCTTGAATTAATTTTATGTTTTGTGTCCACAGCCATCTGCTTTCCATAATACATAGTAAACCACTATCGACTTTTATTTGCTAACTATTTTTTGTATTCTTGTTGAAGTGTTTTTGAAAATCATTTCTTCACTACATTAATTTAAGTATTTTTTTTAATTAATTTTCCAACATAAAGGGTTAGACATTTTTTATATTACTGTTACTTGCAAAGTGATGTGGAAGCTCGGTAGACCCTTCTATATCAATGATTATGTATCCTTTTTTTATTAACATATTTTTCTGAAAAGTTATCCACACAATAGCAAATCATTCATTATTTAAAAGGAACCTGTCACCACCCAGTGCCTATTAAAGTAAAAGAGCCACCTTCAGCAGCACTAAGGCCGCATTCTGTGAAGGTGGATCTTATCACTAGGATCGCTGAAATAATAAGTTTTAGAAATTTCCCGCCATACCTCTATTGAGTCAGGGAGGTATGTTTTCTCCCCCTGACTCTACGTCCTCGCAGCCGTCCATCATCCCCCTCTTGTCTCTGGCCCCTGCCTCCTCTCTTTCTTGTAACGTCACCGGCGCCTGCACTGTGCAATCAGTTCTCGAGCATGCGCCATGTGCTCTGCCCGGGAACTTACATCATGTGGTGTACTGATATCGCGCCTGCGTGTAGTGGAGGCCCCAGATCCCACCCCGCAATATGTTTTGATGTATTCACACTGCGGAGCTAGGAATCTGGCGCCTGTGCAGTAAGGAAAGAGGTGGAGGAAAAGGCGGAGGGAGATGGAGACAGGCGCAGAGATCCTCACTGCTCAGGCGCCAGATTCCCAGCCCCGCAGATTGAATACATCATAACACATTGCGGGGCGGGATCTGGGGCCTCCGCTACACGCAGGCGCGATAACCTTAAATCACCTGATGTAAGCAGTAAAAAGCAATGTGCTGGCTGCAGAAAGAAGCAACCGTTACCCATAACACCAACCTGAGGGAAGTTGCCAGTACAACTGTTAGGCCTTCCCGAGTCTGGTTATTTTTTAAAGACCCATTTGCAACACCTGTCATGCCGTCATCAGAAGGGGTAGCAAAACTACCACCCTTACCACCACCAGCATGATCAGGCACATGGCAGCAAAGCACCCGACTTTGTGGGCCCAACCCCATGTGGCAGGAACAGTGTCTGCAGGTGATACCACAGCTTCTTCCAGTGTTGTTCGTGCAAGCCAATCCCCTGTCCACGGTACATGCGAAGATGCCTCCTGCCCTGCACCTGCCATTGCCCACAGTCAAAAAGCACCATGATCAAGCACATCCACGTCCTTGAAATGAGCACATCATTCACAAGCTGGAAGCACCGCAGCACTGCCAAAGCAAAGCGGCAACAGGCTGTGCTGAAGCTAATTTGCTTATGTGACAAACTGCACAATGCTGAAGAGTTGTTGACAGCTCTGAAAGAGCAGACAGATGTGTGAATGATACCGATGAGTTTCCAGCCAGGCATGGTTGTGTGTGACAATGGCAGGAACCTGGTGGCAGCTTTGAGGTGAGGTGAACTGACACACATACCATGCCTGGCCCATGTGCTGAATCTTGTTGTTCAAAGTTTTCTAAAAAGCTATCCGGAGCTGCCGGATCTGCTGGTTAAAGTACGCCGCCTGTGTGTACATTTTAGAAAGTCAGCTACAGCTTCAGCCGTGCTTCAGTAGCGATTGCAGATTCTAGCACACTGACTGGTGTGTGATGTCGCCACGCGTTGGAGCTCTACACTGCATATGTTAGAAAGTATTTGTGAGCAGAAGCGGGCAGTTGTTGAATACCAGCATCAACAAGGCTCTCGTTTGTCAGGTTTGACTCCACACATAAGAACTCAGGAGTGGACATGGATGTCAGACATATGTAGCATCCGCCAAAACTTTGAGAAGTCCACCAAGATGGTGAGCGACGATGACGCCATAATTAGCATCACCATCCCGCTCATCTGCATTCTGAATAGCTCTCTGCTCACAATGAAAGAGGAGGCATTGCAGGCGGAGCATTAGGACATGGATCAAGGAACCATACAGGGTTATTACACACAGTCCAGCCTCGTGTTATCCCAACTTAAATTGGTTGACAATGAGGAAGAGGAGGAGGATGAGGAACAGGAGATACGGGACTACAACCACAACTGTCATCCGTCTGTTCAGCGTGGATGGCCTGTGGCCAGGGAAGAAGAGGAAAAGAAAGAGGAGGAGGAGGACATCTTGGTCAGTCGTCCTGTTAGTGAGGACACGGAAGGCTTGCCTGTTACCAGTCTGGCATGCATGGCTGACTTTATGTTGCGCTGCCTTTCCCGTGACCCTCGTATTGTCAAAATATTGGGTACCAGTCATTATTGGCTAGCAACACTTTTAGACCCATTGTACAAGGATAACTTTCAATCTCTTTTTCCAAAGGCAGACAGGTGTACCAAAATGATGCAGTACCATAGGGCCAATGTTGCAAAATTATTTAAAAAATTCCCATCTCAAAACGCTGGCGGTAGAAATAACAGTTCGTTGGCCAACCAAGCAGGACAGGTGAGACAGACACAAGTCCATTCCAGCAGAGGCAGTGGAACACTGGCAAAGTTCTGGGACAGTTTTCTAAGACCCTCCCATCGCCCATGCACAGAGGCGCGGGGTAATCTCACAAGGAATGCAATCTTTTCTAAGATGCTGAGGAAGTACCTTGCGGACCGTACCATCGTCCTCTGTGATTCCTCTGTGCCTTTTAATTATTGGGTATATGTGGCGCACCTGTGGGTCCAGTCGCTACAGAGGTATTGCATCTCTGCCAGAGATGTGGTATTTTAACTTTCAGGTAAGGTGGAGACATTACACCTGGCTCTGGCATCACTGCACCCAACACACATTTGTTGGCTGAGTACTTCTGCCTCAGTTAGCAAAGGGTGTAGATGGTGGGTGGAGCTTGTGGGTCAGAGCAGGAGTTAGAGGGAAGTGTAGGGGAGTTCTCCCTTGGGGAGGAAGAGAGCAGACGTGGTGAGGACAGCTCTCCCATAGGGGAGAGTAGAAGGAGATAGGATTGTGGAGTTGGCTCCAGTCCTAGGGAGCTGCTCAGAGAAAGAAGGAAGAGAGGTTCTCTGGAGGAGAAAAGGAATTCTTAGAGAGAGACATGGCTGAGCTGAAAGCTACAGGTGGGCTCAATCCAGTACTGGCGGAGGCCGGCTGGGAGAATCCAGGTCGCAGACAGGGAACTCGACCCCTTTGCCTAGTGGAGAACTTTATGACTCAGCTAGCAAGTCGACTGCTGTGATAACATAGGGATCACAGACAAAACCACAAATATCTTCGACGGAGAGGCAGCTGCATAGAATCAAGAGGAACGCAGAAGTAAGACGTTGTCCTAGAGGATTCGCAGCTGCTGATCTGGGACACTGTTTGTGAGGGTGCTGGAAGGAGAGACGCCGTGAAAATCAGCACAGAGAGACTGCCAGAGAAGGCATACTGTTGTGAATGTGTTAGAAATGAATTCTGAGCAGAAGCTCCCTCTGGTGGTTACAAACAGTACTGAACCATTCAATGATGATTGGCAATCAGGAGTTACAGACTGGTCTTATATAAGGGAGGTTCCCTCCCATCATGTTTGCCGGTGATCAATTGTTCTTGTCTCAACTGTGGTTCCTGGTTCACTTGGAAGCTTGCTGAGTCTTGCCTGCATCTTCTGCTATCAGATAAGATATTTTCTGCTTTTATTTTTGTGCTAACTTTTTTCATTGTTCCCTGCACTTCTGTGGAGGTCAGCCAGGTCCCCTCCGGGGGCTTGTGCCCTTCTCAGTTTATCTGAGCCACTGTTATTTGTTCATTTGCCTTTTCCAGTTTTTTCAGTGGCTGCGGCTTAGTTTTGTGACACCAGAGAACTAATTTAGGTGGTAGAGGTCGTGTGATCTCAGGTGTTTTTGCAATTAGTAGAGTTGGTATTTTTAGGGTTTTTTGGATTGCAGTAAGTGTCCTTCCTATCCTTTTCTGTCCAGGTAGATTGGGCAACGTTTGCTCATACTATTTTCTGTCTGTGTCTGTATTTCCTCTTGTCTAACCGCCATTACATGTTTGGGGGCTTCCTATGTTCTTTGGGGATCTGCTCCGGGACAGATAGCTTTCCTCTTTCTATCTTTAGGTGTAGTTAACCTCTCAGGCTGTGACGAGGCGTCTAGGACCAACGTAGGAACGCTCCACGGCTGCCTTTAGTTGTGGTGGTTAGTCAGGGTACTGCAATCCAGTAGATTCCAACCTCTCTGGTGTATTGCTGTTTTTGCCTGCTCTCCTCAGCTACCAAATCATAACAGTATCACCGGCCAAACTGAAAATTATATGGTACTCAACAGAAGGGAAAAATAGTAAAAGGAAAAAGAAAAAAGGAAGTTGTCAGAATTTTTTTTTTTTTTTCTCTTTGTTGCATTTTTTCCCTCTTTTTCTCTGGGTGCTGAGGAGGATTTTTTTTTCTCTCAATGGAGTTTGCACAGTTGTCTGGCCGTGTGGATCAGCTTGCCACTGAAGTTATGAGTATTGCTACCTATCTTGCTAGGTTGCGGTTGTGGAACCTGGGATCCCCATGCCAGATTTATTTTTGGGGATCGAGCTAAATTTCTGAATTTCAAAAATAACTGTAAGTTGTTTTTTGCCTTAAAACCTAAGTACTCAGGGAACGCAGCACAGCAGGTTCAAATTGTCATCTCTCTCCTGCGCGGCGATCCTCAGGATTGGGCTTTTTCCCTGACACCTGGGGACCCTGTTTTGAGTAATGTTGATGCATTTTTTCTGGATCTGGGGTTATTGTACGATGAACCTAATGTCACTGATCAAGCTGAAAAAACCTTGTTGGCATTAAATCAGGGGCTTGAGGACGCTGAGTTGTACTGTCAGAAATTCCAAAAGTGGGCAGTCCTGACCAAATGGAATGATGATGCTTTGGCAGCCCTTTTTCGGAAGGGTCTGTCAGAGAATGTAAAAGATGTTATGGTGGGTTTCCCTGCTCCCTCTGGTCTCAATGATTCTATGTCATTAGCGATTCAAATTGACAGACGTTTGCGTGAGCGTAGAGGTATGCGTGAAATAGTGTTACCTTGTGAACCAGCTTCTGAGTCCATGCAGTGTGATAGAGTGGCTTCTGGGCACAGCGTCATGAGTTTCGAAAACGCAATGGGTTATGTTTCTACTGTGGTGACGCCTCTCATGCTATTTCAGTCTGCCCTAAGCGGGGAAGACGTTTTGCACGCTCAGTTGTCTTGGGTAGTGTTCAGACTAAATTTCTGTTGACTGTTACCCTGATTTGCTCCCTGTCCACATTTTCTGCTCAGGCTTTTGTTGATTCGGGAGCAGCTATTAACCTGATGGATTTTGATTTTGCTAAACGTTGTGGGTTTCCCTTGATACCCCTACGGAAGTCTATTCCCCTACTGGGGATTGATTCTACCCCTTTGGCTGAGAATAAACCCCAGTTCTCTACTCAGGTGATAATGAGGGTTGAACCTGATCATCAGGAGAGTTGCAAATTTTTGGTGCTGTATAATCTGCATGACATTATTGTACTAGGTTTCCCTTGGTTACAGTCTCATAATCCTGTTTTGGATTGGAAATCTGTGTCTGTGACCAGTTGGGGCTGTTAATGTGTTAATGCCAACACTCCTGTTTTTTCTGCCTCTCCCCAGGCTCAGGATGTTCCTGACTTTTTGACTGACTTTTCTGATGTGTTTAGCGAAAGTAAATCTGCATCCTTGTCCCCCCATAGGAGCTATGACTGCGCTATTGAATTAGTGCCTGGTAGTAATTTCCCTAAAGGTCTCCTTTTTAACTTGTCTGTACCTGAACATGATGCTATGCGGTCTTATATCAAGGAGTCATTGGAGAAGGGTCATATCAGACCATCCTCTTCACCCTTGGGTGCCGGTTTTTTCTTTGTGGCCAAAAAGGATGGTTCATTAAGGCCGTGTATTGATTATCGTCTCTTGAACAATATCACTGTGAAATATCAATATCCGTTACACTTGATTTCAGACCTGTTTTCCAGGGTGAAAAGTGCTAGTTGGTTTACCAAGCTTGACCTCAGGGGGCGTATAACCTTATTCGCATTAAGCATGGGGATAAATGGAAGACGGCGTTTAATACCCCAGAGGGGCATTTTGAGCACCTAGTGATGCCCTTTGGGCTCACTAATGCTCCTTCTGTCTTCCAGTCCTTCATGAATGACATTTTCAGGGATTTTGTGGATAAATTTCTGATTGTTTATTTGGATGATATCTTGATTTTTTCCAATGACTGGGACTCTCATGTGAAACATGTTCGGACTGTGTTCCAGATTTTGAGAGAGAATGCTCTGTATGTGAAGGGATCAAAGTGTCTTTTTGGTGTACAGAGGATCTCATTTCTGGGATTCATTTTGTGTCCGTCTGTTATTGAAATGGACCCGGTCAAGGTTCAGGCCATCTGTGATTGGGTCCAACCTACTTCATTAAAGGCTCTTCAGAGATTCTTGGATTTTGCCAATTTTTATCATAAATTTATTGGTAATTTCTCTGTTATTGTTAAACCATTGAATGATTTGACCAAAAAGGGTTCTGATGTGGTGAATTGGCCTCCTGAGGCAGTCTCTGCGTTTCAGGAACTTAAGCAGAGATTCACTTCTGCTCCTGTTCTACGGCAGCCTGATGTTTCTCTGCCATTTCAGGTGGAGGTTGATGCCTCTGAAATTGGGGCAGGTGCCGTTTTGTCCCAAAGAGATCCAGAGACCTCTAAAAGTAACCCTTGTGCCTTTTTCTCTCGAAAATCTTCTCCAACTGAACATAATTATGACGTGGGTAATCGGGAGTTATTGGCCATGAAGTGGGCTTTTGAAGAGTGGAGACATTGGCTGGAGGGAGCCAAACATCAGGTGGTGGTCCTCACGGACCATAAGAATCTGGTTTATCTGGAATCAGCCAAGTGACTTAATCCTAGACAGGCCAGGTGGGCCTTGTTTTTCACACGTTTTAATTTTGTGGTTTCCTTTCTTCCTGGCACTAAGAATGTTAAGGCGGATGCCCTCTCGAAGAGTTTCCTTGCGGACTCTCCTGAGTTATCTGATGCTGCTGTTATTTTGAAAGAGGGTGTAGTTCTTTCCGCCATCTCGCCCAATTTGAGACTGGCTCTGGAAGGGTGTCAGGAGGATAAACCCGAGCGCTGCCCTATTGGGAAATTGTTTGTCCCAGACCAGTGGAAAAAGAGTGTGATGTCTGAGATTCATTGTTCCGCGTTGGTCGGTCATCCCGGAATTTTTGATACCAGAGACTTGGTTAGTCGGTCCTTTTGGTGGCCTACTTTGTCTCGTGACGTCAGGGAATTTGTGCAGTCCTGCGGGACTTGCTCTCGCTGCAAGCCTTGCTCTCGCTCTAGTGGTTTTTTGATGCCATTGCCTGTGCCCAAGAGACCATGGACCCATATCTCTATGGATTTTATTTCCGACCTCCCTGTTTCTCAGAGAATGACCGTTATCTGGGTGATTTGTGATAGGTTTTCCAAAATGATACATCTTGTGCCATTACCTAAGTTGCCTTCCTCCTCTGAATTGGTGCCTTTGTTCCTTCAGCACGTGGTTCGGTTACACGGCATTCCTGAGAACATTGTGTCTGACAGAGGAGTCCAGTTTGTTTCCAGATTTTGGAGGACTTTTTGTTCTAAACTTGGTGTTCAATTATCTTTCTCCTCGGCTTTTCATCCTCAGACCAATGGACAAACTGAGAGAACAAACCAGACATTGGAGACTTATCTGAGATGCTTTGTGTCTGCTGATCAAGATGACTGGGTCTCTTTTTTGCCTTTGGCTGAGTTTGCTCTTAATAATAGGGCTAGCTCTGCCACTTTGATGTCTCCATTTTTCTGCAATTTTGGGTTTCACCCTCGATTTTCTTTGGGACAGACGGAGGCTTCTGTCTGACTCTGTTGTGGAGCGTATGCAGCAAATTTGGGACCAGATAGTGGAGAGGTTGTCCCTCTCTCAGGAGAGGGCCCAGCGGTTTGCCAACCGGCATAGGACTGATGGTCCTTGGTTTGAAGTGGGGGACTTGGTCTGTTTGTCCTCAAGAAATATCCCTATGATAGTTGCATCTCCTAAGTTTAAGCCTAGGTTCATTGGACCTTATAAGATCTTGGAGATTCTTAATCCTGTTTCCTTTCGTTTACTTCTTCCAGGGACATTTAAGATCCATAACGTGTTCCACAAGTCCTTATTGAAGAGGTTTGTCGAGCCAGTGGTTCCTATGGCTGCGCCTCCTGACCCTGTTTTGGTTGAGGGCAATCTGGAGTATGTGGTTGAAAATATTGGATTCTCGTTTTTCTAGATGGAAAGTCCAGTATTTGGTTAAGTGGAGAGGTTATGGTCAGGAGGACAATTCTTGGGTGTTTGCTTCGGACATCTATGCTAGGAGACTGATCCGTGCGTATCACAGAGCTCATCCTGACCGACCTGGTTGCCCAAATGAGGGTTCGGTGACCCCTCCTCAAGGCGGGGTACTGATGTGAATGTGTTAGAAATGAATTCTGAGCAGAAGCTCCCTCTGGTGGTTACAAACAGTACTGAACCATTCAATGATGATTGGCAATCAGGAGTTACAGACTGGTCTTATATAAGGGAGGTTCCCTCCCATCATGTTTGCCGGTGATCAATTGTTCTTGTCTCAACTGTGGTTCCTGGTTCACTTGGAAGCTTGCTGAGTCTTGCCTGCATCTTCTGCTATCAGATAAGATATTTTCTGCTTTTATTTTTGTGCTTGCTTTTTTCATTGTTCCCTGCACTTCTGTGGAGGTCAGCCAGGTCCCCTCCGGGGGCTTGTGCCCCTCTCAGTTTATCTGAGCCACTGTTATTTGTTCATTTGCCTTTTCCAGTTTTTTCAGTGGCTGCGGCTTAGTTTTGTGACACCAGAGAACTAATTTAGGTGGTAGAGATCGTGTGATCTCAGGTGTTTTTGCAATTAGTAGAGTTGGGTTTTTTTAGGGTTTTTTGGATTGCAGTAAGTGTCCTTCCTATCCTTTTCTGTCCAGGTAGATTGGGCCCCAACATTTGCTCATACTATTTTCTGTCTGTGTCTGTATTACCTCTTGTCTAACCACCATTACATGTTTGGGGGCTTCCTATGTTCTTTCGGGATCTGCTCCGGGGCAGATAGCTTTCCTCTTTCTATCTTTAGGTGTAGTTAAGCTCTCAGGCTGTGACGAGGCATCTAGGACCAACGTAGGAACGCTCCACGGCTGCCTTTAGTTGTGGTGGTTAGTCAGGGTACTGCAATCCAGTAGATTCCAACCTCTCTGGTGTATTGCCGTTTTTGCCTGCTCTCCTCAGCTACCAAATCATAACAGCATACACTGACAGGGAGCTTTGGACTAGTGTTCTTCATCCATCTGGGAGTTGGCTGGACTCCTCACCTGAAGGACGTGGCACCAAGCGGGCACCTGTATTGCTATCATTTGAACTGTGAGTAAAGCTTTGGAAACTGCAACTCACTGACTGTTTCTCAGTTTCTTCCTGCGTCACCCATTGCACTCAGCTACATCTCCCAGCACCATTGCCACCATTCACAACATCTTCCTGCCCTGGGATTCTATAGTCTCGCCTGTGGGAGACTGTACCAACTCTGCTGCATCTCACCATCCATCCCAGAGGATCTGCACCGCAGCGCTCGTCACCATTGACCAGATACCACAGGTGGCGTCATGAATACCTACACTACAAACTCTAACATCCCCTGTAAATAATTCCCCCTTTTATTGGATGCCCAGGGCCACGGACCGGGTCACTGCCGCTGTGACACATCCCTAAAATACACCAGCCCGGTACCGAGTATCCCACTGCCCTGGCGGGCGATCCATATACAAGCTGGACACGTGGCATGAGCTGGCTCTCTACGCCTTCGAGGTCCTGGCCAGCCCTGCCGCTAGCGTTTTGTCCGAGGGGGTTTTTAGTGCTGCTGGTGGCATTATCACAGATAAGCGCATTCGCCTTTCTAAGGAAAATACAGACAGGCTGACTCTTATAAAAATGAACAAGGCCTGGATTGGGGCAAACTTCTGTACACCGCTGAATGAGAGCAGCGAAACATAGCCCTCATTACAGTATATTTTTTTGGAGGTGTATTTCCATGCACCTCTTCACATCCACACATGGATATACGCTTCCTGACTTTGGCTATTTGGTGTGTTATTATCCTCCTCCTTCTCCTCATCCTCATCATCCACCACCACTAGCACACGAGGGTGACCGTGGTCTGAGATGCAACAGCCAGTATTAATTTTTTCAAGGGTGTTTTGATGCCCGTTCAAAAAATGTTTACACTCTATGTTGAGGTGTCACCCCCCAGGGGAAAATATTTTTCAGCCTATGCACTTAGTGTATGGGCATTCCAAGTATAGGAGACCTGCTCCTTTAAACTAGGAAGACCTTTTTCGCAGGCCAAACTCCACGTCTCTTCAGACACCACCAGTAGAACACCAGGGTGAACCTGTTCCATGATGAAATAGACACTACATTGTTTTGCAAGGGTGTTCAGGATGTCCGTAACTACAAATATTTACACAGTCGGTTGATGTGCCCCACTCCAGGGGAAAATATTTTTCAGCCTATGCACTTAGTGTATGTGCATTACAAGTATAGGACACCCGCTCCTTTAAACTGGGAAGACCTTTTTCACAGGCCATACTCCACGTCTCTTCCTACATCACCCCTAGGTCACCAGGGTGACCGTGTTCCGTGATGAAACAGCCACTACTTTGTCTTGCAAGGGTGTTTAGGATGTCCGTAACTACAAATATTTACACAGTCGGCTGATGTGCCCCCCCAAGGGGAACATGTTTTTAACAATATGCACTTAGTGTATGTGCATTACAAGTATAGGAGACCCGCTCCTTTGTAACAGAAACTGATTTTTAGGAGGACTTCATACACGCCTCTTCAAAGCGGTATTTTCGTTTGACCAAATTTGGGACAGGCCTTCCATTCAATGCATAGGAAAATAGTATGGGAGACCTACTTCATAATGATGTGAACTTTGTTGGTTGTTAATATTCTTCAACAATGCAATTCTTCTATGCCAGTTCTTCAGCCTCAACACTGCAATGCTAAAAAGCAGGGTCTTCAGACTCAGACCACAGCAATTGATCAATGCAGGTTCTTAAGCCTCAACAGTGCAATTATCCACTAATGGTTCTTCAGGCTCAACACTAAAATGCTCCACTGCAGAGTCTTTAGTGTCAACAATGCAATGGTCCACCACTGGGTCTTCAGGGTCAACACTGCAATTGTCCACTGCCTGTTCTTCAGCGTCAACAATGCAATTTTAAACTGCAGGGTCTTTAGCGCCAACACTGCAATTGTCCACTGCTGGGTCTTCAGCGTCAACATTGCAATTGTACACTGCTGGGTCTTTAGCATCAACACTGCAATTGTCCACCGCTGGGTCTTTAGGATCAACACTGCAATTGTCCACTGCCGGTTATTTAGCCTCAACACTGCAATTGTCCACTGCTGGGTCTTCACCATCAACACTGCAATTGTCCACTGCTGGGTCTTTAGCATAAACACTGCAATTGTCCACTGCCAGTTCTTCAGCGTCAACAATGCAATTTTAAATTGCAGAGTCTTTAGCGCCAACACTGCAATGGTCCACTGCTGGGTCTTCAGCGTCAAAACTGCAATTGTCCACCGCTGGATTTTTAGCATCAACACTGCAATTGTCCACTGCCAGGTCTTTAGCATCAACACTGCAATTGTCCACTGCCTGTTCTTCAGCGTCAACAATGCAATTTTAAACAGCAGGGTCTTTAGCACCAGCATTGCGATGGTCCCCCGTTGGGTCTTCAGAGTCAACACTGCAATTGTCCGCTGCTGGGTTTTTAGCATAAACACTGCAATTGTCCACTGCCGGGTCTTCAGGCTCAACTATTCACTGAGTAGCCAAACAATATAGGAGTAACAAATTAATAGGAAGAATGCTTTCAGGTGGCCATCAAGTACGTGGGTTCAAAGCCTTTTTGGGGTGCGTTTGAATGCAGGGCAGGCCTTGCATTCAATGAAGAAGCTAACAGTATGGCAGTGGCAAAACAGTAATGTGAACTTGGTTTTCCTGTGTACATCCTCTAGCTCGCTTCAAGGCCTGTTTGGGGTGCGTTTGAATTTGATGCAGGGCGGGTCTTGCATTCAATGAATGAAGAAGCTAACAGTATGGCAGTGGCAAAAGATTAATGTGAACTTGGTTTTCCAGTGTACATCCAGTACGTCGCTTCAAATCCTTTTTGGGGTGTGTTTGAATTTGATGCAGGGCGGGCCTTGCATTCAATGAAGAAGCTAACAGTATGGCAGTAGCAAAAGAGTAATGTGAACTTGGTTTTCCTGGGTACATCCACTAGGTCGGTTGAAATCCTTTTTGGAGTGCGTTAGAATTTGATGCAGGGCAGGCCTTGCATTCAATGAAGAAGCTAACAGTATGGCAGTGGCAAAAGAGTAATGTGAACTTGGTTTTCCTGGGTACATCCACTAGGTCGGTTCAAAGCCTTTTTGGGGTGCGTTTGAATTTCATGCAGATATAGCAAATATACTCAGAACTCAACTTCAGTAGAGTGATGATTTTTAATCGTGTCCACAGTAATAACAGAAACGTTTCGGTCCTGAACTTGGACCTTCATCAGTCACATGGACTACTGTGAGTAGGTGGACCCAGCAAAAAGAGGGGCTATGCCCGGAGTATCAGGTTTAAATTCTGTTCGATATAGGTGATCAAATATGGCAGCGGTTACCTGGGGGGTCCCGGTGGAGCAAAAATGTGCCTGCGGTGGACGCGGTATCCGCCGCTAGTCCGTGCATGTACAGGACCGAAACGTTTCTGTTATTACTGTGGACACGATTAAAAATCATCACTCTACTGAAGTTGAGTTCTGAGTTTATTTGCTATATTTATATGGTGTGGGAACCTACTCAGATACTCCTATACGGCTGTGCACATGATTATTCACTTTGAATTTCATGCAGGGCGGGCCTTGTATTCAATGCATAAGCTAACAGTATGGCAGTGGCAAAAGAGTAATGTGAACTTGGTTTTCCTGTGGCCATCCAGTACCTGGGTTTAAAGGCTTATTGGGGTGCATTTTACTTTGCTGCAGGTCAGGCCTTGCATTTAATGCATAGGCTAACACTATGGGAGACCTATTTTCTTATAATTGGAACACTTTTTCATGAGGCCCTCCTGTACGTCTCATCACAGGGGTATTGGGGTGCGTCCTAATTTTTGGCAGCCCAGCCACTCAATACCTAGGCAATAACAGTAAAGGAGGCCCACTGTTTAATATTGGCCCTTTAAGAATAGTAATGCCGACTGATGGTCCTATAAAAATTAGCTTTGTGACATTAAGAGTCCCTCCTTTATAAATGAAACAAGATGTGTCTGATGATGTGTCACGCATCACATGGCCAGCTAAGGTTGTTAAATGCTACAATGACATTTCACAGTAAATGCATTTGTATTGGTTGAAAGCAATGGTATCATTGAAAAATACATCAAAAACGCTACGTGTGAACATAGACAAAATGGTGGAGGAACTTTTTTACTTTGGGTTAATTATTTTGCCTTATATAAAAGTCGTTAGCCTGGAAAGGATGTTCCTTGACATATTTCCCAGGAAAATCCATTTTGGCTTCATTTTTGTATGTTTTTTGGTGAGCCTGTAAACATGGCGTAAGACTCTGACAACATTGCTCACAGCTGTGACCTGAGAGTCAGAAATGCTTCCAGGGGCGATCCCCATGATGTTTCCATGTAATTTGACCTGTGTTTCCATCATTTACAGACATTTTTAAACTTTAAAAGGACCCCCGGGGGGATCGCTGCAAAAATGCTCAGTTTTCCCATAGACTTACATTGGGCTCTTTGCTGGGGTTGAGTATCCGAGTATTCCAATTTGCGGTGGATTCCGCGCCAGAGCAGAGAGACCAGCGATCCTTCACCTCACCACCAAGTTACGCACAGAGCCTTTTTGGCCCCCCTTTCTCCATTTTCGGGAATCAAAATAAGAAAGCCCCAACAAGGGACTATCCCACGGGAATACTGCTCATAAGATTATAGAAGGATACTCTCCTCTGAAGGCATACTGCCTCTTCTTTTTCATACTGTTGCTTCCTCACAAGCAGTCGGACTGACGAAGGTCCACATGGACCGAAACTTACACCAGTATTGTGACTGCAATAAACAGGAATCTACTTCTCTCAAAGTTGAGTGCCAAGTTTTCTTTATTCACTATTGGGTTGGGAAACCTACTTGTGCACCACCACGGTAGTGCTACGATATACTCTCACTATTTCCAATTTGCTCGACCTGAATAACGAGCACCCGAGCATTTTAGTGCTCACTCATCACTAATCACCACTTATGTGACTTAGTGGAACGTGGTGTACTCAAGTTTGTTTATTGCTAGTGTGACAAGACGACAGCTGATGGTATGACAAAGCCTTTATCAAGAACCAAGTTTGTGGAATTCAGAACCGCAATGGGACTAACAGGATAAGTAGTTGTTGAGTGGGGGTGTTGTAATATGTTTGGTGCAACAACTCCATCCCTGTCTATGAGTGTTTAGTTGCTAGATTTGTATGCTGTTCATAAAGTTAGAACAAAAAACTCCCAGCGGCTCACACAGGAGAGCATGTGACTGTATTTCCAGTTTCCCTGTGTCTGTGTATGAGAGAAGCAGCCTGCTGCAGATGCTGCACAGATAGAGACACAAAAATGATTTATTCCTGATCTATTAAGCTTATCATATATTGTTCCTGAATATAGAAGCTCTGTTTTCACACGCTTGGAGAGTATCGTGAGTAATCCGCTGCCAACAGACCTTTATTGATCAGACTTATTTTACTGGTGCATTTGTAGGGAGGTGGGCCGGACCACAAGTACCTGCATGCCTGGTCCAGAACTGAAAGGGCTGCATCCTCTGTTTCTGAGGGGAAGCTTGAGTGGGGCGGACCTTTCCCTCTGTCTGAGGGAAGAAGGAGTGAGATGGGGCTTCTTGCTGACAGGAGGGGATGGGGAGAGCCAGAGAAGGGCACGCAGCAGAAAAGAGAAGGGAGAAGAAAGCGCGCGAAGGAGAGCAGTGTGGTGCCAGGGCAGAGCAGCGTGCAGAACAGTGAGTGGCGCGCCCTGCTTCCCTTGTCCCCTACACCGAGTACCAACGTTGCGACGGGTCGCATAGAGAGGGCCCCGTCACCTGTAGAGCCAAGTGTGCCCAGCAACACTCTGGAGGAAGGGACCGCTACAGAGCTCTACGGAGCAGAGCAGAACCGTGCAGAGTTGAGCTGCATATACAGAGCTTTGCCGAGCCCACCGAGCAGAGCTGAGCTAGCAGTGCAGCAACCTGAGAGAGAAGCACCCGGCCCTGAGAGCACCCACAGCGTGCGAGCCAGTGCCTGTTGCCGCCCGCTGCCAACAGCGGGGACCAGAGAGAGAGAGAGAAGCACGGTTGAGTCCGGCCTCCATGTCCATGAGTACTACCCACGTCCCCCATACGAGTGACCGAGTACAGGACAGACCCTTGCACCCTGACCGTTAAACAATTTCTGGGCCACGGGGGACCCATACCAGTTCCTGACCCACTTTACCGTCGGCCACTTTGGGCCCGCTTGACTGAGACTGTCAGGAGAGTTGTGCAAGAGTCACGTCGGGCTTAGCCAGCACCGTAGCCCGTAACATTTGCCGAAAACTCCAGTATATGTTCAAGGAAGGGGCAGTGGAAGGTACCGGAGACCGACCACTGTTACCAGAAGACAGGGTGTATCGTCTGTTTTCCCCCATTAATGAGGACCCTGCGTCGGGCGTTGCCGGCACCTGTGAGTCCGCAGCAGGAGCTGCAGTATCGACTTCCTTATTCGTTTGCTAAGATTTGAACCGTTGTATTGTACTGTGCCTTTAATACTGTTTATTTAATACTGTTTAGCTCTTTACCTCCCTGTGCGGAGTATTTCCCCTGTAAATAAACCCGTTAACCTTTGCTCTGCTGTCTGCGTACCGCCACTGCATCCCTCGTTCCTGCGAATACCACATTTGGCGTAATCGGCAGGATGCAGTCTGCGGGCGCAGGGGTAGCAGACCAAGCGGTTGGGGGAGCTCCAAGGGCTAGTATACCGCTCTGGACAATTTTGAGTAATCTCCCCAAATTCACAGGGAGCAACATTCCATTATGGAGCTGGACTGAGCGGGTCATGGGAATGATGAGAATGTACCCCATGACTCCTGCGTTAGCGGCGGATGTTGCCCTGATGGCTCTCGATGGAGAGGCCAGGGATTCCGTCATGCTACAACTACCCATGAGCGAAACACCTTTGACAGGGTACTGCAAATACTGGAAGAGACACATGGAGACCCCATGAACAGAGGGGGAGACTGTGACGCAGCACATGAAGGCGCTACAGGAGCTACACACGACAATCCTTAAGAAAGACGGTATAGGCATAGGACCCCCGACACAGTGCTACAAGACCAGTTTGTTACCGGCCTGAGAGAAGCGCAGCTTGGGCAGGCGTTGCGTGAACGCCTGCAAGCTAACCCGTGCATGACTTTTGCAGAAATTGTGGCCGAGGCGCGCATAGGAAAGCAGGAGCAGGGGGTTGCAGCCTTGACAAAGATTGTCCGGTGTTGCAGGGTACCCAGCCCAAATGAGGAAGAACCGAAGTGGTCCCACGAATTGCAGCAAGGAATGCAGAGGGTATGGGAAAAAGTTGAAAAGCTGGAAAAAGCTCTTGTGGCTGTCTTGGAGTCCCATGCCATTCCCCAAAATGACTCGCAGCAAAACCTAAAGGAAGATAGAGGATAAGTGCGGAGCATCAGAGGTATACCAGCAGTTGTCCCAAGGCTCGCTTCCAGTTTGTGGAAAGAAGAGCGAAAAGGGAAGGAGGTATGCCTCTCGGAGAGGTCAACTATCCAGACTGAGGCACCCACCAGACAGGCGCCAAAAGCGAGTGTTGGACATGTGGAGGAAAAGGATACATGTCCAGAAGTTGCCCTACCCGAGACAGACGACAGAGAAAATCCGCTCATCCCTCTGAAGGGCCTGCTAACTGGAGAGAACACTGCCCCTGGGAGAAAAGTTACGATGAAAAGAGGGGTCATGTCCAGAGCCAGAGAGAGTCACAACGTCGAACGCCGAGACGAGATGAAGGAGCCGACCATCCGCAGTGAGATGGCTGCGCTGTCCAGGCGTGTAGAGGCGAGTCTGTTAAAGCTCCGTCCTGGGTCCGAAGGTCCCGTCTGCAAGCCTTGACCTGAAGGAGAAGACGGAATGTCTGCTTGGAGGGCCAACCAAGGTAAATCATTACCTCCCCCACCACAGGCTCCTGACGGCAGAGAGAAGGTGACCAGTGTTTCCGAAGCTCCCACTCCCCCGGTTTCTGTCTGTGAAAGGGAAGAATCATTTGACTTGCCCTCTGAAGTGGACAGTTTACCGGCAGTCAGCTCAACGGACCCTGATCCAGTGGGAGAGCTGCAAGATACAGAAGAAGTTGCTGATCCATGGGACCTGGATGGACCCCTGTTCCCTGCCCCTCTGCCTGAGGTTCAGAGTGACTCTAACAAGCTGTTCGGGAGGAATGTGATGCGGGAAAGGCAGGAGCAGATGCAGAAATTGTGGGCATCTGTCGGCACTCAGAAGACTTTATTGGGGTGCGACGAAGCCTCACCAGTGGAATGGTGAGTTCAAAGTGAGGGGGAGTGTAGGGAGGTGGACCGGACCACAGCTCCCTGCAGGCCTGATCCAGAACTGAAAGGGCTGCATCCTCTGTTTCTGAGGGGAAGCTTGAATGGGGCGGACCTTTCCACTTCTGTCTGAGGGAAGGAGGAGGGAGACGGGGCTTCTTGCTGACAGGTGGGGGGCAGGGAGAGCCAGAGAAGGGCACGCAGCAGAAAAGAGAAGGGAGAAGAAAGTGAACGAAGGAGAGCAGTGTGGTGCCAAGGCAGAGTAGTGTGCAGAACAGTGAGTGGCGCGCCCTGCTTCCCTTGTCCCCTGCACCGAGTACCGACGCTGCGACGGGTCGCATAGAGAGGGCCCCGTCACCTGCAGAGCCAAGTGTGCCCAGCAACACTCTAGAGGAAGGGAACGCTGCAGAGCTCTATGGAGCAGAGCAGAACCGTGCAGAGCCGAGCTGCATACACAGAGCTAAGCCGAGCCCACCGAGCAGAGCTCAGCTAGCCGTGCAGCAACCTGAGAGAGAAGCACCCGGCCCTGAGAGCACCCACAGCGTGCAAGCCAGTGCCTGTAGTTGCCCGCCGCCAACAGCGGGGACCAGGTAGAAAGAGATGCACGGTTGAGTCCGGCCTCCATGTCCGTGAGTACTACCTATGTCCCCTATACGAGTGACCGAGTACAGGACAGACCCTTGCACCCTGACCGTGCCATTAAACAACTCCTGGGCCTCGGGGGGCCCATTCCAATTCCTGACCTCCTTTACCGTCGGCCACTTTGGGCCCGCTTGACTGAGACTGTCAGGAGAGTTGTGCAGGAGTCACGTCGGGCTTAGCCAGCACTGTAGCCAGTAACCTTTGCCGGAAACTCCAGTATATGGACAAGGGGCAGTGGAAGGTACCGGAGACCGACCACTGTTACCAGGAGATGGAGTGTATCGTCTGTTTTCCCCCATTAATGAGGACCCTGCGTCGGCCGTTGCCGGCACCTGTGAGTCCGCAGCAGGAGCTGCAGTATCGACTTCCTTATTCGTTTGCTAAGATTTGAACCGTTGTATTGTACTGTGCCTTTAATACTGTTTCTTTAATACTGTTTAGCTCTTTACCTCCCTGCGTGGAGTATTTCCCCTGTAAATAAACCCGTTAACCCTTGCTCTGCTGTCTGCATCCCGCCACTGCATCCCTCGTTCCTGCGAATACCACAGATCATCCTGCTGAGAGGGGACACAGTCCTATTAGCAAATACAGCAGAAATCGACATAGCTTTGGTCTGAGACAGAGAAACTGTATACACCAACTTATCTTCTTTCCATAGGACATCCCTGTGCCACACACCCATCCTTCCACGTATAAGAGATGATTAAGATCTATTGCTCCACGATCCAGTTGTGAGCTCACACACCATTATAGACACTTTTGATGTTAGACAGGGATCAGTATCAACTTTCCATCTGGTCAGGCCTAACATATCAAACTGTGATGATCTGTGTGTGCTGTCACCATTCTATCATAGACAGCAGTAACTTTTTCAGCTTTTTGTGCCATGGTAACTCTTAGGATTAAACCAGCCTGGCTAGCCTCTGCTCCTAATACACAAAAATGACCCTTAGGCCAATATGACTCTATCACAGGTTCACCAGTATTCGCTTCTTTGATCACTTCTGGCAGGTGGTAATCACTGCAAACTGGGGTACCCCTCAAAAAACCACTTTTGCGGAGATGCTCTGACCCAGTAGTCCACACATCAGAACTCTGTTCTTATCGAAGCTGCTCAGATACTTAAGCTTAAAGAGTTTGTGGGCTCAATTCATTACAGCATTTACACCGGAAAACTGTCATAAAAAACACTTTTTGCCAGTTTTTTTGCCAACTTCGGGCAGCTATGCCAAAATGTGCCAAGCTGGAGAGTAAATAGGGTAGGTCGTGGCTACTCATGACCATCAAATTCATAAAAAATGGTGGCATTTCTTAGGTCAGTCCCTGACTGCAATAACATTTCTGGCGAGATACATGGAGGAGCACGTCACTGATAAAATGCTCCAAATTCAACAACTGGTGTGCACATTTTAATGAATTTGGGGCATCTTTTTCTGGCACGCCCCTCAATAAGACTGACATACAAAACACCAGTATTAATGAATTGGGACCTCAGTGTTTTATCCTTTATTAGGCTGGCTTTCTCCTACTCTCAAAAATATATAAGTAGATTTGATTTTTATACAATTGTCCCAACTATATTATTGCATGATTCTCCATACAATATTGTCAATTACATTAGCATCATATAATTAGCCATTAAGCAATTGGTTACAATACATGATACAGGTTTAGTATGTTTGGTATATGCAGAATAAAGCAAATATGGATTTTTTTCACCGGTGGGAGTCTCCAATGATTGTACCTTTAAGCTGTCTGCATATTTAGATTCATATTCCGTCCTTTACATAAAATCCTATTTGTAGGACATATCATTTTCTCTTGCTGGAGTATAAAATTATTCCAGATTGCATTTGCGACTAGCAGAACTCTCAGGTAACTGAACCCTACAGGGCTGTTCTGAATCTCTCCTACGACAAACCTACATTATAGCTGGCAGGACAAATTCCACCGCCCAGCTTTTCATATAGAAGGTCACTTTAAATTATGATTTATTAACTTTAAGTTATAATGTAATACAGAGAAATTGCTTCCATTTTACAATGTTTACTGAATATGAATAGTACTTTAAACACCTGAATTTTAATAATTGCAGTAGAAAATAAATTGCTAATACCATAAATTCAAGCATGTGGAACAACAGGGCAATTTGTTATTTCAGGGAGAGAATTTATATAACCAAACAAGTATGTGAATGTGAATAAAATGAAGCATGAGCAAACATATGCAAAGAACCAATTGTATAAACATAGACTGTGCTCTTAAAAGAAACCTGACAGCTGATACATGCTTCCCAATCCACGGCCAGCATTTATCAGACACTGGCTGCATTATGTCAGCCAGGTATATTTAACTCTGAAATTCTTTCAGATAAAAACATTGTTTAAAAGCCACTGTGGACTGAGCCACAAGAGAAAATATTGGGACTGGCATGTCCCCGGTGCTTCTCCCCACTCGTTGCCTTGGAGTAACAGATTGCCCCCTGCATGTGTGTATAGCAAGAGACATGGCAAGGAGAGGGTACCATGTATCAGCTGTCAAGTTCCCTTTAAAGAAATCAGTTAGTTAGTTAAAACAAGTCACTAGAGATGGGTGTATGGTGATTTAATTTGAATGGAATTTAATTACTGTATATACTCGAGTATAAGCTGACCCCCCCTAATTTTGCCACAAAAAACTGGGAAAGCTTATTGACTCGAGTATAAGCCTAGGGTGGGAAATGCAGCAGCTACTGGTAAATTTCAAAAATAAAAAAAGATACCAAAAAAAGTAAAATTAATTGAGACATCAGTAGGTTAAATGTTTTTGAATAGCCATATTGAATCAGGAGCCCCACAGAATGCTCCATACAGTTCATGATGGCCCCATAAGAAGCTCCATACAAAATACGCCCCATATAATGCTGCACAAAAGGTTAATAATGGCCCCATAAGATGCTCCATAGAATAGGCCACCTATGCTGCTCCACAAAGGTTATGGCCTCATAAGATGCTCCATAGATTATGACCCATAAATGCTCCATAGATTATGCCCATAAGATGCTCCGTATATTATGCCCCATATGATGCTCCATATATTATGCCCCATATGCTGCCCCATAAGATGCTCCGTATATTATACCCCATAAGATGCTGCATATATTATGCCCCATAAGATGCTCTGTACATTATACCCCATAAGATGCTCCGTACATTATACCCCATAAGATGCTCCGCACATTATGCCCCATTAGATGCTACTTATATTATGCCCCATATGCTGCAAATTATAAAAAATAAAAAAAAAATACCTCTCGTCGCTGGGGGCCAGGTGCCGGTGTCTTGCGATATTCACCTGTCCCCGGTCCACCGCTGAGCGCTGCTGTTTTCCGGGTCTTCTGTCAATGAATGCTCAGGCAGAGGGTGCGGCGCGCACTAACCACGTCATCGCACCCTCTTACCTGAACATTCACAGTCCGAGGGAGGAGCGGAGCGCAGCGGTGGAACGGGGCCAGGTGAATATCGCATATACTTACCTTCTCCTGGCGCGGTCTCTGCTGCCCCTGCTCTTCTCCCGCGGTCTCCGGCAGCTCTTCCATCCTGCAGCGGTCACGTGGTACCGCTCATTAAAGTCATGAATATGCGCATATTCATGACTTTAATGAGCGGTACCATGTGACCGGTGAACACAGGCTACCGAAACCTTGGGAGAAGCAGGGGGCTGCAGAGACCGTGCCAAGAGCGGGTAAGTATGATCTGACAGCCGCGCTCCCTCTCCCCGCCGAACCCCGGTATATGACTCAAGTATAAACCGAGAGGGGGACTTTCAGCCTTAAAAAAATGGCTGAAAATCTCGGCTTATACTCGAGTATATACAGTATTCTTATTCTACAGAATATGGAATTTTGTAATTCACTCTCTGCATATTTAACAAAATTAAAAAAACATAATGCTCACCTCACTTCTAACCTGTGTAAGAGTTAATCACAATTTACTGTATTGTTGGAAATTTGTAATGTGATATTTGATCTGGCCAGCGGCGAGAGGCCAGAGTTAGAATGCGGAAGATTTTAGTGCTTGGTGGACGGTTGAGAGATATTGAAGAAGAATCTGGATGGAAGTGAAGCTGCAAATCCTTGGAAAAAGTCTGGATAGGTGAGTGCAACTCTGAATCTGTTGATGGTGACTCTGGGATGCGTTTGTCACGGAATGACTGTCACAGTGTGACATGACCCAACAAATGGTCGGTCAGCTAACAGCACAACACACAACGGGGATGGAATAAAAGGGAGGAAGGTCCTACCAATAGGGAATGAGGGATGGTCACCACCTGAGCTCAAACCTAAGCCTATCCATGCACTCCTCTAATGCCCTATGCAGGTCCTTCCCCCTGCCGCAGTCAGGATGCCTCGTCCCTGGTTGTCACCTATAACTGCCCTGGCTAGTGCACTGGCCGGCAAGGAGCTCTAGCCTCACTTCTGCAGGTAATAAACCAGGGGAAAGTGACAGACACCAAATAATAATAATAATCTTTATTTATATAGCGCCAATATATTCCGCAGTACTTTACAGTTTCACAGTTTCAAAACACAAGTCATAAGTAACAGCGTTAACAATACAATAATTAAAGCAAAATAAGATGACCCTGCTCATGAGAGCTTACAATCTACAATGAGGTGGGGAGATACAAAGTACAGGTGTGTATATACAATGGTGTGTTTACATTGATGGTCCAGCCATCTTGAGGGAGTGAGGGATGAATGGAGATAGTTAATGGGCTACACACGCACATACACATAGAATGACTTTGATTAGTGAACGTGATAGGCCGCTCTGAACAAATGTGTTTTAAGGGAGTGCCTGAAACCATGCAAATTGTGAATAGTCCTAATTTCTTGGGGTAGAGTATTCCAGAGGATTGGCGCAGCGCGGGAGAAGTCTTGGAGTCGGGAGTGGGAGGTACGGATTAGTGCAGAGTGTAGTTGAAAGTAGTTTGCAGAGTGCAGCCAAAGGGACAAAGCAACAAAAACACCACACTTAGTTTTCTCTGCTACAAAGCACCGCACAGCAGATTAAACATACCAGAAAAGTGAAGTCAGCAGAAGCACCACCGCACCCAGAGAGCTCCTTTCTCCAGTTTGGTCACTGCAGATTGCTCTAACACTGTCAGTCAGCTGATGCATCAGGTGACCTTTTAAAGGATGATGGGAGTGGTCACCGCCCACATCAGCTGGCCCAGCAGCAATGCAAATACACCAGCTTGCCAATGGGGAAAAACTGACATCTAACCCCGCTGGCCTGAAAGGAAAAAAGGTTTAACTCAATGGAACCAGATCTGCCACAAATACAAAAATGGATCATGACAGGGTTGTTCGGCTTCACATGAGCCGACTCGCTGAGGATAACCTAGTATACAGTATCTTGGGCTAGGTCTCGTGAGGCCTTATCTCTAAGGACATAGGGAGGCCCTGCTTTGGAGAAATCAGCATTCCCTAAGAGCTTCAAGACGGTGCTTCTGATTATTTGGGACTCAGCCCAGCAAGGACCGTTCTACTTCAGTTTCATGATGTACTGGCACCATCTATCTGACTATATATGCACATATATAAATAGCTTATAGAGATCTCAGTATACAGTCATGGACAAAAGTTTTGAGAATGACACAAATATTAATTTTTACAAAGTCTACTGCTTCACTTTTTCTAATGGCAATTTGCATATACTCAGAATGTTATAAAGAGTGATCAGCTTAACAGCAATTACTTGCAAAGTCAATATTTGGCTAGAAAATGAACTTTATCCCCCAAAACACATTTCAACATCATTTCAGCCCTGCCTTAAAAGGACCAGCTAACCTCTTTTCAGTGATTGCTCCATTAACACAGGTGTGGGTGTTGATGAGGACATGGCTGGAGATCAATCTGTCATGATTAAGTAAGAATGACACCACTGGACACTTTAAAAGGAGACTGGTGCTTGGCATCATTGTTTCTCTTCTGTCAACCATGGTTATCTCTAAAGAAACACGTGCAGTCATCATTGCAATACACAAAAATGGCCTAACAGGGAAGAGTATCGCAGCTAGAAAGATTGCACCTCAGCCAACAATCTATCGCATCATCAAGAACTTCAAGGAGAGAGGTTCCATTGTTGCCAAAAAGGCTCCAGGGCGCCCAAGAAAGACCAGCAAGCGCCAGGACCGTCTCTTAAAAGTGTTTTAGCTGCGTGATCGGGCTACCAGCAGTGCAGAGCTGGCTCAGGAATGGCAGCAGGCAGGTGTGAGTGCATCTGCACGCACTGTGAGGTGGAGACTCTTGGAGCAAGGCCTAGTCTCAAGGAGGGCAGCAAAGAAGCCACTTCTCTCCAGAAAAAACATCATGGACAGACTGATATTCTGCAAAAGGTACAGGCAGTGGACTGCTGAGGACAGGGGTAAAGTTATTTTCTCTGATGAATCCCTTTTTCGATTGTTTTGGACATCAGGAAAACGCCTCATTCGGAGAAGACAAGGTGAGCGCTACCACCAGTCTTATCTCATGCCAACTGGTAAGCATCCTGAAACCATTCATGTGTGGGGTTGCTTCTCAGCCAAGGGAATCGGCTCTCTCACAGTCTTGCCTAAAAACACAGCCATGAATAAAGAATGGTACCAGAATGTCCTCCAAGAGCAACTTCTCCCAACCCTCCAAGAGCAGTTTGGCGATCAACAATGCCTTTTCCAGCATGATGGAGCACCTTGCCATAAAGCAAAGGTGATAACTAAATGGCTCAGGGAACAAAACATAGAGATTTTGGGTCCATGGCCTGGAAACTCCCCAGGTCTTAATAGCATTGAGAACTTGTGGTCAATCATCAAGAGACGGGTGGACAAACAAAAACCTAAAAATTCTGTCAAAATGAAAGCATTGATTGTGCAAGAATGGACTGCTATCAGTCAGGATTTGGTCCAGAAGTTGATTGAGAGCATGCCAGGGAAAATTGCAGAGGTCCTGAAGAAGAAGGGTCAACACTGCAAATATTGACTTGCTGCATTAACTCATTCTAACTGTCAATATAAGCTTTTGTTACTCATATGTTTGCAATTATATTTCTGTCTGTGATAAAAAAAACATCTGTCAAACACACATAAAAACCAGAGGGCAGCAGATCATGTGAAAATATAATATTTGTGTCATTCTCAAAACTTTTGGCCATGACTGTACCATCATAAGCCTCAGGGCTGATATATGAAGTATTTGCTACTAATGTGTCTTTATATCCTGCTGCTATAATCTGCTGCTATAAATACACTCTATGCACTTTATTGAGGATGCATGTATCAGTGGGTCACACACTTTATGATGCATTATGCTATACATATGACCTACTGATATAAAATCAAGCACTAAGCACTTTGTAATATTCATTTAGCACCTTAATTAGCATATTAATGTATATCATATATGCATTTACCTAATTTAAGCAGTAATATAGCTTACAATCATGTTATTTACCCTGTGAGATTTGAATCAAGAATATGAATGCTATATGAGATTTGACCTCTTTATGACAAAGTAACCTGTACTTGTTCTCTTTATAATAACAATATTGCACAAATGGTGTTTGTAGCCTATTTTGTACCTGCATCTCCATTGAAAAGATTTTTTTAAATTTTGTACATTTAATAAAGGTGAAAAATATTTTTAAAAATACTTCCCTTTATCTGTAGAATATATTTATGGAAGTGCCATTCAACCAGACCTGTGGTAATTTTGGTTCTACATAAGATATATGTATCTTGATATAAATCTTAATAAACTGTCAATATTTGTAAAAATTGTTATTCTTGATTTTTAAATTTCAAGTAGCGCATGTGATCTCTTACAAATGAAGATATGTTTTGTATTTAAATCTCTCGCAGCAGCATTTTAATTGTAATTCAGTTTGCATGGTCAATTAACCTTCACGGCTCCCCGGAGGGAGCATGGATTTTAAATGACTTCACTGATAATTATAGTTTTCAGGAAGTGTAATTAATTGACATTTAATTTGCAACAGAATAAACTTCATTGGCAGGCATTTTCCTTCCAAGGCGTAGCAGGGATCTGCGACATGTGGAAGGGCAGTGATGGAAAACGTACAGAACGCATATGCGACCTATTTATATGGGAACATGTATCGCGGGGCGGTGATTTATTTCAGCATTATATAAACTAATGCGGATAATAAAAAAGGGTCAATGGTGTTTTGAATTAGATGGTAGAGCTGTATCAACAAGCTACAGTATGAAGAATAAGCAGGCAGAACGGTCAGCAATTTACTGTCCCTTCCACGGCTTCGTGTGTTCATGGGCCGATGCATCATAATACAGAGATAAAAGCACAGCTGTTTAACAGGAAAAAGAACAGCAGGCACAAAGAGAAAAGCCTGTTTGGGCACAATATTTCCTGAGGACATGTGAAATTCAACGTAAAAACTGAAGATTATTCTGTGTTTAATGTTCACGTTCGGTCTCAACAGATGGGCTGCAAGGTGGAAGGCAAAAATAAAGGCTAAGTGCAACAGACCACATCAACCTGTCAAATTTCTAAGATTTTTTTGTATTAAACCATGAAGTTTATTGAGGATAATATCAGGAGAATGTACAGTGTATATCAGTGCAGAACAACATTAATTATTTGCAGAGGATGCAGCATCTTGTATAATACATTGTCCGAGTTGTATCGGAAAAGTCGGATAGCGTCCATCCACTGAACCATTCTCTCCTGATAGGAGAGCAGACATTAAGGCAAGATTACAACAAATAAATATATTTATGAAAAAGACAATATTGTTCATACTTATTGGCACCACGTCAACGTTATACTCATCATTTAGATTTAAAGGGGTTGTTTCTAGTGATGAATGAACGTGTTTGGATAAGGTGTTATCTGACCATGCTCGGGTGCTGAGTGTTTTCGGCGTGCTCGAATAACATGTTCGAGTCCCCGCGGCTGCATGTCTCATGCCTGTTTGACAGCCGCAACACATGCAGGGATTGTTTGTTTGTTAGGAAATCCCTACATGTGTTGCGGTTGTCGAACAGCCGTGAGACATGCATTGCAAACACAGGGACTTGAACATATTTTTCAAGTAATTTAGTTAGCACCTGAGTGTGCTCGGATAACACCTTATCCAAACACGTTCACTCAACACTAGTTGTTCCCTTTCAGAAAATCAGGTTTATTATAGCAGTTTGCTGTAATAAAAAAAAGCGCACTTTGCTCAACGTTCTTAGGTCCAGCACTGAATTTCAGCTATTACGTCCCATGTCCATTATCATTGCGGTATTCGAAGGCACGCAGGATGCAGTGACGAGTCGGAGACGGAGCAAGCGTTAACTGTAACTGTTTAAGGGTGTTTAGGTATGAACAACAGGTAAAAATTAGTTCTCCACGCAGGGAAACCGTACACAATGCACACTGTAACGAGCTAACAACTACTAGGCGAGTGTCAAGGCCTATAGGGCCGCGGTATGGCCGTCTAATGCCCTAGAATTGTAAACAACGGGTAACAGAGTGTCACTTAGCTCCTCGGACGTCCTGTAGAGCTGTGGTCCGGTAGATGTTTGTCCGGCATCTTAGCCGCTGAGCCCAGCCGACGAGGAGCTGTTGTACGCTTCGGGTGTTCTTATGCCCAGGTGCAGATGGGGCGCAACAGGCCCTGTAGAAATCCCCCGGCGTAGAGATCGCCCCTCCAGGAGGCGAGATGGCAGCAACTGTCGAGTCTGTCGGGTAGGCCACAGCCGCGGGCTGGAGCGGGGGCCGTCCTTTCAGTAGGAATGCCGTGTTTAATGGCTGTGGTGCACCCAAAATTGTCCTCATGGCTGGCGAACACCTCTTGGAAATGGCCCAAGAGAGCTTTCACCTGGTGTATTTGGGCCGGATTGAGGTCAGAGAGCTCAGCTCGCGTTTTCTCCAAGATGGCCCGCCCGACTGCACAGTTACTGGCCAGGGGTCCCTTGGATTCACTCCCATCTGCAACGCCGGGGGCGGGAGTACCTCTTCCAATAGTTTTATCACTTTTGCTATTTCCATGCGGGGCTTCAGGAGAATGTCCTGGTTCTCCAGATTGACACACCGCACTAGGACGGTCCCCTTTTGTATGGTAGACAGGGTGCGAGCTACCAGGAGCTCGGAGGGTAGATGATCGAAAAGCATGGCCCCACCTGCACCTCTACTCCTTCCAGCGGCACATGGGCCCGGATCGGCAGTGCAACAACTGTCTGAGTGTTAGAACCCTCTTGTTAGGTTTTGTTTCTGTTTGCTGGTCACATGACCTTTTTTCCCTATTTAGTCTGGCTCCGCCCTTCTGGCTTTGCTGGACTTCATTGTATTATCTACTCTTAAGCTAGCCGGGTGCTTAGGTGCCTTACTCAGTCAGTTTTGCTTGATCTTAGGATCTCTTAGTATTTTGTTTTCTGTTTAATTATCCCTGCTACAATTTCTGTTAGGAGGTGTCCACCTTTTTTCCCAGTCCCTAGATCTTGTAGGGATTCCTCTGTCATGTATAGTGTACAGTTCCTATAGCGTCTTGTGCTTGGGTGCGAGGAAACACAGGAGACATAGGTTGAAATGAAATGACTTGTATTACTTCATACAAGCATGCTGAAAACTTCACACAGTTTGCAGGAACAGCGACAGGAGACACAGCAGGCCAGAGTAACTTCAAGCACTACAATAAATCTCCAAAGCAGGTTCAGGATCTCTTCTCTGTACTTTAATTCCTCTGCAAACATGGATTCACCAAACAGCAGGTTTCCAGAGTCCAAAAGTGTTCCAAGGTTCCTCAGTAGGGAATAGCTGGAGTACAAGTCCAAGGCTTCCAGGAGTCAGGTCACAGACTGACTGAGGCTTGATTCAGGAGCACTGATTGTTCAGCTGAGGCTGCTTAAGAAGCAAGAGGGAAGAATCAGGGCGGGA
This sequence comes from Oophaga sylvatica, assembly GCA_033576555.1. NCBI lineage: Eukaryota > Metazoa > Chordata > Amphibia > Anura > Dendrobatidae > Oophaga > Oophaga sylvatica. The sequence continues at coordinate 67,645,623 of JARQOD010000002.1, read as the reverse complement.
ACATGAAAACTGGAAACTCCATATTAACTGAGGGCAAGAGCTGCAGAAAGACAGAAAGCAAAATGGCCGACGGAAAACTGAGTTTCAAGGAACATGTCAACAGAGACAAAGAACCTTACATTACTCCCCCCTTAGGGACAACCTCCAGATGACCTCGTACCAGGCTTGTCAGGGTACCTCTGATGAAACTGGCGGAGCAGGCGAGGAGCATTTACATTATTGACTGGTTCCCATGAGTTGTCCTCCACTGGGTAGCCCTGCCATTTAATCAAATATTGCAACTGATTTCTGTACAACCTGGAATCTAGAATCCTTTCCACCATAAATTCTTCCTGACCATCGACCAGCACTGGGTCAGGGCAAGGAGAAGAACGTCCAGGAAACGTATTGGGTGTTGCAGCCTTTAGTAGGGATACATGAAAGACAGGGTGGATTCTCATAGTTCTGGGCAGTTGAAGACGACAAGCAACAGCACTTATAATCTTATTGATCTTATAAGGTCCAATGTACTTATGTCCCAATTTAGACGATGGAATCTTTAATTTAAGATTTCTGGTTGACAGCCAGACCAAATCTCCTACCTTGAAAGCTGGTGCAGGTTTACGAAATTTATCTGCTGCTTTCTTGTACCTTTCCTGAGCCAATTCTAGATTTTCCTTTAGAAGATCCATATTCTTTTGTAAAGAAGTGATTCTTTCAGCCACTGCCGGCAAGGGCGTATCTATGGGAAATCGAGGAAGAATGCTAGGATGATAACCTAGATTGGAGTAAAAAGGAGACTGCTTAGTGGAGGCGCTCTGAGAGTTGTTATAAGAGAACTCAGCCAGTGGAAGTAGATCCACCCAATCATCCTGTAGGTGGCAGATAAAACAGCGGAGATACTGCTCCAGGGTCTGATTGGTTCGTTCTGTCTGTCCATTAGTCTGGGGATGAAAAGCAGAAGAAAGGTTTACTTTAATGTCCAATCCTGCACAGAAATTTTGCCAAAACCTTGAAGTGAATTGCACCCCTCGATCCGAAATGACCTCATCCGGTACTCCATGTAAGCGAAACACATTCTTAATCATCAAGTCTGATGTCTGTTTTGCAGTGGGTAAGCCGACACAAGGGATAAAATGAGCTGCCTTTGTTAGACGGTCAACCACCACTAGAATGGTGTTCTTCCCTTGAGAGGTTGGTAACTCCACAATGAAGTCCATAGAAATGGATCCCCACGGGCGGGACGGGGTGGGAAGAGGTTGCAACAGACCAGTTGGTGAGGAGCGAGGTGTTTTGCATCTTGCACAGACTTCACATGAAGTGACATAGTTTAAGACATCTTTCCTGTAAGTGGGCCACCAAAAGAAACGAGAAAGAAATTCTTGTGTCTTTAGAATTCCCCTATGCCCGGCTATCTTGGAATCGTGGATGAGTTGCAATACTCTCAATCTGACTGTTTCAGGTATATACAGACGTTGTCCCTGAATCCACACACCATTGTTAAAGACAAGACTTACGTCCCTTGGGGTTGAGCCAACAAAGAAACCGCATGGTATGCTTCCTTGATGTCCTTAAGTAGGTCTTGATTATGAATCACTCCCAGGAATCTAGAGTCAGGAAGAATAGTCTTAGGAGGAGTAAGTGGACGTGTCTCTGCTGAATGAATCCTAGAGAGTGCATCAGCCTTTCCATTGCGCGATCCTGGTCTATAAGAAATGACAAAATTAAATTGGTTTAGGAAAAGATTCCAGCGAGCCTGGCGAGGAGTCAGGCACTTAGCCGACCTGATAAATTCAAGGTTACGATGGTCTGTCAGGACGACTATTTGCTGTGCAGCTCCCTGAAGAAGGTGTCTCCATTCCTTGAAGGCGGCAATAATGGCCAACAATTCTCTATTGCCCACATCGTAGTTCCTCTCAGCCGAAGACAACTGCTGGAAAAGAAGGCACAGGGATGCAAGACATTCTTCTCACCTGTTCTCTGAGAGAGTATAGCTCCAACGGCACAGTCTGAAGCATCCATCTCTATTATGAAGGCAAGCTCGGGGTTGGGATGTACTAAGATAGGTGCGGTGGTAAATTTATCCTTTAAACAGGAAAATGCTTCCTGAGCTTGCGGGGTCCAGGAGAACCTAGACTGTTTCCGGGTAAGTTGGGTGATAGGTGACACTACCTCAGAAAAATTCTTAATGAAACGTCTATAGAAGTTGGCAAATCCGATGAAACGCTGCACCTCCTTCACATTTCTAGGAATTGGCCAATCCTTGATGGCTTGGGTCTTGCTTCCATCCATACTAATCCCTTGCGTAGATAGTACATACCCCAGAAATTGAATTTCGGTCCTATGGAATTCACATTTTTCAAGTTTGATGTAGAGATGGTTTTGTCTTAGGCGTTCTAAGACCATTCTCACATGTCCATGATGTTCCTCTGTGGAGTTAGAAAAAATTAGAATATCATCCAGATAAATCACCACAAATGTATCTAGGAGATCCCTGAAGATATCATTCACGAAGTGTTGGAAAGTGGCTGGGGCGGTACTCAGACCAAAAGGCATAACTAGATGTTCAAAGTGTTCATAGCGTGACCTGAAAGCAGTCTTCCATTCATCCTCAGGTCTAATACGGACCAAGTTATAGGCCCCACGGAGATCCAGTTTAGAGAAAATTTTGGCATGCCGCACTCTCTCCAACAACTCAGGGATTAAAGGCAATGGATAACGGTTTCTAATAGTAACTTTATTGAGTTCCCTATAGTCTATGCAGGGTCTCAGAGATCCATCTTTCTTCTTCACAAAGAAGATGGGTGCACCTGCGGGA
>JARQOD010000002.1:67502909-67642726 GCA_033576555.1 Oophaga sylvatica | reverse complement strand
TTTTTTTTAACCATTTACTACAATAGGATTAATAATGGAGAGTTGTCTAATTGACAACTCTCCATTATTAACCCGGATTAATGTCACCTTTCAATAGCAAGGTGACAATAACCCATAATTAACCCTTGAGCCACCGCTAAAGGCAATGGGAATAGAGATTCTAAGCTCCAGAAAAGGCACATCTAATAATAGATGTGCCTTTTCTGGGGTGGCTGGGGACAGATGTTAGTAGCCAGGGGGCCCAAAAACAATGGTCCCTCTCAAGGCTATTAATATCTGTCCTCATTCACTGGCTTTCCCTGTCTGGTGGAGAAAATACCGCGGGAGCCCAAGCATTTTTTTACAACGAATTTACATATTAAATTAACACCTACATGTGTGAAATTTTGCACATATACACTCATCTAATTATTAGTCAAAACAATATATCAAACTAAATTAAATGAAATGGTTTACTGTATGTAAACCATGTGTCATTTCATGTCGGGTTCTGTAATGATTTTACCGAAGCCTGCAATTGAATTAGCGGCTATTATGCTATGTAGAAGTGTATAAACTATAAATATATATATACAGTACAGACCAAAAGTTTGGACACACCTTCTCATTCAAAGATTTTCTGTATTTTCATGACTATGAAAATTGTAGAATCACACTGAAGGCATCAAAACTATTAATTAACACATGTGGAATTATACATTACACTTTACAAAAAAGTGTGAAACAACTGAAATTATGTCTTATATTCTAGGTTCTTCAAAGTAGCCACCTTTTGCAGAAAAGGTGAACGGATGGATTCTACATGCCTAGTTCCAACCGTGAAGCATGGAGGAGGTGGTGTGATGGTGTGGGGGTGCTTTGCTGGTGACACTGTTGGGGATTATTCAAAATTGAAGCGGTGAGCAGTCCAGCTCACCCCAAACCATCTCGATTGGGTTCAGGTCTGGTGACTGTGGAGGACAGGTCATCTGGCGTAGCACCCCAACACTCTCCTTCTTGGTCAAATAGCCCTTACACAGTCTGGAGGTGTGTTTGGGGTCATTGTCCTGTTGAAAAATAAATGATGGTCCAACTAAACGCAAACCGGATGGAATAGCATGCTGCTGCAAGATGCTGTAGTAGCCATTCTGGTTCAGTATGGCTTCAATTTGAATAAATCCCCAACAGTGTCACCAGCAAAGCACCCCCACACATCACACCTCCTCCTCCATGCTTCACGTGGGAACCAGGCATGTAGAGTCCATCCATTCACCTTTTCTGCGTGCAAAGCAGTAATCAAAGCAAAAGGTGGCTACTTTGAAGAACCTAGAATATAAGACATATTTTCAGTTGTTTCACACTTTTTTGTAAAGTGTAATGTATAATTCCACATGTGTTAATTCATAGTTTTGATGCCTTCAGTGTGATTCTACAATTTTCATAGCCATGAAAATACAGAAAATCTTTGAATGAGAAGGTGTGTCCAAACTTTTGGTCTGTACTGTATATGTGTCTCAATGACATGTATATATATATATATATATATATATATATATATATATATATATATGCATTCTATGTGTATACAGTACAGACCAAAAGTTTGGACACACCTTCTCATTCAACGATTTTTCTGTATTTTCATGACTGTGAAAATTGTAGAATCACACTGAAGGCATCAAAACTATGAATTAACACATGTAGAATTATACATTACACTTTACAAACAAGTGTGAAACAACTGAAAATATGTCTTATATTCTAGGTTCTTCAAAGTAGCCACCTTTTGCTTTGATTACTGCTTTGCACACAGAAAAGGTGAACGGATGGACTCTACATGCCTGGTTCCCACCGTGAAGCATGGAGGAGGAGGTGTGATGGTGTGGGGGTGCTTTGCTGGTGACACTGTTGGGGATTTATTCAAAATTGAAGGCATACTGAACCAGAATGGTCTACCACAGCATCTTGCAGCAGCATGCTATTCCATCCGGTTTGCATTTAGTTGGACCATCATTTATTTTTCAACAGGGCAATGACCCCAAACACACCTCCAGGCTGTGTAAGGGCTATTTGACCAAGAAGGAGAGTGTTGGGGTGCTATGCCAGATGACCTGGCCTCCACAGTCACCAGACCTGAACCCAATCAAGATGGTTTGGGTGAGCTGGACCGCTCACCGCTTCAATTTTGAATAATCCCCAACAGTGTCACCAGCAAAGCACCCCCACACCATCACACCCCCTCCTCCATGCTTCACAGTGGGAACTAGGCATGTAGAGTCCATCCGTTCACCTTTTCTGCGTGCAAAGCAGTAATCAAAGCAAAAGGTGGCTACTTTGAAGAACCTAGAATATAAGACATATTTTCAGTTGTTTCACACTTTTTTTGTAAAGTGTAATGTATAATTCCACATGTGTTAATTCATAGTTTTGATGCCTTCAGTGTGATTCTACAATTTTCATAGTCATGAAAATACAGAAGAATCTTTGAATGAGAAGGTGTGTCCAAACTTTTGGTCTGTACTGTATACACATAGAATGCATATATATATATATATATATATATATATATATACATGTCATTGAGACACATATACATATATATATATTTATAGTTTATACACTTCTACATAGTATAATAGCCGCTAATTCAATTGCAAGCTTCGGTAAAATCATTACAGAACCCGACATGAAATGACACATGGTTTACATACAGTAAACCATTTCATTTCATTTAGTTTGATATATTGTAACTTTTGGTCTGTACTGTATATATATATATGTGTATATCTATTCTTTCTTTTGTGATTTAAAACCTGTCATTGGGATCCATTATATGTCGGTTTTGGAAGCTGGCGAGAAAATCTCGCCATACGGATGTCGTACGGATGCTTACATGCGCAAAATACGCAGCCACACCTTGACAACGGATGAAAAACGGATCACTGTTCAGGGAACATATCTGCGTATTATATATTTTATATGTTGTGTGTGACTCCAGCATAACCTACGAAGGCAAATGAAACTTCAGCGAGATGCTTCTGCTGTGGGGCAAAATGACCTTCTTCAAATAGTCTCCATCTTGGATTCAGACCAGAAAGCCCTGCATGTGAGCAATATTCCTTTTTGTCTTTGTGCCTTTGATTCTGTGCATCATGTTCTCATAATATTGATAATGCATATTTTGAACTTAAAAAATGAAAGCACCACAGGGCATAAAGTAGAAACCTGTCTAGTATAAAAGAGCTGGTGTCCTGCATAACATGGTGAAGGTGCCAACTGATGTGCAGAATGTCATTTTGCTTTCTGGTAATTGTCAAGCATCAATAAAATGAAATTCTAGAATATTTTGTTTTTATCTTTTGCCAATGTATTCATTTACATAATTTTGACACATCCTAGATCCAAAAGATCCACGATTTGAAAATCCCAAAGAGTCGTCATAAATGGCTGCACATCCAGTTGGAAGAATGTCTCATGTGGGGTACCTCTGTCCGGGGCCCTGTATTGTTCAATATCTTTATCAATGATTTAGATGAAGGAATTGAGGGTAAGATGATTAAAATTTGCTGATGACACAAAGCTAGGAGGGATAGCTAATACTATAGAAGAGAGAGAGAGAATTCAAAAAGATATAAATAAACTGGAGCAGTGGGCAGCAACTAACAGAATGGTTTTTAACAGGGAAAAATGCAAAGTACTACATCTGGGCAATAAAAATGAAAAACGCATATACAAAATGGAGGAATAGGGCTAAGTAACAGCACATGTGAAAAAGACTTGGGTATACTAATAGATCACAGACTGAACATGAGTCAACAGTGTGATGCATCAGCAAAAAAGGCTAATTCAATTCTAGGATGTTTTAACAGAAGCATACAGTCTAGATCACGTGAGGTCATTATTGCCCTCTACTCCTCTTTGGTCAGACCTCATCTGGAATACTGTGTCCAGTTTTGGGCACCACATTTTAAAAAAGACATAAACAACCTGGAGCAAGTTCAGAGTAGAGCGACCAGAATGGTGACCGGTCTGCAAACCATTTCCTACGAGGAACGGTTGCAGGATTTGGGAATGTTTAGCTTGCAAAAGAGAAGACTGAGAGGAGACTTAATAGCTGTCTACAAATATCTCAAGGGATGTCACATTGTAGAAGGATCATCTTTATTCCCATTTGCACAGGAAAGACTAGAAGCAATGAGATGAAACTGAATGGGAGGAGACACAGATTAGATATTAGAAAAAACTTTTTGACAGTTACAGTGATCAATGAGTAGAACAGGCTGTCACGAGAGGTGGTGAGTTCTCCTTCAATGGAAGTCTTCAAACAGAGGCTAGACAGACATCTGTCTGGGATGATTTAGTGAATCCTGCTTTGAGCAGGGAGTTGGACCAGATGGCCCAGGAGGTCCCTTCCAACTCTACCATTCTATGATTCTATGAAAATATTTTTTTTCCAAATTCCAGAGGAGAGATTGTTACTGCTGTGGAGGGTCGCACTAACCGCAATAACTTAATTCTGCTTATTATTATTGTTTTATATTAATTTTTATCACCTTATATTGAACAGAATTAAGTCATGTGACTCACTGCTACTGTTAATACATATTAAGACTCCTAGGTCACTGCTGTGGACAATGTTGTCAGAGTGTTACGCCACTTTTACAGGCGCACACTAAAACATACAAAAACTAAACCAAAATGCATTTTCCTGTGAAATATGTTAAGGAACATCCTTTCCAGGGTAATGATTTGTATGTAAGGCAAAATAAATAACCCCCCCAAAAAATGTACCTCCACCACTTGGGCTATGTTCACACGTAGCGTTTTTGGTGCGTTTTTCAACTTTAGCATTGCTTTCAACCAATACAAATGCATTCACAGGGAAAAGTCATTTTAACATTTAACAAATTAGCTGGCCATGTGGTGTGTGACACATCATCAGACATATCCTGTTTCATTTATGAAGGAGGGACTCTGAAAGTCACAAAGCCTATTTTTATATGGGCACCAGGCGGCATTAATATTCTTAAAGGGCCATTAGCCAGCTATGCTTTGTTGTTCCCATTATTAAACAGTGGGTCTCCTATACTGTTATTGCCTATGCAGTGAGTGGCTGGGCGGCCAAAAATTAGGACGCACCCCTATGCCCCTTTGATGAGACTTACAGGAGGGCCTCATGAAAAAGTGTTCCAATTATTAGAAAGTGGGTCTCCCTTAGTGTTTGCCTATGCATTGAATGCAAGGCCTGCCTTGCCCCAAAGTTACATGCATCCCAATAACCCTTTGTACTGACGTAGTAGATGGCCACATGAAATCAAACTTCCCATTATAAAGTTGGTACTACCATACTGTTTGACTATGCAGTGTTTAGCCTGAAGAACCTGCATCAGAGAATTGCAGTGTTTTTGGATGAAGAAACTGCAGTGGAGAACTGCATTGGTGAGCCTGAAGAACCTGGAGTGGAGAATTGCAGTGTTGAGGCTGAAGAACCTGCATTGATAAATTGCAGTGGTGAGGCTAAAGGACACCTGGCAGTGGAGAATTGCAGTGTTGAGGCTGAAGAAATTGCAGTGGAGAATTGCATTGTTGAGGATGAAGAACCAATCCACTTTCCAGGAAACTGTTCATGTAGGAATGCTCGGACCTGACACCCATAATGTGGTGGTGCACCATCTTGCTGGAAAAACTCAGGGAACGTGCCATCTTCAGTTTCCTGGAAAGTGGATTGGTCGTTGTGGGCCAGTTGAATGGCCACCAAGGTCTCCTGATCTGACCCCATTAGACTTTTATCTTTGGGGTCATCTGAAGGCAATTGTCTATGCTGTGAAGATAAGAGATGTGCGGCATCTGAAATGGAAACTTGTTGTGAATGGGTTTGAGATGAGTTCTGAGCAGAGGCTTCCTCTGGTGGTTGCAAGCGGTGCTGGTCTGTCCAGTGAAGATTGTGAGGATTGGGAATCAGGTGTTACTGACTGGTCTTATATAAGGGAGTCACCTTCCCATCAGGGTTGCCGGAGATCAATTGTTCTGGTCTCAATCCTAGAATCCTGTTTTCCTTGTAGCCTGCTGTGTCGTGTCTGCATCTCCTGCTATCAGATAAGACATTTTCTTCTTTTTGTTTTTGTGCTAGATTTTAGCATTTTGTCCTGCACTTCTGTGGGGGCCTTCAGGGTCCCCTCCGGGGGCTTTTGCCCTCTCAGTTTAGTTCAGCCACTGATGTTTGTACTTTTGCTTTTTACAGTTTTTTCAGTGGCTGCTGTTTTGATTTTGTTACACCAGAGAACTAATTTAGGTGGTAGAGGTCGTGTGATCTCAGGTGATTTTGAAATTAGTAGAGTTGGTGCTTTTCAGGGTTTTCTGGGATTGCAGTAAGTACCCTTCCTATCCTTTTCTATTTAGTTAGTTTGGGCCCCAGCGTTTGCTCATACTATTTTCTTTCTGTGTCAGTATTTCATCTTGTCTAACCGCCATTACATGTTTGGGGGCTTTCTATTATCTTTGGGGTTCTGCTCCGGGGCAGATAGCTTTCCTATTTCTATCTTTAGGTGTAATTAGTTTCTCAGGCTGTGACGAGGCGTCTAGGACCAACGTAGGAACGCTCCACGGCTGCCTCTAGTTGTGGTGGTTAGTCAGGGTACTGCAATCTCATAGATTCCAACTGCTCTGGTGTATTGCCTTTTTACCTGCACTCCTCAGCTACCAAATCATAACAGTATCACCGGCCACCCTGATGGGAAGGTGACTCCCTTATATAAACCAGTCAGTAACACCTGATTCCCAATCCTCACAATCTTCACTGGACAGACCAGCACCGCTTGTAACCACCAGAGGAAGCCTCTGCTCAGAACTCATTTCAAACCCATTCACAACAGTAACAGTATCACCGGCCAAAAATTTAATATTGTATGGTACTCACAGAAGGGAAAAATATTGTGAAAGAAAAAAAAAAAAAAAAAAAGGTTGTCAGAGATATTTTTCTGTTTGTTGCATTTTTTTTTTCCCTCTGTATCTCTGGGTGCTGGGGAGGATCTTTTCTCTCAATGGAGTTTGCACAGTTGTCTGGCCGTGTGGATCAGCTTGCCACTGAGGTTCAGAGTATTGCTGCATATCTTGCTAGGTTGCCTGTTGTGGAACCTAGGATCCCCATGCCAGATTTGTTTTTAGGGGATCGAGCTAAGTTTCAGAATTTCAAAAATAATTGTAAATTGTTTTTTGCCTTAAAATCTAAGTCCTCAGGGAATGCAGCGCAGCAGGTTCAAATTGTCATCTCTCTCCTGCGCGGCGATCCTCAGGATTGGGCTTTTTCCCTGACACCTGGGGATCCTGTTTTGAGTGATGTTGATGCATTTTTTCAGGCTTTGGGGTTATTGTACGATGAGCCTAATGTCACTGATCAAGCTGAAAAAGCCTTGTTGGCATTAAATCAGGGGCTTGATGACGCTGAGTTATACTGTCAGAGATTCCGTAGGTGGGCAGTCCTGACCAAGTGGAATGATGACGCTTTGGCGGCCCTTTTCCGGAAGGGTCTGTCAGATAATGTAAAGGATGTTATGGTGGGATTCCCTGTCCCCTCTGGTCTCAATGATTCTATGTCATTAGCGATTCAAATTGACAGACGTTTGCGTGAGCGGAGAAGTATGCGTGGAATAGTGTTGCCTTGTGAACCTGCTTCTGAATCCATGCAGTGTGATAGAGTGGTGTCTGGGGCACAGCGTCATGAGTTTCGAAAGCGCAATGGGTTATGTTTCTACTGTGGTGATGCCTCTCATGCTATTTCAGTCTGCCCTAAGCGGGGAAGACGTTTTGCACGCTCAGTTGTCTTGGGTAATGTTCAGACTAAGTTTTTATTAACTGTCACTCTGATATGCTCTCTGTCCTCATTTTCTGCTCAGGCTTTCGTTGATTCTGGAGCAGCTATTAACCTGATGGATTATGATTTTGCTAAACGTTGTGGGTTTCCCTTGATACCCCTACAGAAGTCTATTCCCCTACTGGGGATCGATTCTACCCCTTTAGCTGAGAATAAACCTCAGTTCTCTACTCAGGTGATAATGAGGGTTGAACCTGATCACCAGGAGTGCTGCAAATTTTTGGTTCTGTATAATCTGCATGATATTATCGTACTGGGTTTCCCTTGGTTACAGTCTCATAATCCTGTTTTGGATTGGAAATCTGTGTCTGTAACCAGTTGGGGCTGCCAATGTGTTAATACCAACACTCCTGTTTTTTCTGCCTCCCCCCAGGCTCAGGATGTTCCTGACTTTTTGATTGATTTTTATGATGTGTTTAGCGAAAGTAAATCTGCATCCTTGCCTCCCCATAGGAGCTATGACTGCGCTATTGAATTAGTGCCGGGTAGTAAATTCCCTAAAGGTCGCCTTTTTAACTTGTCTGTACTGAACATGACGCTATGCGGTCTTATATCAAGGAATCATTGGAGAAGGGTCATATCAGACCATCCTCTTCATCCTTAGGTGCCGGTTTTTTCTTTGTGGCCAAAAAGGATGGTTCATTAAGGCCGTGTATTGATTATCGTCTTTTGAACAATATTACTGTGAAATATCAATATCCGTTACCCTTGATTTCTGACCTGTTTTCCAGGGTGAAAAACGCTACTTGGTTTACCAAGCTTGACCTCAGGGGGGCGTATAACCTTATTCGCATTAAGCACGGGGATGAATGGAAGACTGCATTCAATACCCCTGAAGGGCATTTTGAGTACCTAGTGATGCCCTTTGGGCTCACTAATGCTCCTTCTGTCTTCCAGTCCTTCATGAATGACATTTACAGGGATTTTGTGGACAAATTTCTGATTGTTTATTTGGATGATATCTTGATTTTTTCTAATGACTGGGACTCTCATGTGAAACATGTTCGAACTGTATTCCAGATTTTGAGAGAGAATGCTCTGTATGTGAAGGGATCAAAGTGTCTTTTTGGCGTACAGAGGATCTCATTTCTAGGATTCATTTTGTCCCCATCTGTTATTGAAATGGACCCGGTCAAGGTTCAGGCCATCTGTGATTGTGTCCAACCTACTTCATTAAAGGCTCTTCAAAGATTTTTGGGTTTTGCCAATTTTTATCGTATATTTATTGGTAATTTCTCGGTTATTGTTAAACCATTAACTGATTTGACCAAAAAGGGTTCTGATGTGGTGAATTGGCCTCCTGAGGCAGTCTCTGCATTTCAGGAACTTAAGCAAAGATTCACTTCTACTCCTGTTCTACGGCAGCCTGATGTTTCTCTGCCATTTCAGGTGGAGGTTGATGCCTCTGAAATTGGGACAGGTGCCGTTTTGTCCCAAAAAGATCCAGAGACCTCTAAAAGTAACCCTTGTGCCTTTTTCTCTCGAAAATTTTCTCCTACTGAACGTAATTATGACGTGGGTAATCGGGAGTTATTGGCCATGAAGTGGGCTTTTGAAGAGTGGAGACATTGGCTGGAGGGAGCCAAACATCAGGTGGTGGTCCTTACGGACCATAAGAATCTGGTCTATCTGGAATCTGCCAAGCGACTCAATCCTAGACAGGCCAGGTGGGCCTTGTTTTTCACACGTTTTAATTTTGTGGTTTCCTTTCTTCCTGGCACTAAGAATGTTAAGGCGGATGCCCTCTCGAGGAGTTTCCTTGCGGACTCTCCTGAGTTATCTGATCCTTCTGTTATTTTGAAAGAGGGTGTAGTTCTTTCCGCCATCTCGCCCAATTTGAGACTTGCTCTGGAGGGGTGTCAGGAGGATAGGCCCGAGTGCTGCCCTGTTGGAAAATTGTTTGTCCCGGACCAGTGGAAAAATATTGTGATGTCTGAGATTCATTGTTCCGCATTGGCTGGGCATCCCGGAATTTTTGGTACCAGAGACTTGGTTAGTCGGTCCTTTTGGTGGCCTACCTTGTCTCGTGATGTCAGGGAATTTGTGCAGTCCTGCGGGACTTGCTCTCGCTCCAAGCCTTGCTCTCGCTCTAGTGGTTTGTTGATGCCATTGCCTGTGCCCAAGAGACCATGGACCCATATCTCTATGGATTTCATTTCCGACCTTCCTGTTTCTCAGAGAATGACCACCATCTGGGTAATTTGTGATAGGTTTTCCAAAATGATACATCTTGTGCCATTACCTAAGTTGCCTTCCTCCTCTGAATTGGTGCCGTTGTTCCTTCAGCACGTGGTTCGTTTACACGGCATTCCTGAGAACATTGTGTCTGACAGAGGAGTCCAGTTTGTTTCCAGATTTTGGAGGACTTTTTGTTCTAAACTGGGTGTTCAATTGTCTTTCTCCTCGGCATTTCATCCTCAGACCAATGGTCAAACTGAGAGAACAAACCAGACATTGGAGACTTATCTAAGATGCTTTGTGTCTGCTGATCAGGATGACTGCGTCTCTTTTTTGCCTTTGGCTGAATTTGCTCTTAATAATAGGGCTAGCTCTGCCACTTTGATGTCTCCATTTTTCTGTAATTCTGGGTTTCACCCTCGATTCTCTTCAGGACAGACAGAGGCTTCTGTCTGTCCAGGTGTTGACTCTGTTGTGGAGCGTATGCAACAGATTTGGGACCAGGTAGTGGAGAGGTTGTCCCTCTCTCAGGAGAAGGCCCAGCGGTTTGCTAACCGGCATAGGACTGATGGTCCTCGGTTTAAAGTAGGGGACTTGGTCTGGTTGTCCTCAAAAAATATTCCTATGAGAGTAGCATCTCCTAAATTTAAGCCTAGGTTCATTGGACCTTATAAGATCATGGAGATTATTAATCCTGTTTCTTTTCGTTTGCTTCTTCCAGGGACATTTAAGATCCATAACGTGTTCCACAAGTCCTTGTTGAAGAGGTTTGTTGAGCCAGTGGTTCCTGCTGCTGTGCCTCCTGACCCTGTTTTGGTTGAGGGCAATCTGGAGTATGTGGTTGAGAAAATATTAGATTCTCGTTTTTCTAGACGGAAACTCCAGTATTTGGTTAAATGGAGAGGTTATGGTCAGGAAGACAATTCTTGGGTGTTTGCTTCGGACATCCATGCTAGGAGACTTATCCGTGCGTATCATAGAACTCATCCTGACCGACCTGGTTGCTCAAATGAGGGTTCGGTGACTCCTCCTCAAGGGGGGGGTACTGTTGTGAATGGGTTTGAGATGAGTTCTGAGCAGAGGCTTCCTCTGGTGGTTACAAGCGGTGCTGGTCTGTCCAGTGAAGATTGTGAGGATTGGGAATCAGGTGTTACTGACTGGTCTTATATAAGGGAGTCACCTTCCCATCAGGGTTGCCGGTGATCAATTGTTCTGGTCTCAATCCTTGAATCCTGTTTCCCTTGTAGCCTGCTGTGTCGTGTCTGCATCTCCTGCTATCAGATAAGACATTTTCTTCTTTTTGTTTTTGTGCTAGATTTTTGCATTTTGTCCTGCACTTCTGTGGGGGCCTTCAGGGTCCCCTCCGGGGGCTTTTGCCCTCTCAGTTTAGTTCAGCCACTGATGTTTGTACTTTTGCTTTTTACAGTTTTTTCAGTGGCTGCTGTTTTGATTTTGTTACACCAGAGAACTAATTTAGGTGGTAGAGGTCGTGTGATCTCAGGTGATTTTGAAATTAGTAGAGTTGGTGCTTTTCAGGGTTTTCTGGGATTGCAGTAAGTACCCTTCCTATCCTTTTCTATTTAGTTAGTTTGGGCCCCAGCGTTTGCTCATACTATTTTCTTTCTGTGTCAGTATTTCTTCTTGTCTAACCGCCATTACATGTTTGGGGGCTTTCTATTATCTTTGGGGTTCTGCTCCGGGGCAGATAGCTTTCCTATTTCTATCTTTAGGTGTAATTAGTTTCTCAGGCTGTGACGAGGCGTCTAGGACCAACGTAGGAATGCTCCACGGCTGCCTCTAGTTGTGGTGGTTAGTCAGGGTACTGCAATCTCATAGATTCCAACTGCTCTGGTGTATTGCCTTTTTACCTGCACTCCTCAGCTACCAAATCATAACAGAAACTGGATGCCTGTGCTAGCATTTCTTCGGTGTTGCTATCAGTGTGTCAAGAGTTGGAGAAGAGGGTTGCATTGACAATCCAACGCAATGGGCATCACTTTGAACACAATTTATAAGTGGTCATAAACTTGTAAATAACACATGAAAGAATGAAGTTACGTTAAAACCAAGCACACCCTTGTTTTTCTTGTGAAATTCTCAATGAGTTTGATGTGTCACATGACCCTCTTCCCATTGAAAAAAATAAAGTTGGATCCAAAATGGCCGACTTCAAAATGGCCACCATGGTCACTACCCATCTTGAAAAGTTTTCCCCCTCCCATATACTAATGTGCCACATACCATGTCTAAGACCGCAAGAGGTTGAAATGCGTTGGTTGTTATGGGGACCCCATCCTTCCTTTCCTTTGTTAATTTGTATTTTTGATACATACATTTTAAAATGTCTTGAATAAAAAAAATGATTTTATTGGATTACACGCTGGAGAATTTTTCCTCTTCCATTTTCCATTGTGAACCACGCCTCTGATCAAGGCTCCTCCGTGCGTGTTTAATCAGAGAAACCTGCAGAAGACTGGTGAGCTGACTATTTTCTTTTTCCCCTTCACCCATGCTATTGACAAACATGAAGTTGATATCACCAACAATTCCCATTTTATTTAGGCATATCCATATAAATGGCCCACCTGTATATACCCCGTAATTAGTTCTTAGAAGAACTGTTAATTTAGCTGGATTTGTGTATTCAATTATGGTATACCCACACTATCTTTGAAACCCCCAAATCTGACCCTATCGCAGAAGCAACTCTCCCTACACTAGCTGATTCCGGAGCAGAATGTGAAGAGAATGGCGGCGCCAGGTCTGAAATAGACCTGATGTCGCTGTGCGGCAAGCCAATCACTGTAATGCCACAACCAACATGGCTGCGGCATTACAGTGCACCAAACTTGCAGGACGTGTACGTGGACCAGAACTCCTGCCGAACTCGCTGAGCACCTCAAAGCGCAAATTTTTGCCTCTAGGACATTACTGCAAGAAAGCTTGGCTGTTTGAGTAGATTACACAAGAAGGAAAAAAAAAAGCAGATTACACAAGAAGGTAGACACACAGCAAGTCAGCAGGATCTAGGAGCCACATGGCAGATATGACAACCTACATGGTGAGCTGAAACATGTGCTACATGCTCACAGATCGACCAGAAGAAGAATCCAACTTTACCTGCCAGAAGTGTAGACTACTGGCCCTTTGAGAAGAAAAGGTGCGGGGTCTGGAAGAAAGAATTGCAACTTTGAAACACATCAAAGAAAATGAAGACTTCCTAGACAGAACAGAAGCATCTCTACTGGTCACAGAAGATGAAGATGAAGAAAAATGTCAGAGAACCTCCAAAAGCAGACGAATGGAAGCATGTGACCAAAAGAAGCAAGAAGAACATGGAGACATCACCAACCACACAACTGAAAAACCAATACCAAGGCCTTGTGGAGGATGAAGATGGCACACCTAAGGATGAGGCACTACCAGCAGGCAAAGAAGAAAAGGGCACACAACAACACCCAGAAGTGACAACAAAAGGTACAGCCAAGAAGCGAAGAAGAGTGGTTGTGGTGGGAGACTCACTGCTGAGAGACACAGAAGCAGCCATCTGCAGACCGAACATAACCGCAAGAGAAGTATGCTGCCTCCCAGGTGCGAAGATCACGGAGGTGATAAGATACCAAAGCTCATCAGTTCAAAGGACGTCCACCCATTTCTTTTGATACATGTTGGCACCAATGACACGGCAAGGAAGCACTTACCGACAATCTGCAAGGACTTTGAAGAGTTGGGGAAGAAAGAAAAGGAACTGGATGCACAGGTAGTTTTTTCTTCCATCCTTCCAGTAGACGGGTATGGCACCAGGAGATTGTACAACTGGTTAAGACGATGGTGCAGACAACAAGGATTCAAATTCCTGGACTACGGTGTGAATTACCTGTACGACGGACTCTTCGCAAGAGATGGACTACATCTCAACAAACCTTGGAAACCCACATTCACTAGAAGACTCGATACACTCATTAGGAGGGTGTTAAACTAGAAGAAGAGGAGACGGGAACAAAAATGTTAGACACGAACATGAAGACAGAAAATATACTGATGAAGAATATGAGGTGCGGCAGAGAAGACCCAAGACAACATACTCGGAAGGGAGGTAAGAAAATTTCTAAAACAATCCACAGGGAGAAACAAAACAAAATCCTCTAAACTGCATGCTCGCAAACGCCAGAAGCCTGAAAAACAAGATAGAAGGACTAGAAGAAGAAATATCTACAGGTAACTATGACATAGTGGGAATAACCGAGACATGGCTAGATGAAAGCTATGACTTACAGTGGGCAGTTGACTTACAGGGTTACAGTTTCTTTAGAAAGGATCATAAAAATCGGAGAGGAGGAGGGGTTTATCTTTATATAAAGTCTTGTTTAAAGTCCACTTTAAGGGAGGATATTAGCGAAGGGAATGAGAATGTCAAGTCCATATGGGTCGAAATACATGGAGGAAAAATAGTAACAAAATTCTCATTGGGGTCAAACCCCCAAATTTAACAGAAATCATGGAAAGTCTACTACTATGGCAGATAGATGAAGCTGCAACCCATAATGAGGTCCTTGTTATGGGGGACTTTAACTACTTGGATATTAACTGGGAAACCGAGACCTGCGAAAGCCATAAAGGCAACATGTTTCTGCTAATAACCAAGAAACATTATCTTTCACAATTGGTGCAGAATCCAACCAGAGGAGCAGCAGTTTTAGATGTTACGTGCACGCCACTAGGTTCAGATAGGGGTGGAACAGGTCTCATGAATTCTTTGGAACTCTGGGGGAACCGTTACTCAGGGTGACCATGTACTGCAAGGCACAAGATGGATCCACTTGCTCACACAGATACAATTGATAGAGTCTTCATGAACAGATGAACAGTGCAGTTTAATATCACAGTACATTCAGTACAATTCAAGTCTCTTAAGCACAGGCTTTATAATAGTACAGCTGCTTTTTAGAAGGACGAGATCCGAAACGTGCGTTGGGGCAGACGCACGGACCACCAGTTACCCTGAGCGTGCCCTTATATCATCCTATCAGGTATACTTCTGTTATGGGCATTTGGTATAATATGGGTATGCATTAGCGGTAATGCTACCAGCCAGTACTATTGGGGTATGAGATTTGTTAAGCACTTGCTGTATACATGTGTATCTTATATATATATATATATTATATATTTCTTCTCCCCCATTAGTCCAGGCTCCCTCTCTCTATATATATATATATGTGTTGTTGTGGTGACTAGTACTTACGGTCATGACCTGGTATTATCCGTTATAGCTTTCTGGTATCCTATTACATGAATTTATTACATCTTGCATTCCATGTTATATGATGGTATACTTTAGCATTGCACCTGAATTCGTTATTTGAGCTCAGTGTTTTCTGGTGGTCTCAGTGCGCCTTTTTCTCCAGGGTTGCACGATTCTTTGCACATTAGCCACCTAGTTCTTTATTACATTTTACCTGTGTGTATAATATTATGATTGTTCAATTGATACATTTTTTCTAATTTGACAAAATGGATCTGTGGTCGTGTTTTTGTGGTTCATCCACCATTTCTTAATGGAATAAAGGTTTGTAGAATGTTCGTGATGCCACCTGTGGTACCTGGTCAGGGTGACCAGCGCTGCTATGCAGATCCACTGAAGGGTTGGTATTATGCAGCAAGATGTTAGGCCTTCCACAGGTAAGACTGAGTCCTTCAGGGTAGATGAGTGTGTAGGAGTGCAGGACGGAGGGGAACTAGGCAGTGAAAGAAGATGGACACACACACAATAGTCACTTTTGTACCTTTTACTGTAGATGTTGCAGGCACTCCCCGGAGCACTGTAGGGTGAAGGGTGCACATCCAGTTCTTCCCACTGAGTAGGTATAGGGCCTCCTGTCTCCTTTAATAAGTCTCTGACATGTGTGAAACTAGGCCTGAGTTCGTCACCACACTACGCACGGCTGACCTTGTGGTAGGGCCTTCTCCTGAAGAACATAGTCCCTGTTTGCAGTGCACTGCTCGACTCCGTCCTCCTGACCCAATTACGTATCAGCACAAAAGGGCTCCTGCGACTTGTAGTCCCGCAGGAACTTCGGTATCTCCTAATGGGTTGTGAAGATCCCGGTAAGCTCGGACCCGGTTTCTGGTTGTAATGATTGGGATGAGCTGATTAGGCTCCTCTGTCCCTCACTTGCTCCACTCGCCTTCGGCCTACCCGTGCCCTCACACGATCACACACTGGCAGTTGGTGAGCTGCTTCTTCTTCTTCGCCGCTCTCTAAGCGTCGGCACGCTTTCTCACTAAGCTTCACGCACTAGATTCAGTTCTGACTAGGCTGGAGTGGTTTCCGTTCCACTTTTACTAGCCACCACTCTGTTGAACTAAACTGCAGTCTCTCTCTCTTGAGACTGCTCTGTGTGCTAGACTGCACAAAAACTAACTTTCAAATACACTCTCTGAGGTGACTACTGACTGCAGCCCTCAGACTAACTAACTAACTCACTAACATTTCTGCACTTCACCCTCCTTTATATATGACTGAACAGCTCCCTTTGGTGGTCTTAGGGATGGGTGAAGGTGTGTGAATGTAGATATTGGACCTCTAGTGGTTGTTACCTTCAGTGCACCCTTCTGGGAATTAGGAATCCAAGCACAGCTGGGCTCCACATCCCCCCCTGGTAAAGCTCAGCACTCCCAGGCTGAAAAAACATTTTTAGAACAAAACATTAACATCATACAATTTAACTCTTCCCTTACGGGAGGTGAGGATCTTGAACAGTTGCATAAATAAATAACGTTTTTAATACCGACATTAGATATAGTGCAAATATCAATAACTTCTCTATTCAAGTAGACATATACTTGTGGAGGACCCACTCCAAACCTCCAACGGTGGTCTAGGGTGGGCTGCAAGACTTTTCTGGGTCTCTGTAGCAGACCTCACTTTTGGCCACACCAAACGGGTTTTAAACTTCTGAGGTAATTAAGTGAAACCAAGATGAGGCACCGAAGTGCTAACTATATACAGAGAGAGTTTTTGGGCTGGCAGAGTCCTCAGCCACACAGTTCAGATATGAAAAGCAATATAAAGCGCAATTAACCCCTCCGGGTTATGACAACATTAATAGTACTACAACATATTTACAAAGATGACCCTATCCGGGTTATGCATTTACTTTACTTAGCATGTGGGGTCACGCCAGGGGTCTCCTGATACCCCTCAGGGAGTTCCCACATGTCAGTGTAAGGTTCTATGTATATATTCCTGAAACTCAGTTTGTTCGTCAGCCATTTTACTTTCTGTCTTGCTGCAGCTATCTTGCCCTCAGTCAAAATGGAGTTTCCAGCTTGCATGTTCCCGCCCTGATTCTCTCCTTTGCTTCTTAAGCAGCCACAGCTGAGCAATCAGTGCTTCAGAATCTAGCCTGCAGTGAACCTGTGACTTGACTCCTGTAAGCCTTGGACCTTGTACTCCAGCTATTCCTACTGAGGAACTCTGAAGCACTTGTGGACTCTGAACCCTGCTCTTTGAAAGACCCACGTTTGCATGGACTTACGGTAACAGAGAAGAAGATCCTGAATCTGTATTGGAGAGTGATTGCTGAGCTTGGATTACTCTGGCCTGCTGTGTCTCCTGTTTCTGTGTCTGCAAACTGTGTGACTATTTCTGCCAACTTGTATGAAGTAATACAGGACTTTTCTATATCAAACCTGTGACTCCTGTGTTTTCATCGCACCCAAGCACAAGACGCTATATGAACTGTACTACATACATTACAAGATTCTGAAGCCAAAACGTTAGTGTCTGCTGGGTCTGGAAGGCTGTGTCTGCTGTACTGTGGATATCAGACGTCCGGTTGTACTTTCTGTGATGACAGTGGTTGTGACTTCTCACAACCATTCCAGGTGAGCAATTCCCTTAAGTTTTTTCTTTTTGCAGTGTTACCACAGGTAAACACTATTGTTTTTTTTTTTTTTTCTTTCTTTTTCTTTTTTGTCTGCTGTAACTCTGGATATCAGATGTCTGGTTGAAACTTTCTGTGATGATAGTGGTTGTGACTTCTCACAACCATTCCAGGTGAGCAGTTCCCTTAATTTTTTTTTCTCTCTGCAGTGTTGCCACAGGTGAACACTATTGTTTTTTTTTTCTCTCCTCTTCTTCCAGTAATCCTGTCTTAAAAGATCTGGAAAATGGAGGCCCGCATAAAGAAACTTTGCGGAGTGACTGATAATATCCTTGCAGATTTGCAGAATATAAAGACCCGTTTTACAAATCTACAGGACCTCAATAATCACAATTTGCAAGTGGTTGGACAGACTACCCAGGATTTGCGAGCCAGGATTGAGGTTCTAGAGGGGCGAGTCCAGGCTCCTGCCGTAGCCCCGAGTGCTGGGATTCCCAAGTTGCCCCCTTTTCGTTTTGGCGGTGAACGTGAGAAATTCAGGGGATTTATTAATCAATGCAATCTTTTTTTTTCTGCACATGCTTTACAATTTCCCACTGAACGATCTAAGGTGCTTACTATAATTATGTTGCTTACCAACAAGGCTTTAATGTGGGCAAACCCTCTGATTGAGACTGAGGATGATTGTTTGAATCACCTTGATGATTTTATTTCAGCCATGGGGCAGGTGTTTGATGACCCCAATCGAGGTGCAACAGCTGAAGCAGCCATGTTAGCTTTGCGCCAAGGTAAGCACTCGGTAGCTGAATATGCCTTGGATTTCAGTAGATGGGCCCTTGATACCACCTGGGACAGTTCCGCCAAAAAATCTATTTTTCGAAAGGGGTTATCTCCACTGATTAAGGATGAACTTGCTCATGCCGACCCTCCCACTGCGTTAGGTGACTTTATTAACTACTGCATCCGTATTGATACTCGTCTGACTGAACGCAGGCAAGAGAGATGGTTCGAAAGCAATCGTACTAACCTTTTCCTACCTTCCTCTCCAGCTAAGGAACCTTTGAGTAGGATTACACGGGAACCTGAAACCCATGCAGGTAGACTCTTTACAACGACGGGTTAGTGATGCACGCAAGGAACATCGTTTTAAGGAGAATCTATGTTTCTATTGTGGTAAGTCAGGGCACTTCATTATAAACTGCCCCAGCCGTTCTCGTAAGACTACTGCAGCACTCATTCATTGTGAGTGTTGCGAGAGGGGATCTGTCAGGTCCGAGCCTCAGGCTCCAGAGAGATCTGCAGCAACAGATCTTGATTTCTCGGACTTAAACTCCGTTACCTCTGAGGACGTTGACTGTGTAAACGCTGCCATTTTTCAAGTTTCCTCAGCGGTGTCCCAGCTGAGTTGTAAGAAAAACAATTCTCATTGCTTTCTTTCCATCAAACTCTGGGTTGACTCAGCTTGGGTGTCTAGCTCTGCTATGATCGACTCAGGGGCAAGTGGAAATTTTATGGATGTCTCCTTTGCTCTGAAACAGGGAATACGTTCAGTGAAGAAGGCTACTCCAGTACAGATGGAAACTGTGGATGGCTCCCTGCTGACCTCTGGACCAGTGGATCAGGAAACAGAGCCTTTGAGGGTTCTTATGGGTAAAGATCATCAAGAGAAACTGTCCTTTATGCTTATCTCTTCTCCCCACTTTCCCATTATTCTAGGGCTACCATGGCTGCAGGCTCAGAATCCTACCATTAACTGGGAGACCAAGGAATTACACTTTCCAGAGAAACAGATGAGTCCAAAAGTTTCAGCTTGCTCTGTTCCTAAAGGAATCATGTCAGTCCCTGAACTACCAGCTGTATACCAGGACTATGTGGATTTATGTGACAAGAAGAACGCTGACCAGCTTCCTCCTCACCGTCCATATGATTGTCCAATTGAATTATTGCCTGGAGCAGAGATACCTTTTGGTAAGATCTACCCCCTGGCGGGGCCCGAGCTAAAGGCTTTAAAGGATTACATAGATGAAAATCTAGCCAAGGGCTTCATACGCCCCTCTTCATCTCCTGCAGGTGCACCCATCTTCTTTGTAAAGAAGAAAGATGGATCTCTGAGACCATGCGTAGACTATAGGGAACTCAATAAGGTTACTATTAGAAACCGTTATCCATTGCCTTTAATCCCTGAGTTATTGGAGAGAGTGCGACATGCCAAAATTTTTTCTAAACTAGATCTTCGTGGGGCCTATAACTTAGTCCGTATTAGACCTGGGGATGAATGGAAGACTGCATTCAGGTCACGCTATGGACACTTTGAATATCTAGTTATGCCTTTTGGTCTGAGTAGCGCCCCAGCCACTTTCCAACACTTGGTGAATGACATCTTCAGGGATCTCCTAGATACATTCGTGGTAATTTATTTGGATGATATTCTAATTTTTTCTAACTCCACAGAGGAACATCATGGACATGTGAGAATGGTCTTGGAACGTCTAAGACAAAATCATCTTTACATCAAACTTGAAAAGTGTGAATTCCATAGGACCGAAATTCAATTTCTGGGTATGTACTGTCTACACAAGGAATTAGTATGGATGGAAGCAAAACCCAAGCCATCAAGGATTGGCCAAGTCCTAGAAATGTGAAGGAGGTACAGCGCTTCATCGGGTTTGCCAACTTCTATAGACGTTTCATTAGAAATTTCTCTGAGGTAGTGTCACCTATCACCCAACTTACCCGGAAACAGTCTAGGTTCTCCTGGACTCCCCAAGCCCAGGAAGCATTTTCCCATCTAAAAGATAAATTTACCACTGCACCTATCCTAGTACATCCCAACCCCGAGCTTGCCTTCATAATAGAGGTGGATGCTTCAGACTGTGCCGTTGGAGCTATACTCTCTCAGAGAACAGGTGAGAAGAATGTCTTGCATCCCTGTGCCTTCTTTTCCCAGCAGTTGTCTTCGGCTGAGAGGAACTACGATGTGGGCAATAGAGAGTTGTTGGCCATTATTGCCGCCTTCAAAGAATGGAGACACCTTCTTCAGGGAGCTGCACAGCAAATAGTCGTCCTGACAGACCATCGTAACCTTGAGTTTATCAGGTCGGCTAAGTGCCTGACTCCTCGCCAGGCTCGCTGGAATCTTTTCTTAAACCAATTTAATTTTATCATCTCTTATAGACCAGGATCGCGCAATGGAAAGGCTGATGCACTCTCTAGGATTTACTCAGCAGAGACACGTCCAATTACTCCTCCTAAGACTATTCTTCCTGACTCTAGATTCCTAGGAGTAATTCATAATCAAGACCTACTTAAGGACATCAAGGAAGCATACCATGCGGATTCCTTTTTGGCACAACCCCCAAGGGACGTAAGTCTTGTCTTTAAGAATGGTGTGTGGATTCAGGGACAACGTCTGTATATTCCTGAAACAGTCAGATTAAGAGTATTGCAACTCATTCACGATTCCAAGATAGCTGGGCATAGAGGAATTCTAAAGACACAGGAATTTCTTTCTCGTTTCTTTTGGTGGCCCACTTGCAGGAAGGATGTTTTGAATTATGTCACTTCATGTGAGGTCTGTGCAAGATGCAAAACACCTCGCTCCTCACCAACTGGTCTGTTACAGCCTCTTCCCACCCCGTCCCGCCCGTGGGATCCATTTCTATGGACTTCATTGTGGAGTTACCAACCTCTCAGGGGAAGAACACCATTCTAGTGGTGGTTGACCGTCTAACAAAGGCAGCTCATTTTATCCCTTGTGTCGGCTTACCCACTGCAAAACAGACATCAGATTTGATGATTAAAGATGTGTTTCGCTTACATGGAGTACCGGATGAGGTTATTTCGGATCGAGGGTGCAATTCACTTCTAGGTTTTGGCAAAATTTCTGTGCAGCATTGGACATTAAAGTAAACCTTTCTTCTGCTTTTCATCCCCAGACTAATGGACAGACCGAACGAACCAATCAAACCCTGGAGCAGTATCTCCGCTGCTTTATCTGCCACCTACAGGATGATTGGGTGGATCTACTTCCATTAGCTGAGTTCTCGTATAACAACTCTCAGAGTGCCTCCACTAAACAGTCTCCTTTTTACTCTAATCTAGGTTATCATCCTAACATTCTACCACGATTTCCCATAGAAACGCCTTTACCAGCAGTGGCTGAAAGAATCACGTCTTTACAGAAGAATATGGATCTTCTAAAGGAAAATCTGGAATCGGCTCAAGAAAGGTACAAGAAAGCAGCAGATAAATTTCGTAAACCTGCACCAGCTTTCAAGGTAGGAGACTTGGTCTGGCTGTCAACCAGAAATCTTAAGTTAAGGATTCCATCGTCTAAGTTGGGACATAAGTACATTGGACCCTATAAAATCAGTAAAATTATAAGTGCCGTTGCTTGTCGTCTTCAACTGCCCAGAACTATGAGAATTCACCCTGTCTTTCATGTATCCCTACTAAAGGCTGCGACACCCAATACGTTTCCTGGACGTTCCTCTCCTTGCCCTGACCCAGTGCTAGTCGATGGTCAGGAAGAATTTGTGGTGGAAAGGATTTTAGATTCCAGGTTGTATAGAAATCAGTTACAATATCTGATTAAATGGCAGGGCTACCCAGTGGAGGACAACTCATGGGAACCGGTCAATAACGTTAATGCTCCTCGCTTGCTCCGTCAGTTTCATCAGAGGTACCCACACAAGCCTGGTCTGAGGTCATCCGGAGGTTGTCCTTAAGGGGGGAGTAATGTAAGGTTCTATGTATATATTCCTGAAACTCAGTTTGTTCGTCAGCCATTTTACTTTCTGTCTTGCTGCAGCTATCTTGCCCTCAGTCAAAATGGAGTTTCCAGCTTGCATGTTCCCGCCCTGATTCTCTCCTTTGCTTCTTAAGCAGCCACAGCTGAGCAATCAGTGCTTCAGAATCTAGCCTGCAGTGAACCTGTGACTTGACTCCTGTAAGCCTTGGACCTTGTACTCCAGCTATTCCTACTGAGGAACTCTGAAGCACTTGTGGACTCTGAACCCTGCTCTTTGAAAGACCCACGTTTGCATGGACTTACGGTAACAGAGAAGAAGATCCTGAATCTGTATTGGAGAGTGATTGCTGAGCTTGGATTACTCTGGCCTGCTGTGTCTCCTGTTTCTGTGTCTGCAAACTGTGTGACTATTTCTGCCAACTTGTATGAAGTAATACAGGACTTTTCTATATCAAACCTGTGACTCCTGTGTTTTCATCGCACCCAAGCACAAGACGCTATATGAACTGTACTACATACATTACAGTCAGTTACTTTGGGGCCACCAGGGTCCGATGTCGCCTGGTGGCTTTTGCTTCCAGATCATGTCCAGCCCTCTGCTGCCGCAGCCCCTGCACAGTACCTTAATCATGCTGCTCCTGGCGACGCTGCTGGGACAGGCGGCGCTCGGCACCTACAGATGCGTGAGCCAGCTCGGATCCTGGTTGGGGAGCCGGCTCGTCCCAGTTCTCCAGGCCGCAGGGCCTGTCTTCTTCCGGCGATGCTGGCAGCGTGCACAGATCTGATGCAAGCTGCGTCGGCAGGGATTCCTCCGCTGATTCTTCTGTGGGGACAGGTAAGGCAGCGGCGGCGTCTGCGACGTGACTCGCTCCTTGGGCGGCTTCTGATGCCGGGATCACAGGTGGGCGGAGCGATCGGCTCTGCTGCAGCCGCAGCTTCTGGGCCCTCCAGCTCTGTTCCATCCGCTCCACTTCTGCCCGGAGCCGGGCCAGGTTCTCCAGCGCAGCATCCACTTCTTCTTCAATGGAGAGGGCACCGATGGGTTCAGGCCCTGGAGACGGCTCAGTGACAGGTTGATTTCCTTCATGGGAGGAGAGGGTAAGCTCCTCCAGGTCACAGGAGATTTTTCCATCAGGAGGGGCCCGCGCTTTAGTATGGAGGCGGGGCCTTCGCGTTCTTTTCCTTCCACCATAGATGATGAGGAGGCGGATCTCCTTGGCTGTGGGACATGACCTGATATTATAATAGCACTTGGTCTGGGCGGCCATTATTTTTGCACCACTGGTGAGCGCACGCCCACAAAAGCACGCCCTCCTTCTTCACCAGCACCTCAGGGCGCGAATATGGCGGCAAAATGGCAGCAAATGGCGGTAAATGGCGGCATTTCTCAAAAACAGTAAATTCAGTGTTTTCGCACAAAACAGTCAATTCAGGCACACAGGACTCGCTTATAGCGAGCTTCAGAATCCTGTTCGTGACGCCAGAAGATGAGTCGGCCACCTGGGCCTTGGGGTACTCGGCACCAAGCCCGTCAATCTCTATGGGGATGTCACGGTAGCTGCAGCTCGGTCCGTGGCCCTGGGCGCTCACTAAAAGGGGGATATTTACAGGGGAATAAAGGTTTGTAGAATGTTCGTGATGCCACCTGTGGTACCTGGTCAGGGTGACCAGCGCTGCTATGCAGATCCACTGAAGGGTTGGTATTATGCAGCAAGATGTTAGGCCTTCCACAGGTAAGGCTGAGTCCTTCAGGGTAGATGAGTGTGTAGGGGTGCAGGAGGGAGGGGAACCAGGCAGTGATAGAAGATGGACACACACACAATAGTCACTTTTGTACCTTTTACTGTAGATGTTGCAGGCACTCCCCGGAGCACTGTAGGGTGAAGGGTGCACATCCAGTTCTTCCCACTGAGTAGGTATAGGGCCTCCTGTCTCCTTTAATAAGTCTCTGACCTGTGTGAAACTAGGCCTGAGTTCGTCACCACACTACGCCCGGCTGACCTTGTGGTAGGGCCTTCTCCTGAAGAACATAGTCCCTGTTTGCAGTGCATTGCTCGACTCCGTCCTCCTGACCCAATTACGTATCAGCACAAAAGGGCTCCTGCGACTTGTAGTCCCGCAGGAACTCCGGTATCTCCTAATGGGTCGTGAAGATCCCGGTAAGCTCGGACCCGGTGTCTGGTTGTAATGATTGGGATGAGTGTTATGTTTCGGTAGCTGAGGAGTGCAGGCAAAAAAAAAGGCAATACACCAGAGCAGTTGGAATCTATGAGATTGCAGTACCCTGACTAACCACAACAACTAGAGGCAGCCATGGAGCATTCCTACGTTGGTCCTAGACGCCTCGTCACAGCCTGAGAAACTAACTACACCTAAAGATAGATATAGGAAAGCTATCTGCCCCGGAGCAGAACCCCAAAGATAATAGAAAGCCCCCAAACATGTAATGGCGGTTAGACAAGAAGAAATACTGACACAGACAGAAAATAGTATGAGCAAACGTTGGGGCCCAAACTAACTAAATAGAAAAGGATAGGAAGGGTACTTACTGCAATCCCAGAAAACCCTGAAAAGCACCAACTCTACTAATTTCAAAAATACCTGAGATCACACGACCTCTACCACCTAAATTAGTTCTCTGGTGTAACAAAATCAAAACAGCAGCCACTGAAAAAACTGGAAAAAGCAAAAGTACAAACATCAGTGGCTGAACTAAACTGAGAGGGCAAAAGCCCCCGGAGGGGACCCTGAAGGCCCCCACAGAAGTGCAGGACAAAATGCAAAAATCAAGCACAAAAACAAAAAGAAGAAAATGTCTTATCTGTTAACAGGAGATGCAGATACGACACAGCAGGCTACAAGGGAAACAGGAATCAAGGATAAAGACCAGAACAATTGATCACCGGCAACCCTGATGGGAAGGTGACTCCCTTATATAAGACCAGTCAGTAACACCTGATTCCCAATCCTCACAATCTTCACAATCTTCACTGGACAGACCAGTACCGCTTGTAACCACCAGAGGGAGCCTCTGCTCAGAACTCATCTCAAGCCCATTCACAACAGTACCCCCCCTTGAGGAGGGGTCACCGAACCCTCATTTGAGCAACCAGGTCGGTCAGGATGAGTTCTATGGTATGCACGGATGAGTCTCCTAGCATGGATGTCCGAAGCAAACACCCAAGAATTGTCTTCCTGACCATAACCTCTCCACTTAACCAAATACTGAGTTTCCGTCTAGAAAAACGAGAATCTAATATTTTCTCAACCACATACTCCAGATTGCCCTCAACCAAAACAGGGTCAGGAGGCACAGCAGCAGGAACCACTGGCTCAACAAACCTCTTCAACAAGGACTTGTGGAACACGTTATGGATCTTAAATGTCCCTGGAAGAAGCAAACGAAAAGAAACAGGATTAAGAATCTCCATGATCTTATAAGGTCCAATGAACCTAGGCTTAAATTTAGGAGATGCTACTCTCATAGGAATATTTTTTGAGGACAACCAGACCAAGTCCCCTACTTTAAACCGAGGACCATCAGTCCTATGCCGGTTAGCAAACCGCTGGGCCCTCTCCTGAGAGAGGGACAACCTCTCCACTACCTGGTCCCAAATCTGTTGCATACGCTCCACAACAGAGTCAACACCTGGACAGACAGAAGCCTCCGTCTGTCCTGAAGAAAATCGAGGGTGAAACCCAGAATTACAGAAAAACGGAGACATCAAAGTGGCAGAGCTAGCCCTATTATTAAGAGCAAACTCAGCCAAAGGCAAAAAAGAGACCCAGTCATCCTGATCAGCAGACACAAAGCATCTTAGATAAGTCTCCAATGTCTGGTTTGTTCTCTCAGTTTGACCATTAGTCTGAGGATGAAATGCCGAGGAGAAAGACAATTGAACACCCAGTTTAGAACAAAAAGTCCTCCAAAATCTGGAAACAAACTGGACTCCTCTGTCAGACACTATGTTCTCAGGAATGCCGTGTAAACGAACCACGTGCTGAAGGAACAACGGCACCAATTCAGAGGAGGAAGGCAACTTAGGTAATGGCACAAGATGTATCATCTTGGAAAACCTATCACAAATCACCCAGATGGCGGTCATTCTCTGAGAAACAGGAAGGTCGGAAATGAAATCCATAGAGATATGGGTCCATGGTCTCTTGGGCACAGGCAATGGCATCAACAAACCACTAGAGCGAGAGCAAGGCTTGGAGCGAGAGCAAGTCCCGCAGGACTGCACAAATTCCCTGACATCACGAGACAAGGTAGGCCACCAAAAGGACCGACTAACCAAGTCTCTGGTACCAAAAATTCCGGGATGCCCAGCCAACGCGGAACAATGAATCTCAGACAGCACACTCTTTTTCCACTGGTCCGGGACAAACAATTTTCCAACAGGGCAGCGCTCGGGCCTATCCTCCTGACACCCCTCCAGAGCAAGTCTCAAATTAGGTGAGATGGCGGAAAGAACTACACCCTCTTTCAAAATAACAGAAGGATCAGATAACTCAGGAGAGTCCGCAAGGAAGCTCCTCAAGAGGGCATCCACCTTAACATTCTTAGTGCCAGGAAGAAAGGAAACCACAAAATTAAAACATGTGAAAAACAAGGCCCACCTGGCCTGTCTAGGATTGAGTCGCTTGGCAGATTCCAGATAAACCAGATTCTTATGGTCAGTAAGGACCACCACCTGATGTTTGGCTCCCTCCAGCCAATGTCTCCACTCTTCAAAAGCCCACTTCATGGCCAATAACTCCCGATTACCCACGTCATAATTACGTTCAGTAGGAGAAAATTTTCGAGAGAAAAAGGCACAAGGGTTACTTTTAGAGGTCTCTGGATCTTTTTGGGACAAAACGGCACCTGCCCCAATTTCAGAGGCATCAACCTCCACCTGAAATGGCAGAGAAACATCAGGCTGCCGTAGAACAGGAGCAGAAGTGAATCTCTGCTTAAGTTCCTGAAATGCAGAGACTGCCTCAGGAGGCCAATTCACCACATCAGAACCCTTTTTGGTCAAATCAGTTAATGGTTTAACAATAACCGAGAAATTACCAATAAATTTACGATAAAAATTGGCAAAACCCAAAAATCTTTGAAGAGCCTTTAATGAAGTAGGTTGGACCCAATCACAGATGGCCTGAACCTTGACCGGGTCCATTTCAATAACAGATGGGGACAAAATGAATCCCAGAAATGAGATCCTCTGTACGCCAAAAAGACACTTTGATCCCTTCACATACAGAGCATTCTCTCTCAAAATCTGGAATACAGTTCGAACATGTTTCACATGAGAGTCCCAGTCATTAGAAAAAATCAAGATATCATCCAAATAAACAATCAGAAATTTATCCACAAAATCCCTGAAAATGTCATTCATGAAGGACTGGAAGACAGAAGGAGCATTAGTGAGCCCAAAGGGCATCACAAGGTACTCAAAATGCCCCTCCGGGGTATTGAATGCAGTCTTCCATTCATCCCCGTGCTTAATGCGAATAAGGTTATATGCCCCCCTGAGGTCAAGCTTGGTAAACCAAGTAGCGTTTTTCACCCTGGAAAACAGGTCAGAAATCAAGGGTAACGGGTATTGATATTTCACAGTAATATTGTTCAAAAGACGATAATCAATACACGGCCTTAATGAACCATCCTTTTTGGCCACAAAGAAAAAACCGGCACCTAAGGGTGAAGAGGATGGTCTGATATGACCCTTCTCCAATGACTCCTTGATATAAGACCGCATAGCGTCATGTTCAGGTACAGACAAGTTAAAAAGGCGACCTTTAGGGAATTTACTACCAGGCACTAATTCAATAGCGCAGTCATAGCTCCTATGGGGAGGCAAGGATGCAGATTTACTTTCGCTTAATACATCAGAAAAATCAATCAAAAAGTCAGGAACATCCTGAGCCTGGGGGAGGCAGAAAAAACAGGAGTGTTGGTATTAACACATTGGCAGCCCCAACTGGTTACAGACACAGATTTCCAATCCAAAACAGGATTATGAGACTGTAACCAAGGGAAACCCAGTACGATAATATCATGCAGATTATACAGAACCAAAAATTTGCAGCACTCTTGATGATCAGGTTCAACCCTCATTATCACCTGAGTAGAGAACTGAGGTTTATTCTCAGCCAAAGGGGTAGAATCGATCCCCAGTAGGGGAATAGACTTTTGTAGGGTATCAAGGGAAACCCACAACGTTTAGCAAAATCATAATCCATCAGGTTAATAGCTGCTCCAGAATCAACGAAAGCCTGAGCAGAAAATGAGGACAGAGAGCATATCAGAGTGACAGTTAATAAAAACTTAGTCTGAACACTACCCAAGACAACTGAGCGTGCAAAACGTCATCCCCGCTTAGGGCAGACTGAAATAGCATGAGAGGCATCACCACAGTAGAAACATAACCCATTGCGCTTTCGAAACTCATGATGCTGTGCCCCAGACACCACTCTATCACACTGCATGGATTCAGAAGCAGGTTCACAAGGCAACACTATTCCACGCATACTTCTCCGCTCACGCAAACGTCTGTCAATTTGAATCGCTAATGACATAGAATCATTGAGACCAGAGGGGACAGGGAATCCCACCATAACATCCTTTACATTATCTGACAGACCCTTCCGAAAAAGGGCCGCCAAAGCGTCGTCATTCCACTTGGTCAGGACTGCCCACCTACGGAATATCTGACAGTATAACTCATCGTCCTCAAGCCCCTGATTTAATGCCAACAAGGCTTTTTCAGCTTGATCAGTGACATTAGGCTCATCGTACAATAACCCCAAAGCCTGAAAAAATGCATCAACATCACTCAAAACAGGATCCCCAGGTATCAGGGAAAAAGCCCAATCCTGAGGATCGCCGCGCAGGAGAGAGATGACAATTTGAACCTGCTGAGCTGCGTTCCCTGAGGACTTAGATTTTAAGGCAAAAAACAATTTACAATTATTTTTGAAATTCTGAAACTTAGCTCGATCCCCTAAAAAAAATCTGGCATGGGAATCCTAGGTTCCACAACAGGCAACCTAGCAAGATATGCAGCAATACTCTGAACCTCAGTGGCAAGCTGATCCACACGGCCAGACAACTGTGCAAACTCCATTGAGAGAAAAAATCCTCCCCAGCACCCAGAGATACAGAGGGAAAAAAAAAAAATGCAACAAACAGAAAAATATTTCTGACAACTCTGACAACCGTTTTTTCTTTCACAAATTTTTTCCCTTCTGTGAGTACCATACAATTTTAAATTTTGGGCCGGTGATACTGTTATGTTTCGGTAGCTGAGGAGTGCAGGCAAAAAAAAAGGCAATACACCAGAGCAGTTGGAATCTATGAGATTGCAGTACCCTGACTAACCACAACAACTAGAGGCAGCCGTGGAGCGTTCCTACGTTGGTCCTAGACGCCTCGTCACAGCCTGAGAAACTAACTACACCTAAAGATAGATATAGGAAAGCTATCTGCCCCGGAGCAGAACCCCAAAGATAATAGAAAGCCCCCAAACATGTAATGGCGGTTAGACAAGAAGAAATACTGACACAGACAGAAAATAGTATGAGCAAACGTTGGGGCCCAAACTAACTAAATAGAAAAGGATAGGAAGGGTACTTACTGCAATCCCAGAAAACCCTGAAAAGCACCAACTCTACTAATTTCAAAAACACCTGAGATCACACGACCTCTACCACCTAAATTAGTTCTCTGGTGTAACAAAATCAAAACAGCAGCCACTGAAAAAACTGGAAAAGCAAAAGTACAAACATCAGTGGCTGAACTAAACTGAGAGGGCAAAAGCCCCGGAGGGGACCCTGAAGGCCCCCACAGAACTGCAGGACAAAATGCAAAAATCAAGCACAAAAACAAAAAGAAGAAAATGTCTTATCTGTTAACAGGAGATGCAGACACGACACAGCAGGCTACAAGGGAAACAGGAATCAAGGATAAAGACCAGAACAATTGATCACCGGCAACCCTGATGGGAAGGTGACTCCCTTATATAAGACCAGTCAGTAACACCTGATTCCCAATCCTCACAATCTTCACAATCTTCACTGGACAGACCAGTACCGCTTGTAACCACCAAAGGGAGCCTCTGCTCAGAACTCATCTCAAGCCCATTCACAACAGATGAGCTGATTAGGCTCCTCTGTCCCTCACTTGCTCACTCGCCTTTGGCCTACCCGGGCCCTCACACGATCACACACTGGCAGTTGGTGGGCTGCTTCTTCTTCTTCACCGCTCTCTAAGCGTCGGCACGCTTTCTCACTAAGTTTCACTCACTAGATTCAGTTCTGACTAGGCTGGAGTGGTTTCCGTTCCACTTTTACTAGCCTCCACTCTGTTGAACTAAACTGCAGTCTCTCTCTCTTGAGACTGCTCTGTGTGCTAGACTGCACAAAAACTAACTCTCAAATACACTCTCTGAGGTGACTACTGACTGCAGCCCTCAGACTAACTAACTAACTCACTAACTTTTCTGCACTTCACCCTCCTTTATATATGACTAAACAGCGCCCTCTGGTGGTCTTAGGGATGGGTGAAGGTGTGTGAATGTAGATATTGGACCTCTAGTGGTTGTTACCTTCAGTGCACCCTTCTGGGAATTAGGAATCCAAGCACAGCTGGGCTCCACATCCCCCCTGGTAAAGCTCAGCACTCCCGGGCTGAAAAAACATTTTTAGAACAAAACATTAACATCATACAATTTAACTCTTCCCTTACGGGAGGTGAGGATCTTGAACAGTTGCATAAATAAATAACATTTTTAATACCGACATTAGATATAGTGCAAATATCAATAACTTCTCAATTCAAGTAGACATATACTTGTGGAGGACTCGTTCCAAACCTCCAACGGTGGTTTCTGGGTGGGCTGGAAGACTTTTTTGGGTCTCTGTAGCAGACCTCACTTTCGGCCACACCAAACGGGTTTTAAACTTCTGAGGTAATTAAGTGAAACCAAGATGAGGCACCGAAGTGCTAACTATATACAGAGAGAGTTTTTGGGCTGGCAGAGTCCTCAGCCACACAGTTCAGATATGAAAAGCAATATAAAGCGCAATTAACCCCTCCGGGTTATGACAACATTAATAATACTACAACATATTTACAAAGATGACCCTATCCGGGTTATGCATTTACTTTACTTAGCATGTGGGGTCACGCCAGGGGTCTCCTGATACCCCTCAGGGAGTTCCCACATGTCAGTTACTTTGGGGGCCACCAGGGTCCGATGTCGCCTGGTGGCTTTTGCTACCAGATCATGTCAAGCCCCCTGCCGCCGCAGCCCCTGCACAGTACCTTGATCATGCTGCTCCTGGCGACGCTGCTGGGACAGGCGGCGCTCGGCACCTACAGGTGCGTGAGCCAGCTCGGATCCTGGTTGGGGAGCCGGCTCGTCCCAGTTCTCCAGGCCGCAGGGCCTGTCTTCTTCCGGCGATGCTGGCAGCGTGCACAGATCTGATGCAAGCGGCGTCGGCAGGGATTCCTCCGCTGATTCTTCTGTGGGGACAGGTAAGGCAGCGGCGGCGTCTGCGACGTGACTCGCTCCTTGGGCGGCTTCTGATGCCGGGATCATAGGTGGGCAGAGCGATCGGCTCTGCTGCAGCCGCAGCTTCTGGGCCCTCCAGCTCTGTTCCATCCGCTCCACTTCTGCCCGGAGCCGGGCCAGGTTCTCCAGCGCAGCATCCACTTCTTCTTCAATGGAGAGGGCACCGATGGGTTCAGGCCCTGGAGACGGCTCAGTGACAGGTTGCTTTCCTTCATGGGAGGAGAGGGTCAGCTCCTCCAGGTCACAGGAGATTTTTCCATCAGGAGGGGCCCACGCTTTAGTATGGAGGCGGGGCCTTCGCGTTCTTTTCCTCCCACCATAGATGATGAGGAGGCGGATCTCCTTGGCTGTGGGACATTACCTGATATTATAATAGCACTTTGTCTGGGCGGCCATTATTTTTGCACCACTGGTGAGCACACGCCCACTGTAGATGTTGCAGGCACTCCCCGGAGCACTGTAGGGTGAAGGGTGCACATCCAGTTCTTCCCACTGAGTAGGTATAGGGCCTCCTGTTTCCTTTAATAAGTCTCTGACCTGTGTGAAACTAGGCCTGAGTTCGTCACCACACTATGCCCGGCTGACCTTGTGGTACGGTCTTCTCCTAAAGAATATAGTCCCTGTTTGCAGTGCAAACACAGCTGGGCTCCACTTATAAGTATAAAAGGAGACAATACAAATATCTCTCCGAGGATGTGTTTGTACCAAGGAAGGTGACGGTCACAAGGGGGCATTCTCTGCGTCTGGAAGAGAGAAGGTTTTTCCACCCACATAGAAGAGGATTCTTTAATGTAAAGGCAGTGAGAATCTGGAATTCCTTGTCTGAGGAGGTGGTGATGGCGAACTCAGTCGAGGGGTTCAAGAGAGGCCTGGATGTCTTCCTGGAGCATAACAATATTGTATCATACAGTTTTTAGGTTCTTTAGAAGGGCGTAGATCTGGGGATTTATTGTGACAAAATATAGGCTGAACTGGATGGACAAATATCTTTTTTCGGCCTTACTAACTATGTTACTATGTTTATAAAAAACTAATTCATACAGCACCTCTTATGCAGTCCTTGTACCTTGATCAAGAGCTCCAAACATTATATAGTGCCTTCACAGTCCCCACACACAGTATGATGTGCCCACATAGAATGAAGTCACCACACAGCCCCTAAAACAGTAAGATGTCCACTCAAATGGTGTGCTCTCATGCTTAGTATGATCATAGAATCATAGAATGTTAGAGTTCAAAGGGACTTCCTGGGTTATCGTGTCCAACCCCCTGCTCAATGCAGAAGTCATTAAATCTCAGACAGATGTTGGTCCAGCCTCTGTTTGAAGACTTCCATTGAAGGAGAACTCACCACCTCTCATGGCAGCCTGTTCCACTCATTGATCACCCTCACTGTCAAAAAGTTTTTTCTAATATCTAATCTGTATTTTCTCCTTTCAGTTTCATTCCATTGCCTCTCAGGTTTCCATGTGCAAATTAGAATAAGGATGATCCCTCTACACTGTGACATCCCTTCAGATATTTGTAGACAGCTATTAAGTCTCCTCTTAGCCTTCTTTTTTGCAAGCTAAACATTCCCAATCCTTTAACTGTTCCTCATAAGACATGGTTTTCAGTCTGCTCACCATCCTGGTAGCTCTTCAGTGACACCATCCTGGTAGCTCTTCTGTGAACTTGCTCCAGTTTTTCAATGCTTTTTTTTTAAAAAATGTTTTTTTTTTAATGTAGTGCCCAGAACTGGACATAATATTCCAGATGGGGTCTGACCAAGGAGGAGTAAAGGGGGATAATTACTTCACGTGACAGACTCTATGCTTCTCTTAATACATTCCAGAACTGTGATGGCTTTTTTGCTGCTGCATCATTCTGTTGACTCATGTACAATCTGTAATCTATTAGTATACTCGTCTTTTTCACACGTGTTGTTGCGTAGTTCTATTCCTCCCATTCTGTAGATGTAATTTTCGTGTTTCTTGCCCAGATGTAGAATCTTGCATTTCTCCCTGTTAAATGCCATTCTATTAGTTGCTACCCATTTTCAAGCTTAACTAGATCCTTTTAAATCCTTTTTCTGTATTCTCTAATGTTAGCTATCCCTCCTACCTGTTAGGACAGAGCCGGCGCCCCTGCATGACTCCCCTTTCCCCTTCCTGCAGTGTCTCTGTTAAGTTCACCTACCCGTCTGCATTCCCTCTGCCTCTGCATCCTCCCAGAACATGTGCATGGCATGCAGATCTCCTGGGAGTGTATTAAGGTTCCTGCCTCTAAAAGGGTCAGCGTGCACTTCTGAAAACATCCTCAGCCAGTAGTCTGATATTTAAGGCACCCTATGGCCATATGGTGACCTATGTTTTTTTCTCCAAGTCCTTCCCTGTGCGGTGTCCGCCCACTGCAGGTCTGAACTGCAGGTAAGACAGCACCCCGAGAAACCCTGAGACCCTTTACCCCTATACAGGGATCTGGAATTATAGCGAAGCCCAGGGGGTAGCTGCTTATGAGAGCAGTGGACCGGAGTAGGAAGGACGCTAGGAAGGGAATAAAAAGCGAGACCAAATGCGTAGTCAGAAGTCCAAGGGTCAAAACCAGGAGGGGAGCAAAAGTACAAAATCGGCAGGCAGTAGAAGGGTCAGAAATTCAGGCAAAGGTCAGAAATACAATAGCAAAACAAACTAGCACACTGGGGAAACCAAGACTATATCTGGCGGCCTACAAGCCAGGCTCCAAGGCATTTGAAGGGCATGGCTACCTCTCACAGGCTCACAGTCTGATGACCTCATCTGGACCGCCCCCAAAACCAGGCCAGATGGTGATGCATGACTGACACCAACCACTTCACCTCTGACAGAAGAGCGAAGCCTACGCCCACCAGACGCCTGCTCAGGGACCCCTTCTCTGTCGCCAACATTACCCACAGGCGAAACATGGCAATGCGCAGTGACAGAGGCTGGCGTCAAAGAAGCGGAACCATATGAGGATACCGCTCTCCTATCACTGGCACCACCAGCCGAAGGAGTCCGGCGCCTCCCAGCGGCCGAGGCAGGAACACCAGCCACTGAATCCAACGGCGACGTGACACCCTGTCCCGGAGCGCAACTATTCAATTGGTTGGCAATTAAGAAGGCCCTAGAGGAGTGCCAGTACCTTCTTGAGGGAGCAGTCCATCCGGTCATCATATATACAGACAATAAGATCCTGGCCTATCTGTAGTCTGCACATAGACTGAACCCATGCCAGGCTAGGTGGTTACTAGTTTTTGCCCGTTTTGACTTTGTTCTGCATTTTTGGCCAGCTGACAAGAGCATTAAGGCTGATGAACTTTCCTGCTCCTTGCTGCCCATCAATGAAGAGGAGGAACTCAAACTCATCATCGAGCCATGCAAGATGGTTACTATGGCCCAGGTGAACTTGTCCCAATTCCTCCAAGAAAGAACTTGCTGTCAGAATCGGATAAGAGGTGGGTTCTGCTATGGGGGTACTTCACCAAGTTGTCCGGTCATGCTGGACAGAGACAGATGTTGCAGCTCATATCACATCACTATTGGTGGCCCACCATGCATAATGAGATCATGAAGTTAATTTTCGCCTGTCCTTCCTGTGCCTGCAACAAACCACCAAGGTATCTCCCATCCGAGCAACTCCTACCTGTACCTGTACCCTTGGTGACTGGGCAGCATATCACCATGGACTTTATGACAGACCTTCCTGTGTCCTCGGGATGTTCCATCATCTGGGTAGTGGTTTTCAAAAATGGCTCATTTTACCACATACCAGGCTTTTCATCTATGCCTGATCTTGGGGAGAAATTCATCCAGCATATCTTCCGTCTTCATGGGTTTCCTCATCACATCGTGTCATACCGAGGTGTCCAGTTCGCATTCACAATCTGGCAAGCATTGAGCAAGCTTCTGAACGTAGTGCTGGACTTCTCGTCTGCATATCACCCTCAATCCAACAGACAGGTTGAGAGAGTCAACCAGAGTCTGACTAACTACCTGCTGCACTTCACTAACGCACATCATGATGATTGGGTTAAGCTCTTACCATGGGCAGAGTTCTCCTTTAACAACCATGTGAGTCTTCGACAAGTTCTCAATTCTTTATTGTCTTTGGTCAACAGCCAGAAATCCCTATTTCAGTATTGGCCGCTTCTGGCGTACCTGCCATCGATGGTTTCACAAACGATTTCTCGAAGATATGGGAGGACACCTAGGTCACTTTAGATAAATCATCTGAGCTTATGAAGAGGTATGCGGACAAGGGACGCATAGAACAACCTTATTATTGTCCAAGGGATAAGGTGTGGCTATCTTCTAAGTACATACTGTATATCTCCAGATTCCATACTACAAGTTGGGTCCTCCCTTCATTTGTCCCTTTGAAGTCATCAAGTGAATTAATGCTGTGTTTTATAAGTTGAAGCTACCACCTTCTTTGCTTGTACCCAATTCCTTTCATGTGTCCCTCCTGAAGCCGTTCATCCTGAGTGCCTTCTTCAAGGATCCTGGTGCAAC
Source organism: Oophaga sylvatica (assembly GCA_033576555.1). NCBI lineage: Eukaryota > Metazoa > Chordata > Amphibia > Anura > Dendrobatidae > Oophaga > Oophaga sylvatica. The sequence continues at coordinate 67,605,986 of JARQOD010000002.1, read as the reverse complement.
GCCTGCTCCCATCAGTTCCAAGGATGTCTTTGAGGTGAAAAATATCTTAGCCTTAAAGAGGGTGAGAGGAAAAACATTTTTCTAAGTCGACTGGAAGGGATTTGGACCTGAAGAAAGGTTGTGGGAGCCCAAAGAAAATATTCATGCTCCACTTCTTCTACAGAAATTCCTAGTAGGCTTGACAAAGAGGGGGCATAAGGGGGGTACAATGAGGACAGCGCCAGCACCCCTGCATGAATCCCCTTTCCCCTCACTGCAGGCACACTGGAGCGTTCACTTACCTGTTCACGATCCCTCGACGTCTGCTTCCTCCCAGTACCTGTGACAGCACGCAGGTCTCCTGGGAGTGTTGTTAAGGCATGCACTTCCTGCCTGTTTAAGAGCCAGCATGTGCGCTTCTGAAAACATCTGGGAAATGTCTGATATTTAAGGCACCCTCCCCTATTGGGAGGTGCCTTACCAACTTCAGTATTCAGTTTTTTCTTCTGCTACCAAGTTGTAAGATCCCTGTATCTGTGTTCTGTCGGAACCAGACCCGGTCCGTCCTGCTTGCTCTGTCTGAACCTGAGCCTGTCTATTCTGCCTGTAATGTCAGAACTAGTACATGTATGAGCAGGTTGTGGGATGCAGTGACAGACAGGAGACAGAGCAAGGGTTAATACTTTTAATCAACAGAGGTATACTCCACACAGGGAGATGAACAGTGAAATGGGGAAAATAGACAGTTCGGATGTAAAGAATATACTGATGGGAGAAGCAACAGTAATAATAGAAGTAATAGTTTTGAAGAGTGTAACTTATCCAGTCAGGCGGTCTTTAGGCTGTATGAGCCATGAGGCAAACAATGGCACCAGCAACGGCCGGCGCGGGGTTTGTCTGGTGACGTCCTGTAGATGACGACATCCGTGTCCTGGCGGCAACGGTTAGTCTCTGTTACCTTCCGCGGAGTCCTCAGTCCATATGTCAATGTGGTCGGAGGGGTACGGGCCATGGCACTCTCTGGGCCCAACGCGGCTCGGCAAATATACACCAGGGGGTCAGGGAGCAGTTCACGATTACACACCCGGTCTCTCTTAGGCGGCACATGCGCAGCACTCACGGGCCCGGAGCGCTTGGCACCTTGTTTTGCGGGGGTCATCGGGCACACAGCACGTCTCTGCGGGTAGCAGTGGGGGTGTTCGGGCCCAGGTCTGCGCTACTCTGGTGCTCGAGGGATGGAGCACTCACTTCCCTCTGTTGTGCGCTGTCTGTTTCTGCCAAGTCTGGCTGCTTCCGCTCACGCTGTAGCTCCCCCGGACAACAGAGAAGACAGCCCCAACAGTTCTAGACCCAGCACAGAGCAGATACCCACGGCCCGGTTCTTCTTTCTACACTCCCCCTCTCCTTTTGCTCGCCATTCCACTTGCGAGAGTTCTTGTAGCAGATGTTGACATTCCTCCATCTCTTGGATAATTTGCTGCCAAATAAATTGGTCTTGCTCGTATTGGTTGGGTGGTATTCCAGCTTTTGTCCGTTCAGTGAGGCGTAAGCCAGATTGAGTAGTTGAGTCCGGTTGGGTAGTGGAGTCAGGTTGAGTAGTGGAGTCAGGTTGAGTGGATGGGGACGCGCCCAGTTTCAATGGAGCAGCTATTTCGGGAGCTTCAGGCTCCTGTTCCTCTTCTGGGTCAATGGGTAGTGGATCAGAAAATTCTTCATCGTCATAGTCGAAAGCTGCAACAGGGAGTGGCTCAGGAGTAACTGATGCTCTCTCTGGTTGATCCGTGTCTCGTGCCAAACAAGGACGTAGCATGTTCTGATGTACTACTCAAGTGGGAGCGCCTTCTTCCCCTTCAGGTTGAATCCCGTAAACAGGACCTTCAGTCCCGATCCGAAGTTTCACCCGATACAGGGTCTTTTCCCACGATACTCCAACTTGCCTCGAGGTTGTTTGTCTCGGACCAGCATGTGGTCCCCAGCCTTAAGAGCTGTCCATCACAGAGGAGCTGTCTCCGGATGTTCAAGTTCTCGGAACTTGGTCTGCACAAGGTGATGTTATGTCTGCAACCGGTGTCGATGTTCACGGACCCAGGTGGACACCCCCATCCATGAGTAGTCCTCCTCTGGATCCAATTCCAGCTCAGTGAGCTCTCGTCTCGGTCGGCCGAACAAAAGGGTGTATGGCGTGTATCAAGTGGTGCGATGTACTCGGTTATTGTACACCCAAACTAATTCAGCCACAAACTCAGGCCAGCAAACTTTTCTGTCTTCCTCTAACATCCTCAGCATCTCGATCAAGGTTCGATTGAAACGTTCGCAGGCCCCATTTCCTTGGGGATGGTATGGTGTCGTACGGGATTTCTCAATCTAATACATGCGATACAGCTCTTCCATCACTCGTCCCTGAAAACAGGCGGCTTGATCGGAGTGAATTCTCTTCGGACAGCCGTACACTTGGATGAAGTCCCTGCAAATGGCCTGTGCTGCCGATTCAGCTGTTTGATCTCGGGTCGGAGTCACCACACCGAAGTTGGTGAAGTGGTCGGTCATCACTAGACAGTGCTCATATCCAAGGTGAGCCGGGCCTATAGTCAAGTAATCTATCATCAACACCTCTAGGGGAGCAGAAGTCATGATGGTCTGCGTGGGAGCTCTCTGGTCCGGGGCTTAGCTAACTCACATCTTTTACACTGTCGACAGCACTCTTCTACTGCAGCTTTTAGTCGAAGATGGTAGACTAGCTTCAGCAGCCACTGGAATGTCTTCTCCGGGCCAAAGTGGGCCCCTCTTTCCTGAGCCTCCGTGGCCACCTTGTGAAGCAGCTTTTCGGGGAGCACCACTTGCCAGGTGACTAGCAGTTCTCGGTTCAATTGGATCTTCCGATATAATAGACCGTCTCTTAGGTGGAGCCTTTCCCACTGTTGAAGGATCTGAGTTCCCGGGGACAGAGCGTCTCTCTCTCTTTGGTTGGGTAGTTGTTTTAGAGCCAGCCACTGCCTCATCTGTTCAAGTTCCCCATCTTCCTGCTGAAGTCGTACCCACTCGTCACGGGATCGCCCCAGGGTGCATTCTCTTGGGGCCCCCTCGATCTGTCCCTGCATGGTCGCCACCATCCTAGTGGAGTTACTGAACTCAGGGTTCTCTTTAGCCTCCAGCTCTTCATCCCCATGGGGTCTAGGTCGCTCGTGCATCACTCTGGATAGAGCATCGACGTGTGTAATTTCAGTTCCTTTCCGATAGACGATCTTATATTGGTACTTAGCCATTCGGGTCGTCCATTGCTGCTCCAGGGCCCCTAGTTTCGCATTTTCTAGGAGGGCTAAAGGATTGTTATCGGTGCGTATCAAGACTTCAGACCCGGACAGGTACTTAGAAAACTTTTCAGTCATGGCCCACGCCAACGCCAGCAGTTCTAGCTTGAAAGAACTGTAGTTGTCTGGATTTTGTTCAGAATCGTGGAGGGACCAACTCGCATAAGTGATCACTCGCTCTTTTCCGCCCTGTATTTGTGACAACACAGCTCCTAGTCCATGTAGACTTCTATCGGTGTGAAGAATGAATGGTTGGGAGAAGTCTGCATAGGACAATATGGGTGCTTCAGTTAGAGCCATCTTTAAGGCTCGGAAAGCTTCTTCTTGGTTGTCTCCCCACTGAATGGTCCTATTCTTTACACCAGACGGTACTCCTTTCAACAGCTCCAATAGTGGGTTAACAATGCGAGTGAAGTTTTTCACAAATCGACGGTAGTATCCAGTGAGTCCCAGGAAAGCCCGAACATCCTTCACAGTCTTCGGGGTGGGCCAGTCCTGCACTGATGGTCTCACCCCTTCAGCGGAGTCAACATGTCCCAGTTATTCAATCTGTGTGCGAAAGAGGTGGCCCTTCCAAGGCTTCACTTTCAGGCCATGATTCTGTAAATGACTCAACACTTGTTCCAGCCTTTGCAGGTGTTCCTCAAAAGTGGCTACATAAACGATGATGTCATCCAAGTAAATGAGGGTTGCCTTGAAGTTTAAGTCTCCAAGACACTCTCCATCAGTAGCTGGAAGGTCCCGGGTGCGTTTGCAAGGCCAAAAGGCATCCGGTTGAACTCAAACAACCCCATAGGCAGTATGAATGCTGTCTTCGCCCGGCCATGCTCAGACCTGGGCACTTGCCAATACCCACTGGCCAAATCCAACGACGAGAAGTATTTCGCGTTTCCCAGAGCAGACAATGATTCCTCAATTCTCGATAGGGGATACGAGTCCCGCACGGTGCAGGCGTTCAGTTTCCAATAGTCTATGCAGAACCGCAAAATCCAGTCCTTCTTTCGTATGACAACAATGGTGGCAGCACATGGACTTTGTCTCTCTCAGATAACTCCACTCTGCAACATATGCACCAACATCTCCTTCACCTCCTTGTACATTTGTGGCGGGCTCTGTCGATATCGTTCCCTAATGGGTGCAGTGTTTCCATTGGGATCTTGTGGGTGATAGCTGTAGTGCACCAAAAATCATCGTCATGACGGGCCAATACATCCTTGTATCGCTTTAGCATGGCTTCCACCTAATGCACCTGTTGTGGTGAGAGTTCAGTTAGCTCGGCCCGCATCTCCTCCAGAATTCGGCGTCCTTCCTTTGCGGCCACTGTCCAGGGGTCCCCCTGCTTCACTGCCAGCTGAACGGCTTTTGGTGGTATCAGTTCTTCCGGCATGCCCATGATTTGAGCTACTTCACTTTTGGATGGAAGCGTGAGATCATCCTCCCCGAGATTGACACATCGCACTGGTACATTACCGTCATGAACAGTGGCTAACGCCAGTGCAACGAGTAGCCCTGGAGGTAGCTGCTCCACAAAAGCTGGCTCGATCTGGACTTCAACTACTTCAAGAGGGGTACATGCTCGGATAGGCAGGGTGAGCACAGTTTGCCCTGGTGATAGAACAAAGTTGGCGGCGGCCGGGAAGATCACCTTACCCAATGTTTTTTCTTCACTCGAGGTTTCTTGGGCCTGGTCCACTCAGATGAATTGTTGGATAGTTTTCCTCTGAGGGGTGCGAGGGCTCCACTGATTCAAAAACTCGTCAGCTGGCTCGTTGACCAGGATATTCCCGAGTTCTTTCCGGACGTTCATTCCCAAGGTCACTGCGGGGCCATTGCCAGGATCCCCAGCGGTCAACACGACTCCTACCCGGCCCACATTTTTGCCAGACACCGTGATTTGCATCCAAACCACTCCTGCAACCGGGATGGGCAACTGATTAGCAGCTGTTAACTTGATCACTGGGCCCCATTAAGGTTGCATCGTCTGGTGGAAATCGACGTCTGAAGTAGGCCTCAGGCATAGTGGTTACCTGAGAACTGGTATCAACTAGACAGCGGACGGCCCGACCATCAATTTTGGCCCAAAGAAGAGGACTCAGTGAAAGTAAATTTGTGGGACTTCTTGTTCTTCTTCTTGACTATCAGGCTTCGGATGGTGTCCTCCAGCCACGGAGCCCGCTAGTTTAACTGACGGCATTGGAGAGATCGTCCACGTCTGCACATCCCCAAGCAAAATGTCCAATGTCCCCACAATTGTAACAGGTCGGCTGCTCTTCTGTGTGAGGTGCTCTCCTCTCACGGCGAGGCTCGGGGTCAGTTCTGCCCCTGGAGGGGTTCAGGGGTACTGAAGGTTTCTTCTTCAAATCTGACCATTCCTCTCGCATGTCCTGGATCTCTTTCCAAGGTTCTCTCACCCAACTTGGTTTGGTGGCCAGTGAAAAGGATACCTCCCCACTCCGGACGTTCCCTGTCGGGACTGTCACCCCCAACTGCTTGGTCTATCTCCACGGTACCGGTGGACTGCATCCTGCCGACTACACCAAGTGTGAGCAGGTTGCGGAATGCAGTGATGGACTGGAGACAGCAAGGGTGAATACTTTTAATCAACAGAGGTATACTTCACGCAGGGAGATGAACAGTTAAACAGTGGAAAATAGACAGTTCAGATGTAAAGGATATACTGATGGGAGACGCAACTGTAATAATAGAAGTAATAGTTCTGAAGAGTGCAACTTATCCAGTCATTTGGTCTTCAGGCTGTAGGGACCATGAGGCAAACGATGGCACCAGCAATGGACCGGTGCAGGGTTGGTCCAGTGAAGTCCTGTAGATGATGACGATCCGTGTCCTGGCGGCAGCGGTTAGTGTTACCTTCCGCGGAGTCCTCAGTCCATATGTCAATGTGGCTGGAGGGGTACGGGCCACAGCACTGTCTGAGCCCAACATGGCTTGGCAAATATACACCTGGGGGTCAGGGAGCAGTTCACGATTACACACCGGTCTCTCTTAGGCGGCATGCGCGCAGCACTCACGGGCCGGGAGTGCTTGGCACCTTGCTTTGCAGGGGCCAATGGGCACACGGCACGCCTCTGCTCACGGTCTCTGCGGGTAGCAGTGGGGATGTTCAGGCGCCGGCCTGCACTACTCTGGTCTCGAGGGATGGAGCACTTACTCACTTCCTTCTGCTGCGCACTGTCTGTTCCCGTCAAGTCTAACTGCTTCAGTGCGCGCTGTAGCTTCAGCAACACAGCCACACCTCCTACTTCTGGATCCAAAGGTCGGTCCGGTCCCCTAAGCTCTCCCTCCTGACAACAATGGAGATAGCCCCTACAGTTCTGGACCTGGCCCAGAGCAGGTACCCACGGCCCGGTCGATCCGGTCCCCTAAGCTCTCCCTTGGAGAACAGAGGAGATAGCCCTGACAGTTCCGCACCCGGCGCAGAGCAGGTACCCATGGCCCGGTCCTTCTTCCTACTCCTGTCTACCCTGCTGCATCCTGTTCCTGAGTCCATCTGCCTCTAACAAGTCCTGAGCCTGATCCGTCTTGATTGCACCTATACAACTGCCCTCACCAGTCCAGTCTGAACCTGCATATGTGATCCCGTACCTGAGGCTGTCCTGTGTTCCTGAACTAATCTCGTCCATTCCAGATCTGGTACTTGTTCTGTCTACCATCCGCACATTTTCCTGTGTTTTAGTTCTTGGCCGGTCCTGCTTCCTTGCATAGCAGCTCCAGGGTCTGTCCTGGAGTAGCATCTTGCTTCCACCTGGGATCAAGCCTAACCACACCATCAGGGGCTCTAGTGAAGAACCAGATGTTCACTTAGTTACACCCCTCCAGGCTGTCTCTGGACCGTGGCACAGTGGTTCCACAACCATGTGCGTAACTCTAGCTTTACATTGTCTGCAAATTCGATTTTACCTTCAGTTGAGCCGATCTAGATCATTTAAAAAATGCTGAACAACACTGGGGCCGGGACAGAGTCTTGTGGTACCCCACTTGAAACACTCTTTCAATTGGATGTACAACCATTTATTACCACTCTTTGAGTACACTGAGCCGGTTATGAATCCACCTAACCGCAGCCCTGTCAATTCCATACTTGGTCATTTTTTCAATAAGGATAGTAGGAGATACTTTATCAAATGCTTTTATGAAGTCAAGATATGCTATATCTACTGAATTTTCCAAATCCATCCAGTCAGTGATTCCATCAAAGAAGGAAATGAGATTAGTCTGGCATGACTTGTTTGCTTCAAACTCATGCTGGCTGTAGTTAATTAATGTATTCTTATCCAAGTAATTACATTCATGCTGTTTAATAATTTGTTCAAAATCTTTCATGGTATAGAAGTAAAGCTTACTGGCTTTCTGGCCTGTAATTTCCTGGCTCCGTCTTTTTTCCTTTTTTGAAGATAGGGACAACATTTGCCCTTCTCCAATCTTCAGAGACTTCTTCTTTTCTCCAGGAATTTTCAAAGATTACGGCTAGTGGTTCTGCAATTTCCTCTGCTATCTTTTCCCGCACTCTAGGATGTAATTTATCTGGATCAGGAGATTTAAATTCATTTAAATTAGCTAAGTTTTGATGTCCCCACTGAGTTCCCATGCGCAATATGATGTCTCCAAAATAGACCATATGCACAGTATGATGTCACCAACACAGCCCCCATGGGAAGCAAGATGTAACCTCCCTCATAACCTACTGGACCTCATTTGCAGCTCTGTGTGCTGAGGTTACAGCTGCCGGGATGTAGTGCACTCTCGGATGAATAAGGTTAATGAGGAAAGGTGAGCTGTGTGCTTCTGTGCCATCATTCATTTCACCGGTATCTGTATACTGAGAATACAGATAGCAGTAAAAGTGAGGTGGAGGTCAGTCTCGTGGTGCCAGAAGTGCCAATTCATGGGCTGCACTAGAACAGCCAAAGGGCCACATGTGACCCATGGGCTGCACTTTGCCAAAGTCTACACTAAGGTGATGAACTGATGAGCATATAGTAATTAGTACTTTTTCCAGCAAGGCTATTTTTTTCAGCATGTTTCCCAACTTTTAGTGAAAATATTTTTGCCAAGGCAGAAATGGTTTGTTGTTGCCCCACTGGTTCTTGACACCTCAGGCTCATTTACCACTACCTAGTATAATAGATATCCCCCCATGTTTCATGAATGTGGCACTTGAGCTTTGAGTTTCAATGATTTGCCTGGATAATTGTTAGTAATCGCTTCATACCATAATACGCTTAGCTCTTTTATGTGTGAGTTTTGCCAGCCATTTACTCTGTTTGATGGGCACTGCCACTGTTGTGAGACTAGCCTTAAGGGTATGCCACACTGAACAATATCGCTAACGGGATCGCTAAAAAACGTCACTATTTAGCGATCCCATTAGCGATGTTGTTCAGTGCGGCAGCTGCCAGCGACGAGCTTCCTGCTGTGATCTCGCTCGTCGCTGGAATCGTTCCGGACCCTATTTTCTCGTCGGCGCTCCCGCTGGGTAAGTATATATCGCTAGTGTGGCACCTTTTCTTAGCGATTTAGCGGTACTTTTGTACCGCTAAAGTCGTTAAGAAGATCGCTAACGGCGATAGCGTCGTTAACTATATCGCTAAATGTGGCCGCACTTAGCGATATAGAAACAATCCCGCTAGCGATCGCATTAGTATGCGTCATTATCGTGATCGCTAGCGGGATTGTTTAGTGTGGCAGTACCTTTAAAGTGTTTTTCTCACTAACAAACTTAATTTTAATTAACATTTTAATCAATAGATCTTTGAATAACAATAATTTCCACAAATGGAAATTGCGTTTAAAAAAATGTTTCTGTATCTTAAGTTCACATGGTGTTTTGTGAGCATGCTGACGTAATTGTGGGTTGGCCTGGGGATTCCTTTTTAGCACTTGTAGCAGAGTGTGCATGCGTGCTTATAGATATCTGACTGGTAGTTCCTCAACACTTATCTGGGTTACCCTATTACCCCTATCAATCAAATTTCGATCAATAGTTTTAAATAGATTAGATAATTTGGCTTCCGTCCCCACAACTCCAATGACATTGACCTAAGCAAAATTACTAAAGATTTACTTACTGCCAAAGCTAACAGACAATTTTCTATACTCCCCCTTCTTGACCTGTCCTCTGCCTTGGATGCAGTCGACCACTCTCTCCTATTACAGATCTTCTCTTCCCTTATTCTCTCCTAGATTTCCTCATACCTCACTAACTTCACATTAAGTTGCTCCCATTGCCATACAACCTCCTCATCCCATCTGCTCTCTGTTGGTGTTCATCAAGGCTCTGACATGGGACCCCTTCTCTTTTTCATCTATAACTTTTGCCTGGGACATAAAGTCCCATGGCTTCCAGTACCACCTATATGCTCACCAAGTGCATCCTCACCCCGCCCTCGTGGGCAGGGTCCTTTCTCCTTTTGTACCTGTGTGTGCCTTTTATTGCTCATGTTTATTGTACTTGTCTATATTTGCCCTTTTCACATGTAAAGCACCATGGTGGAATAAATGGCGCTATAAAAATGTATAATAATAATAATAAATAATAATAATACGCTGATGACACTCAAATTTACGTCTCTTACCCAGATGTCACCTCTCTGCTGTCCAGATTCCAACAATGTTTCTATCAGCCATATCCTCCTTCTTGTCATCACGCTTCCTAAAACTTAAGGTGGACAAAACCGAACTAATCATCTTTCCTCCATCCCATATAACTCCTCTACCAGACCTATTTATCTAGACCTATCACTATAAAGTACATCATGCATTCCCCTGTACCGGAAGTCCACAGCTCCAGAGTAACCCTTGACTCTGCCATGGCCTTCAAACCACACATCCAAGCTCTTACCACCTCCTAATGCCTCCAACTCAAAAATGTTTCCAGAATTTGTCCCTTTCTCAATTTACTAAAATGTTAGTGCATGCCCTCATCATCTCTTGCTGGAAGAGTTGCTGTGGTAAATGGAACCATGAATTCTGCAGTCTACCAAAAAATCCTGAAGGAGAATGTCCGGCCATCTGTTTGTGACATCAAGCTGAAGCGCACTTGGGTTATGTAGCAGGACAATGATCCAAAACACACCAGCAAGTCCACCTCTGGCTTAAGAAAATCTAAATTAAGATTGGCCTAGTCAAAGTACTGACCTCAATCAGAATAAAATGTTGTGGCATGACCTTAAAAAGGCACTTCATGCTTAGAGACCCTCCAATGTAGCTGAATTACAACAATTCTGCAAAGATAAGTTCCTCCAAAGAGTTGTAAAAGACCCATTGCCACTTATAAGAAGTGCTTGATTGCAGTTGTTGCTGCTAAGAGTCTCCCAACCAGTTATTAGGTTTAGGAGGCAATCACTTTTTCACACAGGACCCTGTAGTTTTGAATTTCTTTTTCCCTGCTTTTTGTGTTTATTTTTGTTATCTTTGTCTAATATTTACATTTGTTGATCTGAAATATTTTAGTGTGACAAACATGTGAAAGAATAGGAAATCTGGAAAGGGGCAAACACTTTTTCACACAACTGTGTCATATATGATTAACAGTTAAGTTGTGATCGATTCCCATTCAACAAAATAATGGTGTAATGTGTCTTGTTTCCATAATGGGGATGTATTGTGCATTCTTGGTGTTCACTTGGATTCAAGTTGTTGTTTTTTTTGCAAATTTGCAGTGAAATATGAAGTCCTGGAACTCCTTTAGGTGGTGGTATTCTTCTAATAATGACAGTGACAGAGCATTTGCCTCATCTTTGTGTTCAATATAAATTATTCCTATGATGTTGATTTGCTTACATTTCTTGCCAAAAAGCCATAATCTATTTGCAAAGTTTCCAGACATCTGATCATCCTCATTAAATCAATGCTACTGAAGTCGAGAATCAGATGCCCCAATGTCTCAGAGCTCTGCGAGCCAAGGTTCTTAGCTCCACCACAAAGCAGCCAGGCAATCCTGATGAAAATGAACCAGTTTATTAGCATTAGCGATTGAACCTATAAGCTCCAACCACCAACCCTCTTGAGGTACCTTTTACATAGAGATCCTGAAAAACAACACATGAAGGGAATGTTCAGGTGTAGTCTTAAAATGAGAAGAAAACCTCTTCCCTTGGGAAATGCTTACCTGCTCTAGATTTTCCTCAGTGTTGGCATGGTTCCATCGGGGCACAGCTGTTAACAGTGACAATAGTGTAGCTGCATTGATTTATGCAGTAGTTTCTAATTTATCTGTCACAAAACTACAACTTCCAGCATGTCCTTAAAGGCAAAGGCTGCAATTGCTGGACAACCACAGTTTGAGGAGCATTGGACTTATGGAAATCTTATCTAACTTGAAATCCAGGCTAATCATAGACTTGTTTGATTTTTACTAAGGCTGTTAAGAGACCAAACGTTGTTCTAAAATCAAAGTCTTGTGCCTAGTTGTTAACAATTATTTTTTAAAACTTTCCCTAAACTTTCATTTTATGCATATATTATACAAACAAATATGATTAAAGGTGATTTTGGGGCACACTGATAATTAAAGTACTGTAAAGCCTATTTGAAAAACTGTGCACTGTTCCTGAGTTGTTGCGTGTTGATGTGACTTTCAGCTCCTTTCTACCTGCTAGTCTGTTCAATGGAGAGAGCACAGAGATTTCCTGTCTGTGCTTTGATTGGCTCAACCAGCAGCTTTGCAGTGATGTCATTGGGGCGTGGCCAGTGATCCTCATCAAGTTGTGAGTGACTGGAGATGTGCAAGAAGTAGAGTAGAGAGGGATAGAGCAAGATTACATTATAATAAATGAATACATTGTCTGACTTACTGATTCCCGAGTCCCTGCAATACAATGAGTCTGCCAGTTACTTTAGGTTAGTATCAGGATCGCACACAATAGGTGGAGTGAGAGGAATGTTAGAAAGGAGAAACTTTAATCATCTTCATAATGTATAGTATTCTCTTGATGTTGCTTTGTAGGTAGATGCCTCTGCTCTCCACACCAGCTGGAGCACACTGAGCAGAGCGTGAGAAGCGTTGCTTGCCTGTGACTCACCACCACAGCAGGCTCCATTTCTACAGAAATTTAAGCCCCAGCTGGGACTTCTGCTTTCTATATACAGCCTCTTGGTCCTTTTTTTTCCTACCACTTAAGTGAGGTTTGATAAAGACCCAGAACAGGGTCGAAACGTTACCTCGTACCTCATTAACCTCGTACCTTATTATTTGAATTACCCTGTGGTGAATTTTGAATAAACTCTAGAACTATCTGCAAGACCAAATAAGACTTATTTTGAGTGCTGCTGTTTCTTTTTCTTGCTTGCCTGTGACTGGCGGTGATGTCATTGATGTTACCACCAGTCACAGGCAAATCTTCTAAGGCTCTTCTCAGTGTGTTACGGGTGGCGTGGAGAGTGGTTGCATCACTGATGTGACTGCTCTCCAAACCATCCGGATCAACAGGGGGCAGATATGGATTATCTTCTTGTTGGACAGGTGAGGAATAGGGTTTTATTATTTTCAACTTTTTAAAATAAATGGGTAAAAGAATATGGAGAGTTTTGTTTCAAATAAAGGACTTTATTCTTGCTGTGTCTTTGATACAATCTTACTATGAAATTAGTAATAGGAACGTCTTATAGATGCCTCTTCATTACTAATATGTAGGCTTGATGTCAACTGACATTACAAAGCTGACATGAACCCTACAACTATTACCCCACTTGCCACTGCACCATCTAATAGATGAACCTTTGATGGGGCGGCAGCAGCCTGCTATATTTAGGCTGGGGGGAGCAATATTTCCCTTTATCAGTCTAAAAATACTAGCCCCCAGCTGTCTGTCTGCTTTAGCTTGGCTGGTTATCAAAAATGGGGGGAAATAATTAAAAAAAGAAAACAGCGTGGGACCCCTCTATTTTTGATAATCAGCCAAGATAAAGCTGACAGCTGGATGCTGCAGCCCACAGCTGTCGGTTTTGCCTATGTTGGTTTTCAATATTAGAGGGGACCACACGCCATTTTTTAATTCATTTTTTTATTGCACAGGTGTTGGCTTGTGAATATTCCCATCATCGTACACCTGCTCTACCTGCTATCAGCGTGACCAAGTCTAGGATGATGAGAGTAGTGGTAACAAACTTACCACCAATCTGAGCCAGTGTTTCTCGTGCTGCCACAGATGACAGCATGGGAAACACTCGATATTCAGGCCTCTTTTTCATTTGAATGGGGTACGAGTTTGAGATTGTGTACCGTTCTGGTATCCAAATTGAACTTTGTTAAAATGTTCGGCTGAACCGCTGGACCCGAACATCCACGGGTTTGCCCATCTCTAGTCATTCTGTTTTACTTGTTATTTCATAAATCAAAAGTACATATGAGAATAAGAAACTTTGTCAAATATCTGTTCAGCGAAATCTGCTTCTTTGTCTGCCAGGACTGATTAGTCACTTTCATTTTTCAGTTCCCTGTTAAAATCTGCATGGGGTATTGTTCGGTCACTATGTGGTGGTAATATGTGGTCTGATCATGGTGTGGCGGTATTTGTTCCTTGTATGTGGTATTATTTGGTCACTTTGTGGTGGTAGTATGTAGTTTGGACATGGTGTGGTGGTATTTGTCCCTTGTATTTTGCATAATTGGTCATTTTAAAAAATGTGTGTGACAGATTCCATTAAAGAAAAATATACCTAAAAGAGAAAAACAAAAGCTGATGGCTATGTATATGATTTGGTGTTCAATGGGAACTGTTAATGTGTGATTGGTGAGGACATGGTGCAGACGTGAAGTTTTTCAAAGAGTGTGTGGTGGAACTGTGGAAGGTTCGAGGGGTGAAGGTGGATCTGCTGTGGAGCCTGGACAGAGTCTCAAGGGGGCCTGAAAATATTGCCAGTATGGGGCCCTGAAACTCCTGGTGGCAGCTCTGCAGCTGATTTCTTTCTGTCAGGTGAAACATTGCTTAAAAATGCTACTAAGTAACATAGGCTTCATGCAAATGACCACCTATAACCGCCTCTACTAATGTCAAATCACTTTCCTATATTACTCTTTCTGATACTTCATAGTCACCTGCTTTCCCTCAGCCCACTTGCTTGTTTTACAGAGGTTTAGGCTGGCTATAAAAATTAGATGGCTATCAGCCAAAAGATGCTCCCATGCCCAGTACCGCTTACTCCACCAAGCGTTTCTGCACTCTCTTTGAGCAGGCCACTGACTGACATGTTGGCTGGCAGATTAAGCAGTCCAAAGTTTGATATCTTTCTCGACCATCAGTCGGCCAGTGCCCCCCTAGACATTAGACCGTCGTCTGAACCTATCGATATCGGTGGGTTCAGCCGACATTAGTCTAATGTGTATTGGGGGTTTAGCCATTTTTACTTTGTAGCAGAATCCCTTATCACACCATGTGGCTTCAACCACACACTGACTGTACTTCCTGCAATCTGTGTCTTATATAACTCAGCTGCAACAGAGCGATCTAGTGACAACTGCATAGTTTAAGCACAACGCGGTATAACAGATGTAAGTATCAGATTTACATTTCCTGATTTAAACAACTAAAACCAGTTAAACCTCCATAACAAAGAAGACAAACTTTCCTGGAGCCATCTACATCTAATCTCCCGGTGGTGCTACAGACCTACAACCCATTGTTTGGTAGACCCATAAATTAAACACTATGGTATAGTATAGACAGGGGAAATTGCTGAGCAGCCACTCAAATAACTTCATATGTCAATTTAATGAAAGCCTTAGTCCATGTGCAATAAATGGAGAATATTATTATTTAAAGAGAACCTGTCATCAGGATTATCCATTTTAAATTAAAGGAATGGGCATAATGAGTACTTTCGGTATAGAAATCGTTAGCCTGGTTTTTATTACATCATCATTAGCATTTTTTGGATTCCTTAGCTCTTTGCCATCCAGGCGGATTGTTGGTAGAGTCTTCGGCTCGCCCCTGTGCTGCCTCTGGTGTCTTTATCTTCTTCCTCATTTAATTTTGGCATTGGCACCATCCTAGCTGAAGGGGGGCGCTTACATAGATTGATCTGGTGGTGGGCTTCAGGATTAATTGCGGATTGATCGACCTCCAGTGGTCTTCAGTAAAATAGGGTGGGTGGCGGCACATATGCATTGAGCTGAGATCTAAATCTGCATGTGTGCCGCCATCAGTGCCATTTTACTGAAGCCCACCACCAGAGCAATATGCGCAAGTATTGCCTGCAGCTTGGACGGGGCAGAGTGAAATTTAAATGGGTAAAAGATAAAGATACCACAGGTAGTGGCAGGTGGGGGCAGAGTCGAAGACCCTACTCATAGTCCCGCCCCGGAGCTCGTAGAATTTAGGGATCCGAAACTTCTAATGATAATTTAACAAAGACAAGGCTGCAGATTTCTACACTGAAGGTACCTATTAAATCAGTATGGCAGTGCCATTATGCCCAAACCTTTAATTTAACATGGATAATCCTGATTACAGGTTCTCTTTAAAATGAAAATAATCTATTTCTCTTGAGTCTCTGTGAGATATAAACATTAACACTTCTATCTTTTCAACCCTTTCTCCTGGAATCTATGGCAGTAGCAGCAGCTGTACCAACATTTTCCGAGCCAAGCTTTCCAGGCTCGTGTCCACTACTTAGAATCCAAGAAATGAAGATGAAAGAAGTAGTAGTAATAAGTAGAAGAAACATTGTTTTTGCACAAGATGTTTTGAATAAAGTTCTTCGATCCAAAAGTAGAGAAAATAATTACAATATATATGAACCTGGCACTGAGCAATTAGCTGTAGCATAAATGACATCTGAACCGAAAAATATGCCAACAGGGAGACATCAAAAGCATTTACCATCTGCTATTCTTTTTATACTGATGGACCAATAAAAAATAAAATTCTTTAAAAGAAAGAACAATAAATTTGTTTTCTATGGGACTCAAAACAATGCAATGATCCGTGTATAGCATGACAACATTGATCCCTTTAATTGATTGCTGAATTGAATTTTCCATCTTCTGTGTTCACTGTGCAGTCTTCATGTGTACAGTGTTCCTGTACTATTGATGCAGTCTATTAAAGTGCTGATTATGATTTATATATAATGTATAAGTGTTAATAGGGCCATGGGCTAATCCAATATGTCAGCAATGAAGAAATAAATAGTTCACTGGTTGAAATCTATAAATTATCCAGGCTCTCCTGACAGTTGAAGAATCACTGGAAAAGAAATGGGATTCTCGGTGTAGATGGATTTAGGAGTGTTTCATTTCGGGTATGGAAAGACAATGTTGATTTATAATATTCATAATAATTCTTAAGAGGATGATCCCCTGATATGTTATATATGTACAGTGGGTACGAAAGTATTCAGACCCCTTTAAATTTCTCACTGTTTCATTGAAGCCATTTGGTAAATTCAAAAAAGTTCATTTTTTTTCATCAATGTACACTCTGCACCCCATCTTTACTGAAAAAAATATAAATGTAGACATTTTTGCAAATTTATTAAAAAAGAAAAACTGAAATATCATATGAAAATAAGTATTCAGACCCTTTGCTCAGACACTCATATTTAAGTCACATGCTGTCCATTACCTTGAGATCCTCCTTGAGATGGTTCTACTTCATTGGAGTCCAGCTGTGTTTAATTAAACTGATAGGTCTTGATTTGTAAAGGCACACACCTGTCTATATAAGACCTCACAGCTCACAGTGCATGTCAGACCAAATGAGAATCATGAGGTCAAAGGAACTGGTGAAGAAGCTCAGAGAGAGAATTGTGGCAAGGCACACATCTGGCCAAGGTTACAAAAGCATTTCTGCAGTACTCAAGGTTCCTAAGAGCACAGTGGCCTCCATAATCCTTAAATGGAAGAAGTTTGGGACCACCAGAAGTCTTCCTAGAGCTGGCCATCCAGCCAAACTGAGCAATCGAGGGAGAAGAGCCTTGGTGAGAGAGGTAAAAAAGAACCCCAAGATCACTGTGGCTGAGATCCACAGATGCAGTAGGGAGATGGGAGAAAGTTCCACAAAGTCAACTATCACTGCAGCCCTCCACCAGTTGGGCCTTTATGGCAGAGTAGCCCGACAGAAGCCTCTCCTCAGTGCGAGACGTATGAAAGCCTGCATAGAGTTTGCTAAAAAACACATGAAGGACTCCCAGACTATGACAAATAAGATTCTTTGGTCTAATGAGACAAGGATAGAACTTTTTGGTGATAATTCTAAGCGGTATGTGTGGAGAAAACCAGTATTGAATAGAAGCACCCATTTAAGCTAGTACAGCCATAAGTCTTCTTGGGAATGATGCAACAAGTTTTTCACACCTGGATTTGGGGATTCTCTACCATTCTTCCTTGCAGATCCTCTCCAGTTCCGTCAGGTTGGATGGTAAACGTTTGTGAACAGCCATTTTCAGGTCTCTCCAGAGATGCTCAATTGGGTTTAGGTCAGGGCTATGGCTGGGCCAGTCAAGAATGGTCACAGAGTTGTTCTGCAGCCACTCCTTTGTTATTTTAGCTGTGTGCTTAGGGTCATTGTCTTGTTGGAAGGTGAACCTCCGGCCAAGTCTGAGGTCCAGAGAACTTTGGAAGAGGTTTTCATCCAGGATATCTCTGTACTTGGCCGCATTAATGTTTCCTTCAATTGCAACCAGTCGTCCTGTCCCTACAGTTGAAAAGCACCTCCACAGCATGATGCTGCCACCACCATGTTTCACTGTTGGGAATGTATTGGGCAGGTGATGAGCAGTGCCTGGTTTTCTCCACACATACCGCTTAGAATTATCACCAAAAAGTTCTATCTTCGTCTCACCAGACAAGAGAATCTTATTTCTCATAGTCTGGGAGTCCTTCATGTGCTTTTTTTTTTAGCAAACTCTATGCGGTCTTTCATGTGTCTGGCACTGAGGAGAGGCTTCTGTCGGGCCACTCCGCCATAAAGGCCCGATTGGTGGAGAGCTGCAGTGACAGTTGACTTTGTGGAACTTTCTCCAATTTCTCTACTGCATCTGTGGAGCTCAGCCACAGTGATCTTGGGGTTCTTCTTTACCTCTCTCAACAAGGCTCTTCTCCCATGATTGCTCAGTTTGGCTGGATGGCCAGCTCTAGGAAGACTTCTGGTGGTCCCAAACTTCTTCCATTTAAGGATTATGGAGACCTCGGTGCTCTTAGGAACCTTTAGTACTGCAGAAATTATTTTGTAACCTTGGCCAGATCTGTGCCTTGCCACATTTCTCTCTCTTAGCTCCTTGGTCAGTTCCTTTGACCTCATGATGCTCATTTGGTCTGACATGCACTGTGAGCTGTGAGGTCTTCTATAGACAGGTGTGTGCCTTTACAAATCTAGTTGTATCAGTTTAATTAAACACAGCTGGACTACAATGAAGGAGTAGAACCATCTCAAGGAGGATCACAATGAAATGGACAGCATGTGACTTAAATATGAGCATCTGAGCAAAGGGTCTGAATACTTATGACCATGTGATATTTCAGTTTTTCTTTTTTAATAAATTTGCAAAAATTTCTACATTTCTGGTTTCTATCAGTCAATATGGGGTGCAGAGTGTACATTAATGAGAAAAAAATTAGCTTTTTTTTTGCATTTACCAATTGGCTGCAATGAAACAAAAAATGAGTGAAAAATTTAAAGGGGTCTGAATACTTTCCGAACCCACTGTATATTAACAAATGGAAATAGGTTTTGTCTGTCATTAGATTTAGAATTTCCATATTTTCTGGTAGAGTCTCTTTAAAGGGAACATGTCACCATGAATTGCAGTCAAACCTGCTATAGAGCAAGTAGAGCAGAATAGATTGATGCATAGTTGTATGGGAAAAGATTCAGTATAGCCTGTGATTTATTCATTTAACCCTCTGCTCTTTCTGCCATTTTTGGTCCGATCAGTGACTGACAGCCATCTCGGTATGCACAATTGTACAAAGGAAGCTGTCAGTCACTGATACGACTGCCCACTGGACTAAAAACCCCAGAAAGAGCAGAGGTTTCAATAATTAATATTCATGCTATACTACATATTTATCCATAAACTATGTAATAATCTGCTCAGCTTCCCCTGCTCTATAACATGATGCCCGCAGGTTTAACTGCATTTCATGGTTACAGGTTCCCTTTAAACAGACTCTACCATAAAATATGGAAAATCTAATTCTAATGACTGACAAAGTATGGCAAATTTGAAACTCTTATCATAAAGTGTTATCTGCAAAGGTCAGACTAGAAAAAGGGCTCTTAAAGGGAATTTGTCAGCAGGTTTTTAGTACCTCATCTGAGAACAGCATGATGTAAGAAAAGAGACCCTGATTCCAGTGATGTGTCACTTAGTTTACTGGGTGCAGTAGTTTTGACACAATCAGAGTTCTTAGATTTAGGATTGAGCAGAGCTGAGAAAGTTAACCCCACCCACACCAAGCTCTCTGTGTATGACAGTATGCTGCTTATCACAGGAGGGGGCGGAGTCAGACCAGTACTCAAGTGGCAGCTGGACATAGCAATGATAATGTCCTAGTGCTAAAACCTTCACTTCAAGTAAACAACAGCTTACAGCTTGATAAGTGACACATTGCTGAAATCAGTGTTTTAACCCTTACCTCATGCTGTGCTCAGATTACATAGCAAAAACCTGCTGTCCGATTCTCTTTAACGTGTGTCCTTTTGGGGGGGTCTGTAATCTTGGGTGGGAAGCCATCAATATTTGCTGCTCATGTGACCAATAGAAACAAGTGATATAAATTTACACTCAACTAAATAATCTTATTCTGAAATTAGTTCCATTAACCTTACAGACTTCCATAGCATAAAAAAATAACTAATAACCTCGGCTCTATAACATTCTGTACTTTCCTATCGGTCATAATCCTATTATTTCAAGGTATCATTTCATTTATCCATAACTTTCTTACATTTATAACCTGAAATAATCCTCACATTTTATTCCTCTGCCACCAATAAATCACCTTTTTATATAGCCTGAACTATAAATTCATCAATCCAGAATTTGGATTAAAAAACAAGATACTCAGAGTGGTCCAGAAATCCCAGCCCGGAGAAGAGGACTTCAAGTATGAACCTTTTTGACCTCAACGACCCAGTAGAAAAATTCTGCAGCATATAGAGCTCATGCCTCCTCTTCAACTCTTATTTTTTTTCTGTTGCCGTAGGGAGTCCATGGAAGACTATAAAACTAATCTATTACAACAAAGCAAACTGCCGTGGAAACTAATTAGACCTAACATTCCCCGACAAGGAGATCAAATCATAGCTGTACAACAAAGCACATGTGTACGGTACCAGGGTACAATATGTCGTGCTTCATCGAATCACGTGCACCCCACTGCTAACAAAAGGCAAAATAACTATTCATCTGTGTATGGATAAACCCAATCCCACTTCATCAGTGGATGGCGGAGCGCTTTATTTGTATGTACATGTGTTACAGTATCCCGCCAGGCTTTCTTCTCTAATTGAAGCAGTTCCTTTCTACACAGATTTCTACTAATATAAAAGATCTGTCTTGAATAATTTCAGGAGAGGAAACACAAAAAGCCGAGAACATGGGGTGAGTATTATCCCGAACACTAGGAGAATTCAAAAAAGCCTAAGTAAGAGGAACAAGCCTACTGAGAAGTATGTAAGGAGCTTGACGCTAGTGGGATTATCAAGAGGAAACACGGTTTCCCAGGCTCGGAGACGAGATCTTTCACTCTATGGTCCCTTCCTTAGTTTTGATTGCTGTATATCAGAACATCCACCCTCTTCTGTTCCGCTCAGATGGAAGCCACTTTATAAGACCCCTTGGATGGAAATCATTTGTAGTCAAAGTTACTCCTCTCGTCCTTGCCAAGTTCACGTTTCTAGTTGCGGGTATAATGGAAGGGGAAAAAGATGTTTGGGCAACATATTGTGCTGTTTGTAATCTGATTGTCAGGAGGGAATACATACTCCCGGTAAGAGCTTGTAATTGATTCATAGAGTCTAACATTAAACCCATTAGCAGGATGGAGGAGATAGGATCACTTCAAGAAGCTTCCTGTAAGGCATCCATTTCCACTGACAAGTGTTTGTAAATAATTTACCAAAAAAAGAGATCATAAGATCAAAAATCAGACTCTTTCTCTCCTTCTTGGCACTTCTAGGTCAAATCCCGAAAGTAAAAAAAATCGCATCGCTACAATTTGGTCCATCACGAACCCTCGCGCACCTTATTTGTCCTTGAGATCTAAATGGTATCAACAAATACAGCAGAGCTCTGTATCATTTGGGATGAAGAATTTCCTAAGTGCATGGAAGCCACCTGACAAATTCAGCCCTGCTACATCTCTACCTTTTGCATTGTGCAGTGGATACAAGCTTATTTTCAGAAGAGTTTTCCAACAATAGCAAAAGAATAAAAAAAGGGTCATTTTAACATTGCCTGATATGTGCTAAATTGAACATGAGCGCAGCATATTTTTTTAACCGATGCAATGTTTTAGAAAATGATGCATTGAGGATGTCATATAGTGAGTTACTTTGTGACGGATAGTATGAAATAAAGAAAAGAAAAAAGTAATAAAATACAAGGCGAGCAGAGATGATTGTATGGCAGAATTCTTACCTCTGGCTTCAGTACGTGGAGGGTCTTATTCCTCTGCAGATCCTTAGTGCAATGGATGGGGTCAGAGCATTACACACAAGCATTGATCTGCACTAGCTTTCTCCCGGCAGCTATGAGCCTAGGATGATCAGTGGTTGAGTGATGGGAGGGTGGGTGATACCTAAGAGAACACGTGGAAGGAGAGGAGGAGACCAGAATTTACAGAGGGGCTTCTGCAGTATTAATATAGCTGCCCCTGTATGAATAGGATATGAACTTTTAATATAAAATCTGAATAATGAAGCTCACCCTTAGCTTATTGTGTAGATGTACACCGATGGAGAAAGGCAGAGAACAGGGGCTGCGGAGAAGAGATGATGAAATGCGTCGGTGCACTTGAGCATGTAATGTGTGAAGAATGTGTTATATTCTGGCTACGGCGTCACATCTTGTATGTTGTGAAAGGGGGAAAAGAAATTAGGTGCATTTGTGAGATCATTGGCAAGGTCAATGGTTCATGATAGGCTTCCAAATCAACCGCCTAGACAGGATTTTAATAGATAATCAATGCTCAATGTTAGCGTTAATCATTGAGATATATGCCCCAAGGAATATAATAAATGTCTATAATGTAGAAGCCAATTGTACGGAGATTAAAAGTTCATAGACTTGTGTGTAGTGCTGGAGATGCAAACATAAAATATACCACGTGGTAAGAGCATATCTGCAGCGTGTGCCGCTGTATAAGGGCCCTGGAGGCAAAGGGACCACTGTATTCTTAATGAGAACCTGTCAGCAGATTGCTATTGCTTGAACCTCGGGCAGCATGGATCAAAGACCGATGGAGTAAAAAAATACAGCTGGTTGCTGATTCATGCCGCCCATGCTTGGCACAGCATCAATGAGCTGTCAGGTTCCCTTTAAAGGGGTTCAGGGGTTCTCTGGAGCTGTAATATTAATGGCTTAGCCTTACATGAAAATTACTTTACACATCACTAATTCCTCACCCATCATGAATTCGTAGACATTGAATCATGGAGCTAGATTCATTTGAATCCTTCACTACAAAATTTCATTGAAAATTTCCGACTCATCTCCCGAATAGCATTAAAGAGTTATTGCCAGGCAGAAATTGCAAAGTGCTAGTGAGTCGCACACGGTACCAGGGCCTATGGGGTACTCGGCACCGAGCCTGTTCACTTCAATGGGGAAGAGGTCACGGGTAGCACAGCTCGGTCCGTTGCCCTGGGCGCTCATTCAAGGGGGATATTTACAGGGGATTGTAGAATGTTCGTGACGCCACCTGTGGTTTCTGATCAGGATGACCAGCGCTGCAGGGTAGATTCTCTGAGGGGTTGTTACTGGGCAGCAAGATGTTAAGTCCCCCACAGGCGGGACTGATCCCTCGAGATGTATGGCGGTGCAGGGGTGCAGGCAATAAGGCAGTCACACACAAGTCAGTCTCTTTCCATACCTTTACTGGTGGTATTTGCAGGTACGTCCCGGGAAGCTGCTCAGGGTGGAGGATGCACATACAGTAATCACTGAGTAGGTTTAAGGCCTCCTTACTTTCCAAAGTGTGTGAGTTTCCAACTTGCATGAAGCTAAGTTTAACTCCGTATAGAACAGCTACGCCCGGCCGACATTGTGGTGGAGCCTTCTTTTGGACAGAACTAGTCTCTATATACAGGGCCCTGCTAGACTCTTATTCTTCCTGACTCCGGTTACGTATCAGCACTGTAGGGCCCCTCTGCGACCTGAAGTCCAGCAGGAAATCCGGTTTCTCCCACTAGCCGTGAAGGAACTAGCAAGCTCGGACCCGGTGTCCGGTAGTGCAGAGTGGAGGTTCAGCTATCGTCGCTAATTCTCCTCAGTCACTCTTTCTTCCTTTTCACCACTCGCCTGTCACCCTACTCACACCCTTAACATAAGCACAGGCAACAGTAGGTGTAGTCACCAGCTTCCTTCTATCACCGCTCACTGACCGTTCCTCAGTCGACTCGTTGTTACAAATACTGTAGTTCCCTTCCTTCTTCTCCTTCATAGACTCTGTCCAAAGTAGCTATCAGGACCTTCCGTCAGACTGATTTCATGCTCACTTCGAGAGTCACTTTCTACGTTCTTAGGGATCTAACAGTCAGCCTGCTCTGAGGTAACAGCTTGTCTTTCTCTAACACGCTCTGACAGGAATCCTCTCACTCCGATGCTCTGAGGAGAACTGAACTGTCTGAGGTACAACCAACAACTAGAATCACTGTCTGGCTAGAATGCCTACTGCTGCGTTTCTCCACACCCCTATATACCTGAATCTAAAGGGCTCCCTCTGGTGGCTCCTGGAAAGTGTGGATGTGAATGAATACCAGGTGTTTGTGATTTACCTTTCTGTGCATCCTCCAGGGAACATGTGTCACCAAGCGCAGCTGGGCCACACACTAGTAAAAATAAGAAACTGCTATTTACTTATTAAAAATCCTCTCTGTTCTCAAGAACAGAGTGATTTTTTATTTGCTAGCTGTTAGTTGCCTAGGTTACTGGCCACCGCTGGAGGTTATCAGCAGTGGCCAAACATGCACAATGCTTAAGAAGCACTCCCATCAAAATTTTGATTCTCTTAATATATTGCAGTCATCACATTATATAGCACTGTGCACTTACAATTGCTCATTCTGCCTTTCTACGCAGTTAATTCTTCTCTTTTCTAATAGCTGATTAGCTGAATCCTTCTAAGCTCTATGTAGAAACAGAAAGTCTCTTTCCCCTGTCATCACTTCAAAAGTCTCTGGCAGGGGAGCTCATCCAGTGGCCCACAGCCAGTGGCATGCTGCTAAAAGCGGCACACCACGCGGCTGCTATGGGGCACGTGAGTAAGAGGGGCCCCGCGGTGCATCCCCTCCCTGCATTCAACTTATCCAGTTGAAAGCAGTGATGGAGGAGAAAGCGTCACATGACGCTCCCACTCCCATCACTCAGTGGAGCTGATGAGACGCACTGCAGAAGCCAGAGCAGCAGGGGAATGGGTAGAAGTATTGTGTTTGTGTGTGTGAGTGTGTATATGTATTCCACTGTGTGTGTATGTATGTGTATATATGTGTATGTACTATACCATGTGTGTGGGGGCAGCACTATACTGTGTGCGAGTGGGGGGCTGCACTATACTGTGTGCATGTATGGGGCTGCACTATACTGTGGGGGCTTCACTATACTGTGTGCAAGGCCTGCACTATGCTGTGTGTGTGGGGACTGCACTATACTGTGTGTGTACAAAAAAATGGTTGCACTCTATCCTGCCAAAGCATGTCAATGTGAAATATATGAAATATGAATAGCAATACTGCTTTTGAATATTAGGAAAAAATGAATGAGATGCTTTGCACACAATTTGGCCAAATCATGCCTGCCCATCAACCAACATCAAGGTGGTCTCAAAAAGACTGATGGGTCCCTATCTATGTAATTACCTCTCTTAGGCTGATGTCTGAATTCCTGGGTGAATGTGGACACCTCTCTCAGTAATGCCTGCATTTATGGGTAGGTAGGAACCTGCTGTAATTAAAATCACTACATGTTGAAGGGTAGAGTAAGCTTACATAGAAATAACAAAAGACTGACTGGCACATCCAAACTAGTATGAATAGGTGCATACCATGTGAAGCTACCTCCAAATACAATATACAAAAAAAGGTTGCAGTCTATCGTGCTAAAGCATGTCAATGTGAAATATATGAAATATGAATAGCAATGCGGCTTTTAAATACTAGGAAAAAATGAATCAGACGCTTTGCACACAATTTGGCCACATCATATTATATATGGAGATGGCTACTCCTGGTATGCACCTATTCATACTAGTTTGGATGTGCCAGTCAGTCTTTTGTTATTTCTATGTTAGCTTACTGATCGAGCACTATACTGTGTGTGTGTGGGGGCTGTACTATACTGTGTGTGTGGGGGGGCTGCACTATACTGTTTGTGGGGGGTGCTGCACTATACTGTGTGTGGGGGGCTGCATTATATTGTGTGGGGGATGCACTATACTGTGTGTGTGGGGGCTGTACTATACTGTGTGTGTGGGGGGGCTGCACTATACTGTTTGTGGGGGGCTGCACTATACTGTGTGTGGGGGGCTGCTTTATACTGTGTGTGGGGCTGCATTATATTGTGTGGGGGCTGCTCTATACTGTGTGTGGGGGGCTGCACTATACTCTGTGTGGGGGGCTGCATTATGCTGTGTGTGTGGGGCTGCATTATAATGTGTGTAGATGCTGCACTATACTGTGTGTGGGGGCTGCATTATACTGTGTGTGGGGTGGCTGCACTTTACTGTGCGCATGCTGGGGCTGCATTATACTTTGTGTGGGGGATGCATTATACTGTGTGTATGTGGGGCTGCACTATACTGTGAGTGGGGGCTGCATTATACTATGTGGGGGCTGCATTATAGTTTCTGTGGGCTGCATTATAATGTGTGTGGGGTGTCTGCACTATACTGTGTATGTGGGGGGCTGCATTATACTGTGTGTGTGTGGGACTGCATTATTTTGTGAGTTGGGGGCTGCACTATACTGTGTGTGGGGGCTGCACTATACTGTGTGTGGGGGGGCTGGACTATACTGTGTGTGTGGGGGCTGTATTATACTGTGTGTGGGGGCTGCATTATACTGTGTATGTGGGGGGCTGCATTATACTGTGTGTGTGTGTGGGACTGCATTATTCTGTGAGTTGTGGGCTGCACTATACTGTGTGTGGGGGCTGCACTATACTGTGTGTGGGGTGCTGGACTATACTGTGTGTGTGGGGGCTGCATTATAAGGTGTGCGTGGCTGCATTATACTCTAAGGCAGGGGTGGGCAATTAATTTTGCCAGGGGGCCGCATGAGAAATTGGGATGGTTTTAGAGGGCCGGACTAATATAATTAACTCCGTTCTACCCAATACTGTATATATACATATATATATATATATATATATATACTGTATATATATATTATATATATATATATACTGTATATATACATACCTGCCCATTATCATCATCTTCTCCCATCATCATCAATGCCTCCCCATTATCAGCAATGCCTGCCCATCATCATCTTCTCCCCATCATCAATGCCTGCCCATTATCATCAATGCCTGCCCATTATCATCTTCTCCCCATCATCATCAATGCCTCCCCATTATCAGCAATGCCTGCCCATCATCATCTTCTCCCCATCATCAATGCCTGCCCATTATCATCAATACCTGCCCATTATCATCATCTTCTCCCCATCATCATCAATGCCTGCCCATCATCATCATCATCATCTTCTCCCCATCATCAATGCCTGCCCATTATCATCAATACCTGCCCATTATCATCATCTTCTCCCTATCATCATCAATGCCTGCCCATCATCATCATCATCATCTTCTCCCCATCATCAATGCCTGCCCATTATCATCAATACCTGCCCATTATCATCATCTTCTCCCCATCATCATCAATGCCTGCCCATCATCATCATCATCATCTTCTCCCCATCATCAATGCCTACCCATTATCATCAATACCTGCCCATTATCATCATCTTCTCCCCATCATCATCAATGCCTCCCCATTATCAGCAATGCCTGCCCATTATCATCATCTTCTCCCCATCATCATCATCAATGCCTGCCCATTATCATCATCTTCTCCCCATCATCATCAATGCCTCCCCATTATCAGCAATGCCTGCCCATCATCACACACAGACAGCACATAAGCACTCTCTCACATACATACACACACACACACACACACACAAAGCACCGCACTACATAGACACAGACACACACAGAGACACGTCTTACCTGTCCAGCGTCCCCGCTCTCTGACACAGCCGGCCGCTGAATGATGACGTCATTCAGCGGCCGGCTGTGAGAGGAAGCGCCGGTGGAGCCCGGAGCTGCAGCAGCGGAGGCACGGGAGAGGTAAGTATTGTGCCAGCTGATGCCGGGGCCCTGAGACTGCCGGAGCGCCTCCGCGGGCCGGTCACTGACAGCCGGCGGGCCGGATGCGGCCCGCGGGCCGCCCCTTGCCCGGGTCTGCTCTAAGGGGACTACAGTATACTATGTGTGTGGAGCTGCATTATACTCTGGGGGCTGCATTATACTCTGAGGGAGACTGCAGTATAATCAGTGTGGGGCTGCAGTATACTCTGAGAGGGGCTGCTGTATACTCTTTATGAGAGGTGCTGCAGTATACTCTATGAGGGGGGCTGCAGTATACTTTATAAGGCTGGTTGCATTATACTCTGAGGGGGGCTGTATTATACTTTGAGGGGGTGCTGCAGTATACTCTGAGGGGAGCTGCATTATACTCTATCAAGGGCCAAGGAGTGTGCATTATACTATACATATTTTATGGGACCTGCATTATGCTGTATTGAGAACTATCTGTACCCATCATTCTTCATCAGCCTGTGTAAAGAAACTCAGGAACAAGTGTCGAATCACTTTCATATTGTCGATCATTCTTGATTAACGGCCTGAACTCAGAGCATGTAAATACAACTGAAATGTTTCTCTGTGATGGTGCAATATGGTGAATCGCACAGACGGCGTTCGGCTTCCCGCAACTGCGCAATTCAAAATCCGGCCCGGCGCATGCGCAGTGTGCTTTGCTCAACAGTGGGCAAACCATAAAATCGTTACAACGCATGCGCTGCTCTTTCCTTGCCCCGGAAATGACTGCTCGCCTTGGACGACTTCCGGGGCAAGGAAAGAGTAGCCCACTGTCGGGCAAAGCACACTGCGCATGTGCCGGGCCGGATTTTGAATTGCACAATTGCGGGAAGCCGAACGCCGTCTGTGAATCCCACAGATACGCAACTAATGCTGAGGAGTGGGGGGGGAGGACAGAGAAAACGCCGCCCTCCTGACCTGACTGCCGTGATTGACAGGGAAAATAACCAACTTTACAAAGGTATTTTGATATGAAAACGGGGGGTATCAGGATATAAGGTAAATACCGATAGCTTTGTTATGGGACGCACTATTCAGCCATATCTTTAGTTGATATGGCAAAATTGGGGTGACAGATTCCCTTTAAGGAAGATGACCAGAATTCTGTGCTTACAGAATGATCACTTATATTCTGATTATGTGTTCATAGAATATCGTACAAACCAAAGCATACAGCAGCACTTTGTAAGCACTAACATGTATGCAAACATTGAATCTATGAAATTTACACTTTTAAAAATTTATCAGTAGCATTAAATTTCATAGATTCAATATTTACATACACCATTGGACGGTCACAGATTATATCTTCTTATCTCCTGGCATCCTCATCTCCTCTTTTGATTAGCCAGTCTGGTGCAACATTGTGTGTGCTTCACTGCTCACTGATGACTTCACGCCAGCCCAGCTAATCAAGAGAAGAGACGGGAATGCCGAGAGGGGAGGAGATTCACAGATGCCCAGTCCAGCGGTCATAGATTACTGATCTAGCCCATGAACCAGAGTCCTGATATACACACTGCTGCTGTACAGTATTTTTTGTTTTATATATTATGCAGTCAAAGCACCTGTTCACACTTGCTTTAATCTGTTAGGAAGTGCTAGCCAGTTTTTTAGGCTGCATGCTTAAAGCAAGGACCTCCAAGGTAGTATTTTCTGAAATACTGCCTGAACCACGTCCCATGCCAGAGAGGCAGCAGGAGATTAGGGAGGGGAATACGCAGCACAGGAATCGGTGTAGGAAGGAGGGTCTGGGGTTTCTGGAGAATGGCCACAGCTCTACATAAACTAGGGACTGGAGGTGGGCAATTACTGTACAGCTGGGGAAAATAGTATAGATAGTGACCTGGACATAAGTGATGACATTGGGGGTGGCATGGGGGAAGGGGTTAGGACAGTAAATACGCTAAGCAGGAATGGAGGTACAGAGAGATACATAAAGTGCATGTATCAGAATCCTCACCAACAAGATTGAGTAATTAGAATTAATATTTTTGAAAGAAAAGTATATTATGGTGGGAATAACAGAGATATGGCTGGACGGGAGCTATGGCTGTTAAATTACAGGGCTATAGTTTGTTCAGGTTTGACTGTATAAATACGGGGAGGTTTTTGCTTATATGTAAAATCATCCCTAAAGCCCATCCTACGTGATACTATATGTGAGGCCAATGAAAATGTGGCGTCCCTGTGGGTGGGGATAAGGAGAGGGAGAAAGAATAATAATACTTAATGGAAGCAGCAGTAAAAATCCTCATAAAGCAAACAGACGAGGCAGCGAATCAGGGAGAAGTAATTATTATGGGGGACTTTAACTGCCCTGATATAAATTGGGAGGGAGCAGAAACATGCAGGTCCAGCGATGGAAATAGGTTTTTGTCAGCAATGAAAGACAATTACCATTCACAACTGGTTCAGGACCCAACAGAAAAAAATGTGACATCTTATTTTTTTACAGGTTCTTTGTCTACTGCAGAATTAGTTAACTGAGAACTCCTAGAAAGTATTTATTTGTTTGTTTAACCCCTTAACCCCCGGGCCATTTTCCATTTTTGCGTTTTCATTTTCTGCTCCCCTTCTTCCCAGAGACATAACTTTTTTTTTATTTTTCTGTCAAAATTGCCATGTGAGGGTTTTTTTTTGCGGGACGAGTTGTACTTTTGAAGACACCATTGACTTTAACATATTGTGTACTGGAAAACGTGAAAAAATTCCAAGTACAGTGAAATTGCAAAAAAAGATTAATTCCACAATTGCTTTTTTTTTTTTTTTTTACCACGCTCACTATATGCTAAAACTGACCTGCCATTATGATTCTCCAGGTCATTACGAGTTCATAGACACCAAACATGTCTATGTTCTTTTTTATTTAAGTGGTGAAAAAAAAAATCCAAATTTTGGTCAAAAACAAAAATGGCGTCATTTTCCGAGACCTGTAGCATCTCCAATTTTTGTGATCTGTGGCTGGGTGAGACCTTATTTCCTGCGCGCCAAGCTGACGTTTTTATTGATACCATTTTGGTGTAGATATAATCTTTTGATCACCCGTTATTGCATTTTATTGCAATGTAGCGGCAACCAAAAAAACGTAATTCCAGGGTTTTCACTTTTTTTATTCTTACGCCGTTTAATGATCGGGTTAAATCTTTTTTATATTGATAGATCAGGCAATTCTAAATGCGGCGATACCAAATATGTGTATGTTTGATTTTTTTATTGCTTTATTTTGAATGGGGCAAATGGGGGGTGATTTGAACTTTATTTTTTTTATTTTTTTCATATTTATGAAAACATGTTTTTTTAATTTTTCCATGTTTCAATAGTCTCCATGGGAGACTAGAAGCTGCAGTTGTCAAATTGGCTCAGCTACGTATAGGCGATGATCAGATCGCCTGTATGTAGCAGAAATGCTCACTTGCTATGAGCGCCGATCCTCTCAGGGCTACTAATATCTGTCTTCAGTTGCTGGCTTTCCCTGTCTGGTGGAGAAAATACCGCGGGAGCCCACGCATTTTTTTTCAACAAATTTACACATTTAATTAACCCCTACATGTATGAAATTTTGCACACATACACTCATGTAATTGTTAGTGAAAACCATATATCAAACTACATGAAATGACATGGTTAACTGTATGTAAACCATGTGTCATTTCATGTCGGGTTCTGTAATAATTTACAGAAACTGGCAATTGAATTAGCGGCTATTATACTATGTAGAAGTGTATGAACTATAAATGTATGTATATATATGTCTCAATGACATATATATATATATATATATATATATATATATGTATTCTATGTGTATATATCTATTCTTTCTTTGTGATTTGAAAACTATCATTTGGATCCATTATATGTCGGTTTTGCTAGCCACCGACAAAATCTCGCCAGATGAGTGTCAAACGGATGTCAAACGTACGCTCAGATGCGAGAAAATCGCATCCTCGCATTCCAATCGGATGACAGGCGGAGCAATGCTCGGAAAACATTTGTGCGATTCTCGTCCGTCTAAAATGGTCAGATTTTTTAGACGTTGTGTGTGACTCCAGCCTTAGGCTACAAATCTGCAACCCTCTATGCGACTGCAGACTTGCGAATCCTCATATCACGTTCACGGTCGTCTGTGAGAATTCTACGGTGGTGTTTTCGGGAGCAGCAGACACGTGACCACAAGTGTGCGATTTGCATACATGCTGTTATGTATCCAAATCACACCCTTGAGGTCACATGACCGCCCACTTCACAGTGCCTGCTCCGGAGAATGCTGACAGCTCGCAAAGGCAGAAGCAGATTTGTAGCCCAAAGCTGAACAGGTCCTTTTGAGAGCTGTGCACATGTAACAAGGTGGCACGGGGTGGTAGTCGTGGGCGAGTCCACTAAGTCACAGTCAGTGAGCACCCCGGCATCTTGTACATGAAAAGACAAGTAAAGTCCCAGTCGTGTGGTACAGTCTGTTACCGCCATCACACGTTCACTTCGTTGTAGGGGATCAGACCTCAGGGAAACACCACAAGCCACAGTTCTGTTCCAAACGGTGAAAACTTTACTGAACATGATGCAAACGAGACAATGTTTCCTGTACTTTCCCTGCAGCCTCTGTATGTGGTATGCCACCAGCTTCTATCCTGGTCCCGATCCCCGACTTTCCCCTGGGGACAATTCCGCTAAGCCCATCCACTTGGGGAAGCTTTTATCCACACGACCGGGGAATCATTTGTCCTCACTACAGTGCATGTCTTGCCCTGGGCAAGCCTGCCCCGGCACTGCTTTAAGAGCAGGAAGTCCTTCTCCTAAGTTTCTGAGGCTTTGCACCGTCCCCCTTTTAACTCCTCCCAACTGTTAACCCTTAATATTCTATCCGTAAGCTAAGTAATACATTTAATATTAAGTAAATAACATTAGTTAAACCGCATATTACATTTACAGTAACAATAATAAGGTGCCGCACGTGTTACATGTGTACAGTGTCCATAGGAGAGAGAAGGCAGTCAAGAGACCCCGCCACCTCCTTACACTCCTCCTTCCTGTAAGCCTAAAAATGATTAACATTTAGAAAGTTAATACAGTTTATTTTTCAAACACTTCTGGTGTGTCAACCGTGACCTCGGCTTCACTGGGTTGGAGCCCTGGAACCAAAAAGTTCAAGTTCCTTTTAAAGTGAGTCCAACTGACTCCTAGGACCCGTCCTCATAAGGCATCAACTATCAACAGTTCATAGGTATCACATAACATCAGCAAACTCTGTAAACTTGGAGCCTCCCACTCCCGTGACCCACCTATGGCCATCACTACCTTTAAGGGCACCTCTGCACTTTGTCTTTCTGTAGGGACCGCGTGTCATCCAGCCGGACATGGTTCCTCCGCCGGGGCCTGCAGCTCCTTTAAAATTCGGCGCTCCCGATGTTTTTTTGTTCAATCACCCCCGCTACCCACCGGGTCTCTTCTGCCATAGGAGCCTTGGATTCATCCAGGTAGACGCCGTGGGGAGATGCGGAGGCCGGGGAAGGTGACGGGGCAGGAGTCAGTGTAGGAACTGAGGTGGGCGCAGACCTCTCACTCACCGGAGCTGTGGTTGGCTGCGACGGTCCTCCACTGCGCCAGCGTGAACTTGGAATCATAGCCACGATGGTCCCTCTCTCCATGACTTTCGGCTTCTCTTTTATTCCTTCCGGCAACAGCTCCTCTGCATCCACGGTGTCTCTGCACTCGGTAGGTAACTTGCTGGACAATGGCGTCCATGTACCTGGCACGCCATTTTGCCCTTCTGGGCCCCACCCATTCGTGGGTGGAGTCACTTCCGGCAGCTCCACCCATTTTCTCACAATCTGTTGCAAAGGCTGAAGCTTCCTCTTCGCCTGCACCCATTTCGGGCGGGCATTAGTCACAGTGGGATGTGGCCTCGACTCAGGCCACGGTCTCCTTCCTTCTGGTGCCAGATTCTTTCCAGGATGCCCATGAAAGGCGGCACAACCCTTCATTTTCGCGCCACCAATTGTCTCCATCTTGACAGTGTTTGGCGCTATCTTGGACCACAATTCAATAATCAGTTCACAAGTCCTGGGAATCTTTTCCACCAGTCCTGTAGCTGAAGGGTTTCTGGATTCGATCCTGCTTACTACGCCAAGTGTAATAAGGTGGCACGGGGTGGTAGTCATGGGCGAGTCCATTAAGTCACAGTCAGTGAGCACCCTGGCACCTTGTGCATGAAAAGACAAATGAAGTCCCAGTCCTGCTGTACAGTCAGTTACCACCATCACACATTCACTTCCATTTTAGGGGATCAGACCTCAGGGAAACACCACAAGCCACAGTTCTGCTCCAATGGTGAAAACTTTACTGAACACGATGCAAACGAGACAGTGTTTCCTCTACTATCCCTGCAGCCTCTGTATGTGGTACACCACCAGCTTCTATCCTGGTCCCGATCCTCCTGGGGACGGTCCCGTTAAGCCAGGGTCCGTCCATGCTGCCCATCCACTTGGGGCAGCTTTTATCTCCACTACCAGGGAATCCCCTGTCCTCACTATGGTGCATGTCTTGCCCCTACCAACCATTTAGAGTTTTGGCTCTGTAACCAGTTCAGGGGATATAGCTCTGGGATCGCCGTCTCGGGTAGACAGAGTGGCATAGAAAAAGTTCAAGCACAGACAGCAGTACGGGTGTAAACTGGCGGCAACCAGTTTTATTAAAGTCCACAGCAACAAACATAAACCAAATCATAAACAAAAGTCCTAAGCCTGGCAGGCTGCTAGCTAGACACAGTTAGTTCCCTCACTACCGTGGTCTAGGCTCTAACAGCCTGGCCAAAACAACACATATTTTGTAGTTACCAGAGCTTGGCTTCCAGGAGACTCCACCAGCGTCTGAAGCCAGATTCAGACTGAGAGCGAAGTCTGTGTAACTCCACCACCTACTTCTGGCTGCTTAATTAGACAGCTGAGTGCACTCAGGGTTGGGCTGCAAGCCTGTACTGGATGGGGAGTGGAGTAAACGTCGCACTGCCATCCTATCTTCACTCCTACATTCCTCATGCCACCCAGCTAAGAAACCTGGGTGAGATGTACACCCCATCCAGTACGCACCCCTTCACTGTCTCACAGCTCCTACAGACCAGTT
Organism: Oophaga sylvatica; assembly: GCA_033576555.1. Lineage (NCBI taxonomy): Eukaryota > Metazoa > Chordata > Amphibia > Anura > Dendrobatidae > Oophaga > Oophaga sylvatica. Next base: position 67,571,010 of record JARQOD010000002.1, on the reverse strand, counting down.
AGATGCTTCTAATCAACTCGTTACCTGCATTAAAGACATCTGTCTTACATAGTCACCTTTATAAAAGACTCCTGTCCACAGACTCATTTAATCAGACTCTAACCTCTACAGCATGGGCAAGACCAAAGAGCTTTATAATAATGTCATAGACAAAATCATAGACCTGCACAAAGCTGGAATGGGCTACAAAACCATAAGTAAGATACTGGGTGAGAAGGAGACAACTGTTGGTGCAATAGTAAGAAAATGGAAGAAACACAAAATAACTGTCAATCGACATCGATCTGGGAAACCATGCAAAATCTCACCTTGTGGGGTATCCTTGATCATGAGGAAGGTGAGAGATGAGCCTAAAACTACACGGGGGGTACTTGGTAATGATCTCAAGGCAGCTGGGACCACAGTCACCAGGAAAACCATTAGTAACACATTACGCCGTAAAGGTTTAAAATCCTGCAGTGCCCGCAAGGTCACCCTGCTGAAAAAGGCACATGTGCAGGCCTGTCTGAAGTGTGCCAATGAACACCTGGATGATTCTGTGAGTGATTGGGAGAAGGTGCTGTGGTCAGATGAGACAAAAATTGAGGTCTTTGGCATCAACTGAACTTGCCATGTTTAGAGGATGAAAAATGCTGCCTATGACCCAAAGAAAACCATCCTCACTGTCAAGCATGGAGGTGGAAACATTATGTTTTGGGGGTGTTCTCTGCTAAGGGCACAGAACTACTTCACCACATCAATGGGAGGATGGATGGAGCCATGTACCGTAAAATACTGAGTGACAACCTCCTTACCTCCGCAAGGACATTAAAAATGGATCATGCCTATGTCTTCCAGCAAGACAATGACCCAAAACATACAGCCAAGGCAACAAAGGAGTGGTCAAAAAGAAGCACATTACGGTCATGGAGTGGCCTAGCCAGTCTCCAGAACTTAATCCGATAGAAAACTTATGGAGGGAGTTGAACCTCCAAGTTGCCAAGCGACAGCCTCAAAATCTTAATGATTTAGAGATGATCTGCAAAGAGGAGTGGACCAAAATTCCTCCTGACATGTGCGCAAACCTCATCATCCACTACAAAAAACATCTGACTGTTGTGCTTGCCAACAAGGGTTTTGCCACCAAGTATTAAGTCTTGTTTGCCAGAGGGATCAAACACTTACGGTATATACTCGTGTATAAGCTGACCCGAGTATAAGCCAACCCCCCTAATTTTGCCATAAAAAACTGGGAAAACTTATTGACTCACGTATAAGCCTAGGGTGGGAAATGCAGCAGCTACTGGTAAATTTCAAAAATAAAAACAGATACCGATAAAAGTAAAATTAAATGAGACATCAGTAGGTTTAATGTTTTTGAATATCCATATTGAATCAAGAGCCCCATATAATGCTCCATACAGTTCATGATGGGCCCCATAAGATACTCCGTACAAAATACGCCCCATATAATGCTGCACAAAGGTTAATAATGGCCCCATAAGATGCTCCATAGAATAATATGCCCCATATGCTGATCCATAAAAGTTATGACCCCATAAGATGACCACAGATTATGCCCCATAGATTATGCCCCATAAGATGCTCCATAGATTATGCCCCATAAAATGCTCGATAGATTATGCCCATAAAATGCTCCATAGATTATGCCCCTTAAAATGCTCCATAGATTATGCCCATAAAATGCCATATGATTATGCCCATAAAATGCCCATATGATATATACCCCATATGATGCTGCATAATATGACCACTAAAATGCTTGATTATGCCCCATATATTTTATGCCCCATATGATTCTCCATAGATTATGCCCACATATGATAGTATAGGCCCCATATGCTGCTGCAAATAAAAAAAAAAATGACATACTCACCACTCATCGCTGGGGCCAGGTGCCGATGTCCTGAGCAGGTGGGGACACCGGCGTGCTATGGGGGACAGGTGCCGGTGTCACCGCTTACTCAGGGCCCCGGCACCTGATATATTCACCTGTCCACGGTCCACCGCTGCACGCCGCTCTGTGTTCTGGGTCCTCTGTCAGTGACTGGTGTTCAGGCAGAGGGCGCAGCGCGCACTAACTACGTCATCGCGCCCTCTGACCTGAACGTCACAGCCAGAGGACGCAGAGGATAGGGCGGCGCGCAGCGGTGGACCGGGGACAGGTGAATATGGCATATACTTACCCCCCCCGGAGCGTATCTGCAGCCCCACTGCTTTTCCCGAGGTCCCCGGGAACTATTCCTTCCTTCAGCGGTCACGGGTACTGCTCATTAAAGTCATGAATATGTGCTTATTAATTACTTTAATGAGCGGTACCACGTGACCGCTGAAGGAAGGAGCCTAAGATTGTGGTAGAAGCAGAGGGGCTGCAGAGACGCGCCGGGGGGGTAAGTGTGATCTGACACCCCCACTCCCCCTCCCCCGCCGACCCCCTGGCGTATATGACTCGCGTATAAACCGAGAGGGGGACTTTCAGCCTTAAAAAATGGGCTAAAAAATCTCGGCTTATACGTGAGTATACACTGTATTTCTCACTGCAAATTGCAAATAAATTTATGTAATTTATGCAATGTGATTTTCAGGATTTTATTACTGTTTATAGACTGTTCATGTCTTTTGTCAGTGGGCAAACTTACAAAATCAGCAAGGGATCAAATACTTATTTCCCCCACTGTATAATCATACAGAAAATGATTACTTCAAGTTGTTGCTGGTGATGGTGGTTCTACAAACTGTTGATTCACAGGGTGTACTTAAATTTTTCACTAGAGTTGAGCGAATTTGTTCTGATTCGGTCGCCAAATCTGAATTTGCCATATTCGTCGTGCCATATGGGTTCCCTATTCGTGCTGAATGTATGTTTGATGGTCAGTTCCAAACATATTCGGTAATTTCAACTCCAATTGACTCTAGTGATGTTCGGCTGTGTTCAACGAATATTGCAAAAACAATATTCGCTGCCGATCGTATTCGGAACCCAATCCGAACAAATTCGCTCAACTCTATTTTTCACTCAACATTCTGCATTTTGACATTATTTTTGTTAAATAGATGATGGCATGTAATTTCTCATGTGTTTTTATTTAATCTGGGGTTGTATTTACGTAATTTTAAAATCTTGTAAGAACCAAATTTTTTTCATTATTTCGTGACACTGTGTAATTCAAAGAAGGTGTACTTACATTTTCTCTATGGAATTGTGAGTTTTGTAGAAGGTGAGCCACCATTCATGACTCTAACCTTCTAGCCGAAGCATAAAGTGGCTACATAAACAGCCAATAGATTTAAATGGGCACTGTGTAATTCTTTATGCTTCATGTGGGGGTGCTCTAGAGAAACTAACCACGCCAGTAGAACAATCTCTGATCTGCGTACTGTCGGGTTAAATAACTGCCGTCACAATTTTCAAATGGTTTTGTATTTAGTAATCTTATTCCTTTTTTTCCTGATATTGCAAAGAGTTCTCTCAATTACAACCGCACCTGTGTTTCCTGGCAGAAGACCATCAGGTTTCCAGAATGAGAAGCGACCGGCAGTCATAACTGGCTATCACCCAGGGTTTGGATCTATTCAATGCGACATGAATGAAAGCCTGACCTGTATTTTTTTGCTCTGCTTGCAGTCTGGCCTTCACCCTTCTCCAACATCTACTGCCAGTTTAGTTTATCATCAGAATGGCTGGATGTTTTTATTTTGGTGCCAATACAGTGAATTTAAAGAGAGGAATCTATCAGGGCTTTTATGCCTCAGAAAAGTTGCAGTGTTTTTGAAAAAAAAATTGACTTTTTACTATTTCACATTGCTTTTACAACTTTTATATAGTGGGTGGGAGAGTAGTGGGCATGGTTAGATATGCAAATAAGGTTTAAAGGGGTTGTTCAGGGTTAAAAAAACATGGCTGTTTCAGAAACTGAGCAACTCCTGGCCATAAGTTATGCATGCTATTGCAGCTCAACTCTATTCACTTGAGTGACCCAACCAATGGTCAGTGGTGGTGTTGTTTCTGAAGAAGAGCAACAAAGTTTTTACGAATCTGGATAACCCCTTTAAGTCATATTTATATATTGCCTAAAAAGTAGAAAATCAATGTAAATATATATAATATTGTGTCAAATTCATCAAGCATGTTGTGACACCTTGATACATTTTTACTTAAAAAAACATGCAACTTAGCCTCAAGGAAAATTGTCTAAAAAAATTCCTCTTGAGAAGAGTTTTACTTATAGAGTTCACTGACAAAAGGTCTATAAATGGGGTTTTCGAGACTTTTTTTTTTAAATGACAAGTCATACAACTATACAATGTTACTTTACTGTCTGATTCTCCTTAACCGTCACAGCGCTACAGGGTTTACAAATCCATGTGGTGATATGGCGTCCTTATGGATAATTGTAAATATAAAAGGTGCCCTGGTCCTGTGGCTGCAAAACAAGCCCCAAATCATCCTCTTTCCACCACCATGTTTGACAGTTTGTATGAGGTCTTTGTCTTGATATGCTGCGGTTGGTTTTCTCCAAACATGTTAGTTTTAGAAAGAAGAGGCTTTTACCCTTTGTAAGGCAGTAGCTTTCGAGTCTGTGCGGCAATGAGGCAGTGACCCAAAAAAGTTCAATTTAAATGTCTTTATTTTTAAGTTCACAAAATAAATCCAGAACTTTTATCCTTTAGTTCGCAGTTAGAGTGTCCCTATCAGTCCGTTGTCATGGGCGAATGCACCACTGTTGTGAACACGTTGGAGGCGACTTTGGAGCTGGGGCTCCCTCCGGTGGTTGCTGAGGGTAATGAACCAATTGCTGAATGGCTTTCAGCTGGGTCTGAATGGTCTGATATAAGTGACCTGAACTCCCATCAGCCTTGCCGGTAAACAATTGTTCTTTCAGGTCTTGCTTGGAGCTCAGCTTGCATTCCTGCTTTCATTCAGATAAGTGATTTGCTGTTTTTTCTCCTCTGGTTGGATTTTCTTTGCTAGTTTGCTGCCTTGCCGTAGACTTCAGACTGGTCCCCTTTTGGGGCCTGGCGCTGCATTTGTGCTCAGTTTGTGTTTGCACTTTTGCTCTGTTCCTGTGTCACTTTTTATTTGCTGAATTGCTGTGTTGTTACACCAGAGATCTGATTTAGGTGGTAGAGATCGTGTGATCTCAGGTTTTTTGTTAATCAGAAGTGTTGGTATTTTTATCAGGGTTTTTTGAGTTGCAGTCAGAATTCTTTCCTATACTTTTCTATCTAGACAGAATTGGGCCCCAGCTTTTGCTCATTCTATTTTCTGTCTGTGTTTGTATTTTCGTCTTGTCTAACCGTCATTACATGTTTGGGGGCTTCCTATTTCTTTGGGGGTTCTGCTACGGGGCAGTTAGCTTTCATCTTTCTGCCTTTAGGTGTAGCTATCTCTCCGGCTGTGACGAGGCGTCTAGGATCACCGTAGGTACGCTCCACGGCTACTTCTAGTGTTGCGGTTAGTTTAGGGTCCTGCAACCCAATAGTTTCCAGCCTCTCTGGTGTATTGCTACTTTGGCTATTTTTGCTATTTCTCCTCAGCTACCGAAAGATAACACCCCATTGTATCACTTGTGGGTGCGTCGGTAGCTTCGCCTTGTCTGGCCTCAGTTCAGACTCACACAGACCTATTCTACATATAGCCTCCTTCTCTGCTGCTGGCAAACAAAACACGGACACACCCAAACCTCAACTGAAAGTATAAATGGGTTTCATGGACATGATCCACTCCCAAAACCAAGAGTGGTGGGAGAGATCCTTCCACTACCAAACCTACAAAAATAAAAGCTATTTCAGGGTTTCTTAAGTCTGACTTGGTAAAATAGTTTGCCGAAATCCACTCTCTCTTTTATTTTGCATTGTAACCACAGGCGTGGCTATAATTACAATGCTCTCCAGCGGGTTCAGTATGCCTATGTTAAACATAACGGCCATCGTATCTGATTCTCCTTACTAACTCACACCTTCAAAATAAAACATACTTCTTTAGACTTTTTCTAATTGTGCTGTCATAAACTTGAACATTAAACTTGCTAATTGATGATCGGTAGTAGTGTTGAGCCACCCCCGTAGTGTTGGAGTTTGGTTCGGTTCACCGAACAGCCGTATGTTCGACGAACTGTTCGTCAAACTGTTCGTCGAACACCATCGAACACCGTAAAAACCAATGGCAGGCAAACAAAAACACATAGAAACACATAGAAAACACATAGAAAACACTTCAAAGGTGTCCAAAAGCTGACAAACTGCTCAGAAGACACAACTAACACTACAGTCATGGCCAAAAGTTTTGAGAATGACACAAATATTATATTTTCACATGATCTGCTGCCCTCTGGTTTTTATGTGTGTTTGACAGATGTTTTTATCACAGACAGAAATATAATAATTGCAAACATATGAGTAACAAAAGCTTATATTGACAGTTAGAATTAGTTAATGCAGCAAGTCAATATTTGCAGTGTTGACCCTTCTTCTTCAGGACCTCTGCAATTCTCCCTGGCATGCTCTCAATCAACTTCTGGACCAAATCCTGACTGATAGCAGTCCATTCTTGCACAATCAATACTTTCATTTTGTCAGAATTTTTAGGTTTTTGTTTGTCCACCCGTCTCTTGATGATTGACCACAAGTTCTCAATGGGATTAAGATCTGGGGAGTTTCCAGGCCATGGACCCAAAATCTCTATGTTTTGTTCCCTGAGCCATTTAGTTATCACCTTTGCTTTATGGCAAGGTGCTCCATCATGCTGGAAAAGGCATTGTTGATCGCCAAACTGCTCTTGGAGGGTTGGGAGAAGTTGCTGTTGGAGGACATTCTGGTACCATTCATTATTCATGGCTGTGTTTTTAGGCAAGACTGTGAGAGAGCCGATTCCCTTGGCTGAGAAGCAACCCCACACATGAATGGTTTCAGGATGCTTAACAGTTGGCATGAGACAAGACTGGTGGTAGCGCTCACCTTGTCTTCTCCAAATGAGGCGTTTTCCTGATGTCCCAAACAATCGAAAAGGGGATTCTTCAGAGAAAATAACTTTACCCCAGTCCTCAGCAGTCCACTGCCTGTACCTTTTGCAGAATATCAGTCTGTCCATGATGTTTTTTCTGGAGACAAGTGGTTTGTTTGCTGCCCTCCTTGAGACCAGGCCTTGCTCCAAGAGTCTCCGCCTCACAGTGCGTGCAGATGCACTCACACCTGCCTGCTGCCATTCCTGAGCAAGCTCTGCACTGCTGGTAGCCTGATCCCGAAGCTGAAACACTTTTAAGAGACGGTCCTGGCGCTTGCTGGTCTTTCTTGGGTGCCCTGGAGCCTTTTTGGCAACAATGGAACCTCTCTCCTTGAAGTTCTTGATGATGCGATAGATTGTTGACTGAGGTACAATCTTTCTAGCTGCGATACTCTTCCCTGTTAGGCCATTTTTGTGCATTGCAATGATGACTGCACGTGTTTCTTTAGAGATAACCATGGTTAACAGAAGAGAAACAAGGATGCCAAGCACCAGCCTCCTTTTAAAGTGTCCAGTGGTGTCATTCTTACTTAATCATGACAGATTGATCTCCAGCCATGTCCTCATCAACACCCACACCTGTGTTAATGGAGCAATCACTGAAAAGAGGTTAGCTGGTCCTTTTAAGGCAGTGCTGCAATGATATTGAAATGTGTTTTGGGGGATAAAGTTCATTTTCTAGCCAAATATTGACTTGCAAGTAATTGCTGTTAAGCTGATCACTCTTTATAACATTCTGGAGTATATGCAAATTGCCATTAGAAAAAGTGAAGCAGTAGACTTTGTAGAAAAAAAAAATTTGTGTCATTCTCAAAACTTTTGGCCATGACTGTACATAGTATAATAGCCGCTAATTCAATTGCCGGCTTTTGTGAAATTACAGACCCGACATGAAATGACACATGGTTTACATACAGTTAACCTTGTAATTTCATGTAGTTTGATATATGGTTTTCACTAACAATTACATGAGTGTATGTGTGCAAAATTTCAGACAACTAGGGGTTAATTTAAGGTGTAAATTCGTTGAATAAAAAATGCGTGGGCTCCCGCTGTATTTTGTCAACCAGACAGGTAAAGCCAGCGAGTGGGGGCAGATAACAATAGCCCAGGGAGGGTGCATTTATTTTGTGCCCCCACTGGCTACTAACATCTGCCCCCAGCCACCCCAGAAAAGGCACATCTATAATGAGATGCGCCCTTTCTGGCACTTATCCCGTCTATTCCCATTGCCCTGTAGCGGTGGCTAATGGGTTAATAATGGGTTAAAGCCACCTTGCTATTGGAAGCCTTGGTTACCAACTCCCCTGCAGCATCGCGCTGGTATCCAACGTACACATCGGGTTTCCAGGCACAACCCCGCGCCTGGAAACCCGACTTGTACCTTGGTTACCAGCTGATCGCTGGTCTCCTGCCTACCACATGCAGCGATGCGTGCTGGCCAGCGGGAGACCAGCGATCAAAAAAATTTCCATTACTGTGAAAAAATCCACTTACGATTTTGGTGCACAAACAGTTATCGAACATAACCTCGAATAGACGGATTTTTTCCAAATCGTTCGGGTTCGTCGAACGGCTCGAACACCGCCCAAAACAGCTAGAATTTGAGATTGGCGAACAGTTCCAGTCAAACACCGCTCATCTCTAATCGGTAGATCTTTTTTTACAATTTGTCTGAGTATTGCACACTTTGATGTTGGAGTAAATTTTCTGGGCCGTCCACCCATTTGAAAACTGTCAACGTCAACTGTCAACGTGTGAATAATCTTTCTCATTGTAAAATGATGAACTTCAAATTATTTAAAAATGGCCTTATAACCTATTTTTAGATTAAGGGCAGCAACAATTGGTTCTTTAAGATTATTGCATTCCTACTCAGCAATATCTTGACACATGCCTGGATGCACCAGACCAGCAAACTGTCAAAACTTCTGCTTTTATAAAGAGGTCATACTTACCGATGAGTAATCAATCAAGGACATTTGATTAGCAGTGTTAGGGCTCATTACTCACTGGCGAGAAATAAGGACGAGTGCAATCCGATAAAAAATCGGATTGCTCTCGGACCAATGTTATTCAATAGGTGACATCTCATTTGCGATTTTTTTTCTCAGCCGAAATCGGACTGAGAAAAAAATCGCTGCATGCTGCGATTTGCTGCGATTCTCGGATGAGACTCACCAATACAAGTCAATGGGTGCGAGAAAAAATCAGACAGCACTCGCACCATGCGAGTGCTGTCCGTTTTATACGCACCGGTGTCCTTTGAAAAGCCGGCAATTCATGTCCGGCTACTTTAAAATCACACTGACAGCTCACAAAACACTAGATATATACACATAGAATAATCATATATATATATATATATATATATATATATATTCATGTCATTGTGACACATATATATATATTTATAGGTCATACACTTCTACATAGCATAATAGCCGCTAATTCAATCGACGGCTTCTGTAAAATCATTACAGAACACGACATGAAATGACACATGGTTTACATCCAGTAAACCTTGTCATTTCATTTAGTTTGATATATGGTTTTCACTAATAATTAGATGAGTGTATGTGTGCAAAATTTCACACATGTAGGTGTTAATTTAATGTGTAATTTAGTTGTAAAAAAATGCGTGGGCTCCCGCAGTATTTTCTCTGCCAGACAGGGAAAGCCAGTGACTGATGACAGATATTCATAGCCTAGAGAAGGAACATTGTTTTTGGGCCCCCCCCGGCTACTAACATCTGCCTCCAGCCACCCCAGAAAAGGCACATCTATTATTAGATGCGCCTTTTCTGGCACTTAGCCCGTCTTATTCCCATTGCCTTTAGCGGTGGCTAATAGGTAAATAATGGGTTAATGCCACCTTGCTATTGAAAGGTGACATTAAACAGGGTTAATAATGGAGAGTTGTCAATTAGACAACTATTCATTATTAATACTATAGTAGTAAATGGTTAAAAAAACACGCACATTAATTAAAAATTATTTTAATGAAATAATGACACATAGTTTTTGACCACATTTTATTGTACTGGTAGTCCATTTGAATCCTTGTTCTCCTGTAATAAAAATAAAATAATAAAGCAACAATATCCATAACTCTCCGCCGTTCAGTCAGGTCCCACGCTGCAATCCATCTGAAGGGGGTAACAGGTTTACAGCAGGGACCAGTGCTAATGCTGCCATCCCTGCTGTAAACCCTGGTAGAATGAATGAGTTCAAACTCTGCGCAGCCTCCCCGGCTCACAGGAGATGAACTGATTAGCTGGGAAACTTAATTGATTTTTTCCCACGCTATTGAGTTCACTTCAGGTCAGCCGGGGACTCCACACAGCCCCACTGACGTCAGCAGGAATCCCTGGCTGACCTGAAGTTAACTCAATAGCGTGGGAAAAATCAATTAAGTATTGGCAGAAGGTGGAGCTTTTATCTCCATTAGACTGGAGTGGCATGTCCGACTTGACCACTGATCCATTCATTCCCTCAGTGGCTGCACTTGTTTTTTTATAGAAGCCTCAAAGAGAATGAATGGACATGCGGTCAGACATCCCACCTGCCGCTCCATTTTGAAATGGGGATAAGTGTCCTATCAACGATAAAACTTCCTCATTCTTCCGATCGGTGCAGTTTCTATCCTATCCTGTGGAGCCCATGGATGGGTGACAATGTAAACTACCATAATTATGCATCCCAGTTATGGGGGTTCACAGCAGATGTGCAGGACCCTGGTCTTCTGTAACCGGCCCTCACTTCTTTGCATGTGTGTGGTCCTTTGCTTAGCTAAGTGCGTGGCGCTTCCCACACTCACTGTTCCGCTGGAGCGCCCAGAAGATCTCGGCCTCAGTAAGTCGCGGCGCTCGGGGTGCAGAGCACGCTGCTCAAGGTGCGGAGCATGCTGCTCACCGACCTGCACTCTCCCTTATTACGGGAAACTAACTCCAACTTCGTGCGCTTTCTGCTCTGAGTTTCCAATGAACACGCCCCCTCTTCCCGGGTCATGGGGTTTGTCCAGTCCCCTATTCTTTCCCCCAGGCAACATGGGACACAGCCCCGAGAATTCCGGACCCGGCTCAGCGCAGGTACCTACAGCCAGGTCTTCCTCACACTCCCCCTCTCCTTTAACTCGCCATTCTACTGGCGAGAATTCCTTCACCAGACATTCACACTCTTCCATTTCTCGAACAATACGCTGCCAAATAAACTGGTCTTTATCATATCGAGTGGGAGGTATTCCAGCTGTCGTCCGTTCAGTATGGCATAGTTTAGGTTAAGTGATAGAGTCAGGTTGAGTGGTGGAGTCAGGTTGAGTGGTAGAAGACGGAAGCACATCTGAGTTCACTGGATCAGCCAATTCTGACGTTTCAGGCCTACGTGCTTCACTTGGACTGGTGAGTGGCAGACTTTCTAAATCTGGGAGTAAACCAAGTGGTTCTACCTCATCACAATTGAGGACCATGGGGGTGAGCGTTTCGGTGCCATCCAGCACTCTCCTCTTCTTCGGGATTCCGTGACAGGCAAGGATGCAACATGCTATTGTGGACTATTCGAGTAGGCGCCCCTTCTTCCCCTTTGGGTTGAACTTCGTACACTGGCCCACTGGATCCAACTCGGCATTTCACCCGATATAGAGTCTTTTCCCATCGATGTTCTAACTTTCTCCGAGGCCGCTTGTCGTGGACCAACACTCAATCTTCGGCCTTGAGAGCTGTCCCTCGAAGAGGCATCACTTCCTGGTGTTGGAGTTCCTGGAACTTGGCCGCACCAGCCGATGAAGAGTCTGCAGTCGATGGCGGTGTTCTCGGACCCAAGAAGACACCCCGTCCGTGGGTGGTCTTCTCCCGGATCCAGCTCCAGCTCTGTAATTTCTTGTCCTTTTCGCCAGAACAGCAGAGTATAAGGAGTGTATCCTGTCATACTGTGCACTCGGTTGTTATATACCCAGACTAATTCAGCCACGTATTCAGGCCACCGTATTTTCCGATCTTCCTCCAATGTTTGGAGCATCTGAATCTGCATCTGGTTGAAGCATTCACAAGCTCCATTCCCCTGAGGATGATAGGGTGTCGTCCTTGACTTCTCGATCTTGTACAGGCGATATCTATAAACAGAAAGATAGTGAGGAAACACTTAGCTAACATAAATGAATTCAAGTCTCCAAGTCCAGATGAATTACACCCCAGAGTACTGAAGGCGATTGCAGAAGAAACTTTTGAACCACTCTCCATAATCTTTCAAAATTCTTGGAGAACAGGAGAAGTCCCAGAAGACTGGAGAAGAGCAAATGTTGTTCCTATCTTCAAAAAGGGGAAGAAGGTGGACCCAGGGAACTATAGGCTGGTGAGTCTGACTTCTATACCAGGAAAGATCTTTGAACAAATTATTAAACAACATGTATGTAAGTACCTGGATAAGAATGAAGTGATTAACCACAGTCAGTATGGGTTTGTAACTAATAAGTCATGTCAGACTAACTTAATTTCCTTCTATGACCGAATCATTGACTGGGTGGATCAGGGAAATGCTGTAGATATAGTATTTCTTGACTTCAGCAAAGCATTTGACAAAGTATCTCACACAATCCTTATTGAAAAAATGACTAAGCATGGAATGGACAAGGCAACTTTTTAGGTGGATTCATAACAGGCTTAGTGATCGGACCCAAGGAGTGGTCGTAAATGGCTGCACACCCAGTTAGAAGAGTGTCTTAAGAGGGGTAACACAGGGCTCTGGCCTGGGCCCTGTATTGTTCAACATCTTTATCAATGATTTAGATGTAGGAATGGAGGGTAAACTGATTAAATTTGCTGATGACACAAAGCCAGGAGGGATAGCTAATACAAGAGAAGAGAGAGAGAGGATTCAAAAAGATATAAATAGACTGGAGCAGTGGACAACAACTAACAGAATGGTTTTTAACAGGTAAAAATGCAAAGTACTACATCTGGGCAATAAAAATGAAAAAGCATATACAGAATGGGAGGAATAGGCTAAGCAGCAGTACATGTGAAAAAGGTTTGGGTATGCTAATAGATCACAGACTGAACATGAGTCAACAGTGTGATGCAGCAGCAAAAAAGGCAAATAAAATTCTGGGATGTATTAACAGAAGCATACAGTCTAGATCACGTGAAGTCATTATTACCCTCTACTCCTCTTTGGGCAGACCTCATCTGGAATACTGTGTCCAGTTTTGGGGACCACATTTTAAAAAAGACATCAACAAACTGGAGCAAGTTCAGAGAAGAGCGACCAGAATGGTGACCGGTCTGCAAACCATGTCCTATGAGGAACGGTTACAAGATTTGGAAATGTTTAGCTTACAAAAAAGAAGACTGAGAGGAGACTTAATAGCTGTCTACAAATATCTCAAGGGCTGTCACATCGTAGAAGGATCATCTTTATTCTCATTTGCACAAGTAAAGACTAGAAGCAATGGGATGAAACTGAATAGAAGGAAACACAGATTAGATATTAGAAAAAACTTTTTGACAGGGTGATCAATGAGTGGAACAGGCTACCACAAGAATGGTGAGTGCTCCTTCAATGGAAGTCTTCAAACAGAGGCTGGACAGACATCTGTCTGGAATGATTTAGTGAATCCTGCTTTGAGCAGGGGGTTGGACCAGATGACCCAGGAGGTCCCTTCCAACTCTACCATTCTATGATTCTATGATGTAACTCTTCCATCACTCGGCCTTGAAACCAAGCACCCTGGTCAGAGTGGATCCTCTTCGAGCAACCGTACACCTCGGATGAAGTCTTGGCAGATAGCCTACGCCGCTGACTCGACAGTCTGATCCCGAGTTGGAGTCACCACAGCAAGCTTGGTGAAGTGGTCAGTCATCACCAGACATAAGCCGGGACCACAGGTCAAGTAGTCAATCATCAACAGCTCTAAGGGGGCGTAAGTCACGATGGTCTGCGTTGGGGTTCTCTGCTCTGGAGGCTTGGCTAGTTCACAGCTCTGACATCACTGTCAGGCCTCCTCTTCTGCAGCCTTCAATCGGGGGTGATATATACCAGCTTCTGCAGCCACTGGGACATCTTCTCTGGACCCAAGTGAGCCCCTCTCTTATGGGCCTCCATAGCGACGACTCATATCAACTTCTCTGGAAGCACCACTTGCCAGGTGACTCCCAGCTCTTGCACCAACTGTATTCTTCGATACAGCAAGCCATCTTCTAGCTGGAGTCTTTCCCACTGCCATAGAATCTGCAGAGTTCCCGGGGACAGAGCGTCTCTTTCACACCGGCTGGGGAGTTGCTTCAGGGCCACCCACTGTCTCAGCTGCGCTAGTTTCTTATCTTCCTGCTGGAGTCTCACCCTGTCATCCTGGGGTCACCCCACCAACTGTTCCCCAGACGCCTCTCCGATCTGTTTCTGCATCGCCGTCAAAGACCTGGAAAGGTCCTGGAAACCAGGAATCTCTTCTGCTTCTAACTCTTCATCCCGATCACATTCAGGTCGCTCATGAGTCACTCTCGACAGAGAATCAGCATGCGTGCATGCTCCGGCCCGGTATGCGATCTTGTACAGATATTTTGCCATATGGGCCACCCACCGTTGCTCAAATGTCCCCAGGCTGGCATTTTCCAGGTGGGCTAGTAGATTGTTGTCGGTACCCACTACTTCGGATCTGGAGAGGTATTCGACAAACTTCTCAGTCATCGCCCACACTAATGCCAGCAGTTCTAGCTTGAATGAGCTGTGGAGGGACCAGCTCGCATAAGTGATTACTCATTCTTTCCCGTTCTACATCTGCGACAACACGGCCCCCAGTCCATGTAGACTCACATCAGTGTGAAGGATGAAGGGCTGTGAGAAGTCCGCGTAAGCGAGTATGGGAGCCTCAGTCAAGGCCATCTTCAGGGCTCAAAAGGCTTCTTGGGGGCTTCCCCACTGGATAACCCAATTCTTGGAACCAGACTACACTCCCTTTAGTAGTTCCAGCAGTGGATTAGCGATACCGGTGAAATTCTTCTTCTTCTTCGTCAGTTCCAGAAAGGCGCAAACGTTCTTCACTGTCTTTGGGGTTGGCCATTCCTGTACCGCCGCTATCTTTTCACGAGACACTCTCTCTCCTTCAGTGGATACAATGTGTCCCAGGTACTCAGACAATGCTTCTGTAAACGACTCAACACTTGTTCCAGCTGCTGGAGGTGTTCAAGGTGGCTGCATAGACAATAATGTCACCCAGGTAGATCAGGGTGGCTTCAAAGTTCAGGTCCCCCAGACACATTTCCATCAATCGCTGGAACGTCCCAGGAGTGTTAGTCAGGCCGAAGGACATCCGGTTGAATTCAAACAATCCCAGTATGAATGCTGTCTTCGGCAGGTCATATTCGGCCATGGGGATCTGCCAGTATCCGCTGGCCAGATCCAGAGATGAGAAATACTTTGCCTTTCCCAATGTTGAGAGCGACTTTTCAATTCGGGGTAAAGGATAAGAGTCCAACACCGTACAAGCATTCAGTCACCTATAGTCCACACAAAAACGCAGGGTCCCGTCTTTCTTCCGGACTAGGATAATAGGAGCTGCCCATGGGCTCTGGCTCTCCCGTATGACCCCACTCTGCAGCATGTGTGCCAACATTTCTTTCACCTCTTTGTACATTTGAGGCGGTATCTGCCATTACCGCTCCCAGATTGGTGCAGCGTTTCCCGTGGGTATCTCATGAGTTATGACTGTCATGCACCCGAAGTTATCCTCATGATGGGCGAACACATCCTGATAGCATTCCAGTAAAGCCTCCACCTGTTCCACCTGTTGCGATGAGAGTCCTGTTAATTCAGCTTGCATTTGCTCCAGGATTCGGCACCCTTGCTTGGTGCTTCCAGGTGGGTGCTCCGGGGTAAGGGTGACAGCTACAGTCCATTGGTCTCCTTGCTTCACTGCCAGATGGACTGCCTCCGGTGGTCTAAATTCTTCGGGCATGCCTAGCACCTGCACCACTTCACTTTTAGGCGGGAGCGTAAGATTTTCCTCCCCTAGGTTCACGCACCACACCACAACGTTGCCATCGTGGAAGACGGCTAGTGTCTGGGAAATGAGGAGCCTGGGAGTATTTGTTCCTTTAGGGTTGGTTCAATCTGGACTTCCACCCCTTCGCGGGGCATACAAGCTTGTACGGGCAAGGTGAGCACAGTCTGGCCAGGCGGAAGGACGAGTTTAGCAGCTGCAGAGAGGGACCAGCACTTTTCCTAGCACTTTTCCTCCACTCGACGTTTCCTGGGCCTGAGTGACCTGTATCAACTGTCGAAACACCTTCCTCTGGGGGATTCATGGATTCCACCGGTTCAGAAAAGCGTCTGGGGACTCGCAGATCAAGAGGGTCCCAAGTTCTTTTAGCACATTCATTCCCAGAGTTACTGGAGGGCCATTGCTGTTTTCTCTGGCGGCCATCACGACTCCTTTCCGGCCACATCTTTGCAGCATACTGTAATCTGCATCCAGACCACCCCTGCGACCGGGATGGGCAACCGAGGAAAATGACGTCTGAAATATGCTTCCGGCATTGTGGTCACTTGCGAACCGATATCACCTAGGCAGCGGACGGCTCGACCATTCATTTCAGCCCATACAAGGGGATTCACAGAAATTAAACTTTCGGGACTGGCTTCTATCTTCTTTGGCCTTTCAGGCTCCATGGCGTCGTCCCCCAGCCACGGAGCCCACTAGTTTAACGGCTGCGGAATAAGAGGCCGCCCCTGTCTTGCGCAGCCTCAGGCATAGTGTCCCACGTCCCCACACTTGAAACAAATCAGATGTCTTTCGGCTTGTTCCCTTTCCTGGTGGGGTACAATGGGCAAGTGGGGCTCAGTGTCACTTCTGTCTGTAGACAGATTTGAAGCCACGGCAGGGTCTCTCCTGAGGCCAGACCACTCTTCCCCCATTTCCCACGCAGGCATTCCCGCAAAGCTTGTTTAAGCGACGCATCCCTGAGGCCCGCTACAAGTTGATCCCTCAAAATCACATCAGGGGGTCACACGCCCACATTATCCTTCTTAGCGTTCGCTGCGTGCACCTCTTGTAGCGTGTTCATGTATTGTGTCACAGATTCGCCCTCTCTCTGAACACGGCTACATAATCGCATACGCAATTCTCCAATATCAGTGGGATCCCATGCATCTCTTCCAAAATTTGCAACATTTTAGTAAAGGTGTTCCGTTCATGAGGGGGCCGAAACATGACAGAACATCTAGCCTCCCCATCTAGGGCCATCACAGCAATCTCTGCTTGCATAGCAGGGGGTCATTGAGTACATTCTCAACATGCCTTTAACCCAATCAGTCCAGTCCCACAGTAGTGTATTACTGTGTAAGCTCGGTGCACCCATAACCATCTGGTCTGCTGCCTCTGGGTTCATGGACTGCATCCTGCCAACTACGCCAAATGTAAGCAGGTGCTGAGATGCAGTACGCAGGGATTGCGGAGCAGTACGGTATAACAGTAGTATTTATTCTTAACAATAAAGGGTTAAAGTAATCTCCACGCAGGGAGTTAATAAGCAGTGGCAAAAAAAGGTAAATCAAACAGGGGATAAATGAAATAAGCAGAAGGAGTGCAACAGTCTAGGTTTCAAACAGCACTTATTGTAGCTCCCGCTGATGTCCTTAGTCCACAGTCTGATGTGGGTAGTAGCACCGGCAATGGCCGGCGTAGTGTCCTCCGATGGGGTCCAAGGTTAGCGATCCGTCTTCTGACGGTAGCGGGTGGACTCCGGTTTCACCTGCTGAGCCTCCGGTTCATAAGCCCGCACAATCAATGCGGGAAAAGCTGCAGAAGTCTCTGTACTAAACGCAGTTGGTGCATGCCAGCCGGCAAAGGGGACCGTACTTCAGTGTCCTGCAACTGGCCCACGCTTCTCTGCACGCGCGCAGTCCTTTGCTTAGCTAAGCGTACGGCGCTTCCCGCACTCACTGCTCCGCTGGAGCGCCCAGGAGATCTCGGCCACAGTACGTGCCGACGCTGCTGTTCGGGGTGCAGAGCACACTGATCAAGGAGCGGAGCACGCTGCTCACCGTCCTGCACTCTCCCTGACGGCAGGAACTAACTGCAGCTTCACGCGCTGTCTGCTCTGAGTTTCATGTGAACACGCCCCCTCTTCCTGGGTCATGGGGTTTGTCCAGTCCACTATTCCTTCCCCCGGCAACATGGGGGCAGCCCCGACAGTTCCGGACCCAGATCAGCGCAGGTACCCGCAGCCCAGTCTTCCTCCTTACATATGTAATCTATGGTAGTATGAAAATGCGGAGTGCCCTGTAGTCTCTGTACTTGATGTAAAACTTGCATCCTTTTTGACACCCTGCCTTATGGAGGAACGATAGGATGGAACTGGAGATATTGTGGTCAACAGAATCCTGCAGAGGGCAAAAGGTTAAAAAATAAATAATAATAAAATAATAATAATAATAATATTAGTGATTGCAAAATAATACAATTTCATGTATCCATTAACAAGATGTATGTTCAATTTGTTTTTATTAAACAATTTTGAAAATACAAAAGTCACGCAGGACTTAACAAAACTTGTAATGATAACAATATTCATGCGGAAATATAAACAGGTTGCACCATATTGCAGCTGCAAAAAAGGAACTACCTAAATTTTAATATCAGCAAATGAAAAATTATTCTGAACATTCCGACATAGAGGTTAGAAAGAGACATAGGGAAAGAGAAGAGAAAAAAAATTAAATAAATAAATAACATTTTTTAGGGAGAGTTGGAGGATTAGGAGGGAGAAGTGGGATGAAAGAAGTGGGGGGGTAACAGGGAGAAGGGGTATGGAAAAAGGGAGGAGGGAAAGATTAAGGAAATGAGGCAACAATCTTGAGGTGAGCACATAGCAACAACTCAGAAACAGGATCCAGTCGCTCCAAAATCTCCTAAAACTATCACCGCGTCCAGAACTTTCGGCTATGAGTAAACAAGATGTAAATATAAAATGTATAGTAGAGGAGCTGCAAGGACACTAAACTTCAGAAAGGCAAATTTTCAATGGCTGAGAGATGATCTTAGTGCTATAAACTTGGACAATGTCTTGAGTAATAAAAGTACAAAGCAAATGGGACAGTTTTACAAGCATTCTGAATAGATACTGTGCACAATATATACCCTATGGGAAAAACAAGCTAGAAATAGAAGGAACCACGATGGCTAAGCAGAGCTGTAATGGGTGCAATAAATGACAAAAAGAAAGTGTTTAGAGAATTAAAGCAAGAAGGTAATAATGAGGCATTAAATAATTGTAGAAAAAAATTGTTTAAAATTAGATCAAGTCAGCAAAGATTGAGACAGAGAGGCTCATTGCCAAAGAAATTAAAAATAATCCAGAAATATTCTGTAACTATATAAACAGTAAGAAACTGAAAAATGATAGTGTTGTCTGAGGAAAATTGTGGAAGAGGATGAAGGAATGACCAATCTGCTAAACTCCTTTATCTCTTCAGTATTTATACAAGAAAATCCCTTGACAGACGACCTGATCAGGGGTGCTAGAATTTCTACATTCAATGTCACCTGCTTAACCCAGCAGGAAGGCAGGAAGTATGGAGCAGCCTCAAAAACACTAAGGTAGACAAATCTCTGGGTCTGGGTGGCATACACCTCCGAATACTGCAGGAATCAGGGACAGTGATAGACAGACCGTTATTTTTAATATTCACAGATTTGATAATAACAGGGTCTGTACGACATGACTGGTGCATTGCAAATGTGATGGCAATAGTAAAAAAATGGTGTGAAGAAATCCTCCTTCAGCATGTGAAGCTGTAAAAGGATACCTGGCTCACCAGGTAGTCCAGCCACACCAGGTAGTATCCAAGTCATACAAGATGATCTCCTGCGGAGCCCACACTGTGTAATTGCTTTGTCCAGTCAGAGAGGAATTTCATAAAGAAATTTAAGATGAATATGGAGTTATCATACATCCTGGTCGCACACTGGTTTCGAGATCTCTGGAATGAGCCAAACGCCTTCCAGGGTCTTGATCCGTTTTAGCACCTCAGAGTGGGGAGTGATGCAGAATGGCTAGTGGAAGCCAAGTAGCGAAGCAGTGTTTGATCTCCAAGTGTAACGGGGGCCCAGCTAGATCCAGTAGCGCTAGAAGTGCCACCCTGTGATCTTCTGTTGGGAAATTATCATCCTTCATAGGTTTTGGGAATTTTAGCTTCAAACACCCAAGGGAGAGAGATAAGGCCCCTCCCTGGTACACAAAGGGTGTGTCCAACCAAAGAGGTCCAAAATTCCTCCTGACATGTGTGCAAACCTCATCATCAACTATAAAAACGTCTGACTGCTGTGATGGCCAACAAGGGTTTTGCCACCAAGTATTAAGTCTTGTTTGCCAGAGGAATCAAATACTTATTTCTCACTGCAAAATGCAAATAAATTTATGGTTGTTGGTATATGGGCATACATGAATTGGCCAATTTGTGCACTAAGACACTTCATTTTCATCTATTACTGTAAGTTAAAAAAAAATTTTGGAAAAAAAATCTTTTTGAGGAATAAAATCTAAATGTAATGTTTTTAATGTTTTTCTGTGTTTTCACATGGCCTAGATTCATGCACAGTGCTGCTGTACTCTTTTTTTCTATATAATGCAGTTTGGCAGCTTGCACGTGTTCACATTAGGAGGTGCTGATCAAGTTTTTCTGTATACTTAACTATTGGATGCTGGCTGCCTCCAGCCTGATTTTGCACTCCTCCCATTGACCTGCAGGAGGCCGTAATCAGCTCTACCTGCCCATAAATTGTGGGCTTAGCCTGGGAGTGACATGAGTGTCCATAATTGTAGGCTGATAGCCCAAGAGAGGCATATACAGTAGAGCAGGGACCCATCAGAGGGAGGTCACCTTGCCATGGTTGATGGGCATACATGAATTGGCCATTAGGAGGTGCTGATCAGGTTTTTCTGTATATACAGCTCTGGCAAATATTAAGAGACCACTGCAAAATTTTCAGTTTGTCTGATTTTTCTCTTTATAGGTATATTTTCGAGTAAAATGTAAATTGCTAATTTATTCTATAAACTACTGACAAAATGTCTCCAAATTTCCAAGCAATACATTTTGTATTTATTCTCAGAAAATGAGAACTGGTCAAAATAACAAAAAATGCAGTGTTTGCAGACCTCAAATACTGCTAAGAAAACAAGTTCATAATCATTTAGAAACAACAATACTAATGTTTTAACTCAGGAAGAGTTCAGAAATCAATATTTTGTGGAATAACCATGATTTTTAATCACAGCTTTCATGCGTTTTGGCATGCTTTCCACCAGTCTTTCACACTGCTTTTGGGTGACCTTATGCCACACCTGGTACAAAAATTTAAGCAGTTCTTTTTTGATGGCTTGTGACTATCCATCTTCCTCTTGATTACATTCCAGAGGTTTTCAATGGGGTTCAGGTCGGGAGATTGGGCTGGCCATGACAGGGATTTGATGTGGTGGTCCTTCATCCACACATTGATTGACCTAGCTGTGTGGCATGGCGCATTGTCCTGCTGGAAAAACCAGTCCTAAGAGTTGGTGAACATTGCCTGAGCAGAAGGAATCAACTGTTTTTCCAAGATAACCTTGTATGTGGCTTGATTCATACGTCCTTCGCAAAGAATAACCTGCCCTATTCTAGCCTTACTGAAGCATCCCCAAATCATCACGGATCCTCCATTAATTTTCACAGTGGGTGCAAGACACTGTGGCTTGTATGCCTCTCCAGGTCTCCGTCTAACCATTAGACGACCAGGTTTTGGCAAAGCTGAAAATTAGACACATCAGAGAAGATTACCTTACTCCAGTCCTCTATGGTCCAATCCTTATGGTCTTTGGCAAACTTCAGCTTGGCTCTCCTTTGTTTCTCATTGATAAAAGGCTTTTTTCTAGCTTTACATGACTTGAGCCCTGCCTCTAGGAGCCTGTTACGAACTGTTCTTGCCGTGCACTTCACCCCAGCTGCCATTTGCCATTCCTTTTGTAGATCACTTGATGTCGTCCTGCGGTTGCTGAGTGACATTTAAATAAGATGACGGTCATCCCGGTCAGTGGAGAGTCGTTTTCGCCCTCTGCCGGTCTGTAGCTTTGTTGTCTCCAATGTCTGCTGCTTGACCTTGTTGTAATGGACTGCCGTCTTAGAAATTTTAAGGATGGAGGCAGGCAACATGACGCTCACTGTATCCCTCTGCTATTAAAGCCAGAATTGAGCCCTTCTTTTCCTCACTCAAGACTTTTCTTTTCAACTCCTTTGGCATGGTTAAAAGTTATTTTTTCATTCCTATTACTTTTGGGATATTACTAGCATTTGTTTTGCCATCCAGCTTGTCCTATTGCAAAGAGGATTGTGAACACCACAGCAGTGTTTTTTGTACTTTCATTAGTTTAATAAGATTTGTTTCAGGTGATCACCTAATCAGAAGCACATTAAGTAGAATGAGGTGCACTCTAGTTGGAATTCAACTGACACTGGAATGGACTGACTGTCAGACATGGAGAGAAGCTGATTTTTATAAAACTGTGCAGTGGTCTCTTAATTTTTGCCAGATCTGTATGTATATATATTATATATATATATATATATATATATATTTATATTCCAATCGCTCCAAAACACCTTAAATAAATTGCATGGTGGATTGACTCTTCCTGAGTCTCAAAGCATTATTTTTTTCAGTTTTAATATCATCTTAGAAAGTTTACAGATCTCTGCTGAAGCCATTTGAATCTGAGGCAGGAAGATGGGAATGATAATGAAATGATAATAGCGTTACCAGTGATGTGGCAGTATCACCAGATGAGAAATGAATAGGCCGCAAGGCTTCATACTGGAAAGGTAATGTTGCAGAATACAGAAACATTTTCAGATACAACATCTAATCGGAGCGAACAAATGGAAGAATGCCAGCATGGATTTCCTATGAAATACAGCGGCAGCACCTTTGTAGAAAACAGTATTTAACTCTTTTTGCTTGGAAAAATAATTTCTGCTTAAGTCAGTCTGACAGAGGACATATAGTTCTACATATTAAATAGCAGTTCACTTGGAAATGGGAAACTGTATTTAAAAAATCATTTAATTACCAAAATTCAGTATGTTTTTCTTTTACTTCCTCATTTGTCATTGAAATGTGCATTGACATAGATAGCAGTTGTTGTGACTTTTCTTCCACTGTCAATGAAGACCAGAATCCCAGTATTAACACCCACCTCTTTCTTTATCCTGATACGTATCGCTCTAGATATCACCAAAATAGTTTCTGCCAGGAATACTGGACATTTGGTGTTCTGACTATATTAGAAGTACATATATTTTTTTAACCTGTTGTAATTAACAGTAAAAAGAATAAATCATTACTCAAATGTACTACTACATCAGCCGCTAGTAAACTGTAATATGTTTATTTTATTAAAACAAAGGTGTAGAACATTTTATTTGCCCAATGTTTCGAAATAAGCTCATGAACAAATTTAATAAAAATTTTTACATATGTTAATGATTACCTTTAGTTAATAAACTTGTTATAATTTTTAGTTTGCAATCTTCATTCCTTCATTTGTTTTCAGACTCCCTGATATACAGTTTGCTGTTTGATCCAAATCATATTTTTCTATTGTGAAAATGTCTCCCTCAGTAATACATGCTGGCTGAGAGCTCTGAGTGTATCCTGGCAGGTGCTGACTTCACTTGCTTTCATGTATCAGCAGCACAGTTCCAGAAGAGAAATTATTTCCTCTCCTTGTGCTTTCCTCCTTGTCTATAGCCTGTTTTCTCTGCTCTTCATAAAACTTCTCTTTCCCTCCTCTTCACTGCAGATCAGTGTACAATCTCATCCCTCCTGATATTTATAACACTGAGGGAAGGGAGGACAACGAGATCAGTCAAAACCAAGTGTAGGAGCTCTGACAGTTTGTAGATTCTTTGCAGATTAGTCAACGAGATAAATGACTAATGGCACATTTAGACTAATCAGTTAATGAGCATGCATAGTAACATTTATTACTTAATATCAATCTGTCTAAATAGGCCAAAATCAACTTGTCACGACCCAGCTGTTGTGAGACCTGAGACCAGGGGCTCCTTCCCTGTCCCTACTACTAGGGGGCACCCTACCTCGCCCTATTCCCCAGGATACTTCTGAAGGTGTAAATGCCGGGTTGCCACCCTTGCCTTATCTCCTGAGTCAGCCCTCTGTTCTCTTCCCAACCCAGGGAAGAGGAGCACTACTGTGCACTGCAGTAAAGCAAACCAACGAACAAGGCAACACAAACAAGGGTAAATTGAAAATACCAAGCATACAAATATTCACTCACATATAACAGAGGAATGCACCGAGGAGTGGAGGACGGGAGAATAACCAAAGTAAGAGGAGGGAAGGGAATTATCACACTTACAAACCACAAAACAGTCACAGATAAACCCACTAAACACCTTTTCATATTAACATGTCTCTTCCCAGCCATACAGCATAAGCTAGCTCTGACATGGGTTTGAATCAGGACCCAGATTATAAAAGGGGATTGGAGTGGTTTCTTGAGCACAGCTGAGCGCTCAGACTCCCAGAGCTCCCAACATGGCAGATTAACCCCTGTTCTGCCAAAAGAAATTAATACCATTTAAAAAGAAGGAGAAATGCTTCTTTTCAGCGCAGGAGTTGGAGCAATCAGACGCTGTGGTCTTCTGGCTCCTCTCTGTTGTGATAACACCATGACACAACCATTGAATAAGCAAAATTCGATCTTATCAGAAAATCATTTTCAGAATTTTTTTGACCCCAGGCGCAATTTTTTTAAAAAACAACAACTCAGATTTATGCACCCTACATGGGCCTAGTGCTGAGTGTCGACTACCAATGTCTGTTATTGTCAGCAGTGCTGACGTCACAGTGACTGCACTGCAGTTGTAGATGGCACAAGCCACTGAGCTCACTGATTGGCTGCAGTGATGTCAATGTGACGTCAGGATTGCAAACAATAACACACACCGAGAGCAGCAGTGGAGACTCAGCATTGGACCTGGGAAAGGCTGGTAAAAAGGGTTTTTGCTAAAAAAAAAAAAAGTACCTTAGTGGGAGCATCATTTTTTGTAACACAAATGATGATCCCACTAAGGCCAGTTTCACACGTCCAGATATTTCCAGTACCGATAAACACGGTACCGGAGATGTCCGTGGGTCCGTGTAAAAACGTGGTATATCCATGTGGCACACGTGCCGCATGTGTGCTGCATCAGGATCACACGGACGCCCGCAGGGGAAGAAGCGCTACAGTAAGCGCTGTACCCCTGCTTGTGCTGAAGCTGCCTGTCATTATTCTCCCTGCTCTGCCGGCAACAGCGAGCAGGGAGAATGAATGAAAGAAAACCCGACGTGGAGTCCCCCTTAGTTTTTGAACCAACCCGGCAAAACTATACAGGTGCGGGCTGCTTTTCTCAGGCTGGAAAGGGGCAATGAATATGGGCCCTCCCCAGCCTAAAAACAGCAGCCCGCAGCTGCCCAGAAAAGGCACATCTATTAGATGCGCCTATTCTGGAGCTTTGTCGGGTTCTTCCCACTTGCCCTGTGGAGGTGGCAAGTGGGGTTAATAAGGGGTTAATGTCACCTTTCTATTGTAAGGTGACATTAAGCCAAGCTTAGTAATGAAGAGGTGTCAATAAGACACCTCTTCATTACTAATTCTATAGTAAGTAAAAGGTTAAATAAACACATACACATACAGAATAAAGTCTTTTAATGAAAGAATACATGACACAGGTTTTCTATCTTTATTACACTGCTATTCCGCAAAGCCCTCGATCTCCTAGAAAAAAGTAAAAAAAATGAACCAACAATATCCCATAACCTACCCTAATGTGTACGAAGAGATCACCTAATCTCAAAGACAAATTGGTACGAGCCGATGTAGGGAGTGCACGTCCTTCTACTACACAAACTCTTCTTGCACCAAAGAGAAACGGTACTTTCCCCTGTCTGAGTTGTGCATCATGCTCAAATATAATTAAATCTGACAACATCACCCACCCCAGGACTGGCAAATCATATCCCATCCGAGGTTTCTTCACGTGTAATTCCGATTTCGTCATATACGTAATCAAATGTCCATGTGGATTATTATATGTAGGGGAAACTACACAGCATATAAAAGACAAAATAGCGAGCCATAAGTCCACCATCAGATGTGGAAAGAATTGGTTGCCTTTACCTGAGCACTTCTCTAAGATGAAGCACACTGTGGCACAACTCAGGTATCAAGTTATAGAGCATGTTCCCCGCCCCAGAAGGGGTGGTAATCATATTGGTCTATTGAAGTCTCGTGAAACATATTGGATTTTTAAATTAGACACATTGGCCCCCAAAGGCCTGAATAGAGAGATTGATTGGACATGTTAATATATCATTAATTCCTGTTATGTTATTTTCAGACCCGTTAACATACTCTGACCCGAGGGGAGTTGTATACCTAAACCCCTTGGTCTTATCTGTCTGCTGATTGGTTGCAAAATATCGAGTAATATAGTTATTCTATTTTCCCCATTTGTTTTATCATTTCTGGTCTCCCTATTTTTAGTCCAGTGCCTGTTTACACATATCATACTGTCCTATTTCTCCCACATGTATTATATTTCATTTCCTTTTTAACAATAATCCTCTCCTTTGTCTGACAGCATTACTTTAGCTATTATTGTTCAATACTAATTATGTACTATTATTATTGTCTATTTACTAATGACCAGCATACTAGCCCTTTAAGCGCTATCAGACTCCTGCGCAGTCTATACCCACAAAGTTGTGACATCAGTGCTAGCCACATATTATCAATGACGCATGCGCTATGCATTCTACTGTCTTTACATTCACCAGCCTCCTCAGCTTAGTTTAACGCCTGCGCACTGCACAAACTTGATGACGTAACGTCACTTCCGGTTTTAAGCGCTCACTTCCGGTCAGGGTACTATAAACAATGGAGATCGCGCTTTGTATCAGCGCATACGAGCAGGGCAAGGCGCGGGAGCGCTGCCTCTACCAGCGATTTTCACACAGGTACCTTCTTTTAGCCTCCTGACTCCACTCACAGGCTTTTAGTATACTCCTAACTTACAGGGGCTGTTATTCCTTATAGCGCTGCAGGTATTAGGGAACCATCCTCCCCACACTGATGCCTTCATAACATAGGTAACTGTTATATCCATTTTATTTTTTATTACACCACTATTATGTTTTTTCACCGGTAATATCCTTTCTTGTTATAGCCATATTAGGATACGATATTGGTCCTTCTCCTCTTTTAACCATTGTTTGCGGCACTGGACTACCACTAAGGTAATCTATAATCTATAATATTTGTGAACTCTTCTACAATATTTGTGAACTCTTTTGCCCCATTAATTTGTGCCACTCTCTAGCAACATTTGCTTTAAAGAATTTAGCACTAACGATTGCTGTATATTGTATATAATCTGTACATATGTGATACTATTTTTTCCTTGTTTACCTTGGGAGTTTTTTTGTTTTCATTTTTAATGCTTCACATTATGTCAATTTACATGACGATTGTCATAGATTATGTTATTTATATTTATTTTTGTTTCCACAGCGTAATTTGACAAAGGATCAGATTGAGCCGAAACGTTATTTATCGCTTTATTTCTGTCCTTAAATGTTGCCTAATTTGTTATATTAATAAAACATGAATTATTCAGCATCATAATTCTCCTCTAAGAGTGCGGTGTTTAATCCTTTATAATATCCCATACCTGTCCGCCGTACAGTCAAGTCCCACGGCGCAATCCATCTCGGGGGGTTAATCAGTTTACAGCCGGAGCGCTGCTAATGCAGCCGTTCCAACTGTTAAATACTGGGGAATAAATGGGAGCATCGCGCACAGGCTCAGTGCTTGGGGGTGAGGTCACTGAGCCTGTGCTCGCTGACAGCTGATCTCCTGTAACCTCAGCACCATGGAAAAATGACGGTGCTGCGGATACAGGAGATCAGCTGTTAGCGAGCACAGGCTCAGTGACATCACCCCCATTCACTGAGCCTGTGCGCGCTGCTCCCATTCATTCCCCAGTAGTTTACAGTCGGAGCGGCTGCATTAGCAGCACTCCGGCTGTAAACTGATTAACCCCCCGACATGAATTGCACCATGGGACTTGACTGTACGGCGGACAGGTATGGGATATCGTTGGTTAATTTTTTTTACTTTTTTCTAGGAGTTTGAGGGAATAGCAGTGTAATAAAGATGGAAAACCTGTGTGATGTATTTTTTCATTAAAATACTTTATTCTGTACGTGTGTGTGTTTATTTAATCCTTTACTTACTATAGGATTAGTAATGAATAGGTGCCTTATTGACACCTCTTCATTACTAAGCCTGGCTTAATGTCCCCTTACAATAGAAAGGTGACATTAACCCCTTATTAACCCCACTTTCCACTGCCACAGGGCAAGTGGGAAGAACCCGACAAAGCTCCAGAATAGGCGCATCTGATAGATGCGCCTTTTCTGGGCAGCTGCGGGCTGCTGTTTTTAGGCTGCGGGGAGCCCATATTCATGGCCTCTTTTCAGCCTGAGAATAGCAGCCCGCCCTGTATAGTTTTTCCAGGATGGTTCAAAAACTAAGGGGGGCCCCACGTCGGGTTTTCTTTCATTCATTCTCCCTGCTCGCTGTTGCTGGCAGAGCAGGGAGAATAATGACAGCTGACTTCAGCACCACAGTCAGAGGACAGCGCTTACTGTAGCTCTTCTTCCCCGATGGCCCTCTGTGCGCACGGAGGACGTTGTGAACTGTTCTCCGTGTGCACGTGTGCGGCACGTTTTGCGGCCCGTGCTGCCGGAGAAAAATGGACATGAAAGCGTTATTTGCCCATGGACGCACGGTCCGTGAAACCACACTGACATGTGCATAGACCCATTCATTTTAATGAGTCTACGTGTGTCAGTGTCTCTGGTACGTGAGAAAACTGTCACTACACATACCGGAGCCACAGACGTGTGAAAGAGGCCTAAGTGTGTCTTGAATTTGCATAACTTGCAGTATCACTAGTAACGTACCTCCACACAATCACACTTCCCCATTCACGCTCCACAGAGGGTGCCGCACATGTAGAAACCAGCCTCTCACGTTTTCTGCACCTCACTAAGACATGGTGGTTGATATCAAAAGTCTGCACTTTTGACATACCTCCCCCTTCAAGCTTCACAGAGGGTGCCGCATATGTAGAAACCGCCTCCTCACCTTTTTTTGCAACTCACAAAGACACAATAAGCCATAATTTTGACATATCAGACCACAGTATAGATTCCATTTACCCAATGTCCAATTCTTTTGTTGCTTGCAAATGCATAGGGAAGAACGTCCATATTTTCAATAAGAGCAAGGAAAGCGATTGCATGAATGAATGTGTCCAAACATTTGAATAGTACTGTACTGTAGCCTTTATCCTTACATAGCCATGCATATGAGACTCTGCTGATCTTTCATATACAGTGTATATGGTTGTCACACAGGATCAGTCAATCAAAGTGGTTGCATGCATGTATAATGCAATTTATACATACAGTATATTTTCTCCCACTAGTTGACCAAATAGTTTACCCTCAGTGCGGACCTATACCAGAGGTTAAACAAAAAAACATGAATCCTCTTCTGTGGGACACTTGTAGTATGGGCTACTGCTGCTATGTGGATGTTTGAGGAACCCTTAAGAGCCAGTATGCCAGTCAACCTTGTTGGGGAAGGCTGCATTTTTTCCAGTGATTTTTTTATTTCAATGAGTTGTTCAATCTTTCACTTGTTTTGCGATGACTGATTCATAGGAACAATGTGCAGCTATGAAGTTTTGTGACCTTTTGGGAAAAAAGAATTGAAAACTATTGTTGCAAGGCATGATTTTTGGTGTAACTCATTCCATGCACAATTCCTTCCGTAAAATTCAGGAATTCCATGAAATCTCAGTCAATTCCATGAGGTCATCAATGACCCGATGGTGATCTGCCAGAATGTCTTAAGGAAATTTCGGCACATTTTCATCAGTTTGAGTGGTCGAGGGATGTGTGGAACAAGGTTGATCATCCAATGACATTTCATCTCCTTTAAAATAGGAGAACCATTAATAAATATATGTTTACTTTATGGCAGCTTCCTAGTAGACCCTGTTAGTAGCATAACAGCCATTTACAACACTTTTTTTTCTAAAAGGAAACAAAAATTTATAGCCGCATGTTTATGTGACTCATCATGAAATAGGTAAAAGATTGAACAGCTCATTAAACAAATCATAGGAGCCAAACGCAACCTTTCCCCAACAATGTTAGCTGGCATACTGACTGTTGAGTACTCACTTCACTTGTATTAACAATATAAAAATTCCTTTAAAATGTTGCAAGAAATTTAGCAGCAACTATGTAAGGAAGGAACTATAATTGTAAGTGATACATTTATAATCTGTGTCTGAGTTTTCATAGTCGGTGGCATTCTCAGTTTTATCACCATTGCTCAGGTGACTTTACTAAAAATAATCCTGACAGTTAACACTTATATTTAGAGAACTAGAAGAAATCTGTGAAATACAGAAACGACCCCTCCCCCAATGTAACCCTCAAACCTACAGATGTGAAGTGAAACAATTTTGCTTCCTTGCAGGATATGGATATGATACTTTCTCGTCATTACCATATAATCAGCTTTTATAGGGACCAAGGACAATTTCTTGTCAACATAATTTTTTTTCCATCTTTGTTCTTTTATTTCACTATAAAATAGATTAATGCAGCGATTTCCAACCTTGTTATTGTAGAGCAAACCCTGAAAATAGCTAAAAAAAACCCTACGGCTGTCAGATTTGCCTGGCTGGCTATCAAAAATACAGGGGAACCTGTATTTTTTTTTAATTATTCATTTCACTCTCTGTTATTAGCGCAGCAGGCATAGGCTGATGGGATCAGTAGTCCCATCAGCCCTTGCCAGTGACCGGAGGTAAACTTTATACCTCTAATCACAGCTGCGGGCTCATGCTGTCATTTAACAGCATGGGAACCGCGGCTGTCTGACCGGCCTTAATGATTTTACCGCCAATCAGGAGCAGTGTTTGCTGCGCTGTCATGCACATGACAGTGTGACAAACACCCGGTATTCGTGGGGCCAAACAGTAACACAGACTTCCTGGTGAAGTCTGTGTTCAGTGTCTATGACCAAACAGTAGGTGCTCGGTACGGACTGCGAACTTTAAGGTTCAGGTTTGCCCATCTCTACACCTGAACACTTTCTACCCTGGGACCCAATATGTTGGAGGTGCCGAAAAAGAGGGAATGTCTCTCGGAGCTGCCCCCAATTCAGACAATGGTTGGTAGAGTGTGAGCCAGGAGATTTAAAAGGATCACCTCCAGTAGTAGGGCACACTGGAGGAAATGCCCCATGCAGTCAAGGTCTGAAATGCCCTAAGAATCGGGTGTCCCGAAATCCAGTGATGGTGTAAGGTTCTTTGTCTCTGTTGACATGTTCCTTGAAACTCAGTTTTCCGTCGGCCATTTTGCTTTCTGTCTTTCTGCAGCTCTTGCCCTCAGTTAATATGGAGTTTCCAGTTTTCATGTTCCCGCCCTGATTCTTCCCTCTTGCTTCTTAAGCAGCCTCAGCTGAACAATCAGTGCTCCTGAATCAAGCCTCAGTCAGTCTGTGACCTGACTCCTGGAAGCCTTGGACTTGTACTCCAGCTATTCCCTACTGAGGAACCTTGGAACACTTTTGGACTCTGGAAACCTGCTGTTTGGTGAATCCATGTTTGCAGAGGAATTACGGTACAGAGAAGAGATCCTGAACCTGCTTTGGAGATTTATTGTAGTGCTTGAAGTTACTCTGGCCTGCTGTGTCTCCTGTCGCTGTTCCTGCAAACTGTGTGAACTTTTCAGCATGCTTGTATGAAGTAATACAAGTCATTTCATTTCAACCTATGTCTCCTGTGTTTTCCTCGCACCCAAGCACAAGACGCTATAGGAACTGTACACTATACATGACAAGATTCAGGAGCCAATGTTTAGTGTCTGCTGGGTCTGGGAAAGCCGTGTCTGCTGTGACTGTGGATATCAGATGTCCGTTTAATACCTTATGTGATGACAGTGGTTGTGACTTCTCACAACCATTCCAGGTGAGCGCATTCCCTTAAAATTTTACTCTGGAGTGTTACCACAGGTAAACACTATTGTTTTTTTTTTTTTTTTTCCTCTTCTCCTTCCAGCACCTCTGCCTTAGAAGATCTGGAAGATGGAGGCCCGCATAAAGGAATTTGCGGAGTGACTGATACAATCCTTTCAGATGTACAGACTTTAAAAACCCGTTTTGCAAGCCTACAGGACCTCACTAATCATAATTTGCAAGTGTTTGGACAGACTACCCAGGAATTGCGAGCCAGGATTGAGGCTCTAGAGGAACGAGCCCAGGCTCCTGCCATAACCCCAAGTTCTGGGATCCCCAAATTACCTCCTTTTCGTTTTGGCGGTGAACGTGAGAAATTCAGGGGATTTATTAATCAATGCAATTTATTTTTCTCTGCACATGCTTCACAATTTCCCACTGAACGATCCAAAGTGCTTACTATAATCATGTTGCTTACCAATAAGGCTTTGATGTGGGCAAACCCTCTGATTGAGACTGAGGATGATTGTTTGAATCACCTTGATGCTTTTATTTCAGCCATGGGGCAGGTGTTTGATGACCCCAATCGAGGTGCAACAGCTGAAGCAGCCATGTTAACTTTGCGCCAAGGTAAGCGTTCAGTAGCCGAATATGCCCTGGATTTCAGGAGATGGGCTCTTGATACCACTTGGGACACTTCCGCTAAAAAATCAATTTTTCGGAAAGGGTTGTCTCCACTGATTAAGGATGAACTTGCTCGTGCCGACCCTCCCACTGCGTTAGGTGACTTTATTAACTATTGTATCCGTATTGATGCTCGTCTGACTGAACGCAGACAAGAGAGATGGTTCGAAAATAATCGCACTAACCTTTTACTACCTCCCTCCTCAGCTAAGGAACCTTTGAGTAGGATCACAAGGGAACCAGAACCTGAACCCATGCAGGTGGACTCTTTACAAAGACGGGTTAGTGATGCACGCAAAGAACATCGTATAAAGGAAAATCTATGTTTCTACTGTGGTAAGTCAGGGCACTTCATTATAAACTGCCCCAGCCGTTCTCGTAAGACTACTGCAGCAGTCATTCACTGTGAGTGTTGCGAGAGGAGCTCTGTCATGTCCGAGCCTCAGGCTCCAGAGAGATCTGCTGCAAGAGATCTTGATTTCTCGGACTTAAACTCTGTTAGTTCTGGGGACGATGACGGTATAAACGCTGCAATTTTTCAAGTTTCCTCAGCGATGTCCCAGCTGAGTTGTAAAAGAAACAATTCTCATTGCTTCCTTTCCATCAAACTCTGGGTTGACTCAGTCTGGGTGTCTAGCTCTGCTATGATCGACTCAGGAGCAAGTGGAAATTTTATGGATATCTCCTTTGCTCTGAAACAGGGGATACGTTCAGTGAAGAAGGCTACTCCAGTACAGATGGAGACTGTGGATGGCTCTCTACTGACTTCTGGACCAGTGGATCAAGAAACAGAGCCTTTGAGGGTCCTTGTGGGTAAAGATCATCAGGAGAAAATGTCTTTTTTTGCTTATCTCTTCTCCCCACTTTCCCATTATTCTAGGGCTACCATGGCTGCAGGCGCAGAATCCTACGATTAACTGGGAGACCAAGGAATTACACTTTCCGGAGAAACAGATGAGTCAAGGAGTTTCAGCTTGCTCTGTTCCTAAAGGAACCATGTCAGTCCCTGAACTACCAGCTGTATACCAGGACTATGTGGATTTATGTGACAAGAAGAACGCTGATCAGCTTCCTCCTCACCGTCCATATGATTGTCCAATTGAATTATTGCCTGGAGCCGAGATACCTTTTGGTAAGATCTACCCCCTAGCGGGGCCCGAGCTAAAAGCTTTGAAGGATTATATAGACGAAAATTTAGCCAAGGGTTTCATACGCCCCTCTTCATCTCCCGCAGGTGCACCCATCTTCTTTGTGAAGAAGAAAGATGGATCTCTGAGACCCTGCATAGACTATAGGGAACTCAATAAAGTTACTATTAGAAACCGTTATCCATTGCCTTTAATCCCTGAGTTGTTGGAGAGAGTGCGGCATGCCAAAATTTTCTCTAAACTGGATCTCCGTGGGGCCTATAACTTGGTCCGTATTAGACCTGGGGATGAATGGAAGACTGCTTTCAGGTCACGCTATGGACACTTTGAATATCTAGTTATGCCTTTTGGTCTGAGTACCGCCCCAGCCACTTTCCAACACTTCGTGAATGATATCTTCAGGGATCTCCTAGATACATTTGTGGTGATTTATCTGGATGATATTCTAATTTTTTCTAACTCCACAGAGGAACATCATGGACATGTGAGAATGGTCTTAGAACGCCTAAGACAAAACCATCTCTACATCAAACTTGAAAAATGTGAATTCCATAGGACCGAAATTCAATTTCTGGGGTATGTACTATCTACGCAAGGGATTAGTATGGATGGAAGCAAGACCCAAGCCATCAAGGATTGGCCAAGTCCTAGAAATGTGAAGGAGGTGCAGCGTTTCATCGGGTTTGCCAACTTCTATAGACGTTTCATTAAGAATTTTTCTGAGGTAGTGTCACCTATCACCCAACTTACCTGGAAACAGTCTAGGTTCTCCTGGACCCCGCAAGCTCAGGAAGCATTTTCCTGTTTAAAGGATAAATTTACCACCGCACCTATCTTAGTACATCCCAACCCCGAGCTTGCCTTCATAATAGAGGTGGATGCTTCAGACTGTGCCGTTGGAGCTATACTCTCTCAGAGAACAGGTGAGAAGAATGTCTTGCATCCCTGTGCCTTCTTTTCCCAGCAGTTGTCTTCGGCTGAGAGGAACTACGATGTGGGCAATAGAGAATTGTTGGCCATTATTGCCGCCTTCAAGGAATGGAGACACCTTCTTCAGGGAGCTGCACAGCAAATAGTCGTCCTGACAGACCATCGTAACCTTGAATTTATCAGGTCGGCTAAGTGCCTGACTCCTCGCCAGGCTCGCTGGAATCTTTTCCTAAACCAATTTAATTTTGTCATTTCTTATAGACCAGGATCGCGCAATGGAAAGGCTGAGCACTCTCTAGGATTCATTCAGCAGAGACACGTCCACTTACTCCTCCTAAGACTATTCTTCCTGACTCTAGATTCCTGGGAGTGATTCATAATCAAGACCTACTTAAGGACATCAAGGAAGCATACCATGCGGATTCTTTGTTGGCTCAACCCCCAAGGGACGTAAGTCTTGTCTTTAAGAATGGTGTGTGGATTCAGGGACAACGTCTGTATATACCTGAAACAGTCAGATTGAGAGTATTGCAACTCATCCACGATTCCAAGATAGCCGGCATAGGGGAATTCTAAAGACACAAGAATTTCTTTCTCGTTTCTTTTGGTGGCCCACTTACAGGAAAGATGTCTTAAACTATGTCACTTCATGTGAAGTCTGTGCAAGATGCAAAACACCTCGCTCCTCACCAACTGGTCTGTTGCAACCTCTTCCCACCCCGTCCCGCCCGTGGGGATCCATTTCTATGGACTTCATTGTGGAGTTACCAACCTCTCAAGGGAAGAACACCATTCTAGTGGTGGTTGACCGTCTAACAAAGGCAGCTCATTTCATCCCTTGTGTCGGCTTACCCACTGCAAAACAGACATCAGACTTGATGATTAAGAATGTGTTTTGCTTACATGGAGTACCGGATGAGGTCATTTCGGATCGAGGGGTGCAATTCACTTCAAGGTTTTGGCAAAATTTCTGTGCAGCATTGGACATTAAAGTAAACCTTTCTTCTGCTTTTCATCCCCAGACTAATGGACAGACAGAACGAACCAATCAGACCCTGGAGCAGTATCTCCGCTGTTTTATCTGCCACCTACAGGATGATTGGGTGGATCTACTTCCACTGGCTGAGTTCTCTTATAACAACTCTCAGAGCGCCTCCACTAAGCAGTCTCCTTTTTACTCCAATCTAGGTTATCATCCTAACATTCTTCCTCGATTTCCCATAGATACGCCCTTGCCGGCAGTGGCTGAAAGAATCACTTCTTTAGAAAAGAATATGGATCTTCTAAAGGAAAATCTAGAATTGGCTCAGGAAAGGTACAAGAAAGCAGCAGATAAATTTCGTAAACCTGCACCAGCTTTCAAGGTAGGAGATTTGGTCTGGCTGTCAACCAGAAATCTTAAATTAAAGATTCCATCGTCTAAATTGGGACATAAGTACATTGGACCTTATAAGATCAATAAGATTATAAGTGCTGTTGCTTGTCGTCTTCAACTGCCCAGAACTATGAGAATCCACCCTGTCTTTCATGTATCCCTACTAAAGGCTGCAACACCCAATACGTTTCCTGGACGTTCTTCTCCTTGCCCTGACCCAGTGCTGGTCGATGGTCAGGAAGAATTTATGGTGGAAAGGATTCTAGATTCCAGGTTGTACAGAAATCAGTTGCAATATTTGATTAAATGGCAGGGCTACCCAGTGGAGGACAACTCATGGGAACCAGTCAATAATGTAAATGCTCCTCGCCTGCTCCGCCAGTTTCATCAGAGGTACCCTGACAAGCCTGGTCTGAGGTCATCCGGAGGTTGTCCCTAAGGGGGGAGTAATGTAAGGTTCTTTGTCTCTGTTGACATGTTCCTTGAAACTCAGTTTTCCGTCGGCCATTTTGCTTTCTGTCTTTCTGCAGCTCTTGCCCTCAGTTAATATGGAGTTTCCAGTTTTCATGTTCCCGCCCTGATTCTTCCCTCTTGCTTCTTAAGCAGCCTCAGCTGAACAATCAGTGCTCCTGAATCAAGCCTCAGTCAGTCTGTGACCTGACTCCTGGAAGCCTTGGACTTGTGCTCCAGCTATTCCCTACTGAGGAACCTGGGAACACTTTTGGACTCTGGAAACCTGCTGTTTGGTGAATCCATGTTTGCAGAGGAATTATGGTACAGAGAAGAGATCCTGAACCTGCTTTGGAGATTTATTGTAGTGCTTGAAGTTACTCTGGCCTGCTGTGTCTCCTGTCGCTGTTCCTGCAAACTGTGTGAACTTTTCAGCATGCTTGTATGAAGTAATACAAGTCATTTCATTTCAACCTATGTCTCCTGTGTTTTCCTCGCACCCAAGCACAAGACGCTATAGGAACTGTACACTATACATGACAGATGGACGTAGTGATTGAAGACAAGCCCGTACGCTGTCTAGTAGATACAGGAGCCGAAGTCTCCCAATGCCACTGGAATTCTTCAAGACCCATTTCGGTCACTTTTATCAAAGCCGAGCAAGGAAAACTGACTAAGCTGATGCCCATTAACCAGACAAAGATTCCAGTCCATGGGAAAGGATGTGGGTCAAAAAGGGGTCATGCTGGTAGATGAGGATTCACGGTCAGGAACCTGGATTATTAATAATAATAATAATAATAATAATTTTATTTATATAGTGCCAACATATTCCACAGCATTTACATTTTAGAGGGGATTATATTAGGAATGAATATCCTGTGTG
Organism: Oophaga sylvatica; assembly: GCA_033576555.1. NCBI lineage: Eukaryota > Metazoa > Chordata > Amphibia > Anura > Dendrobatidae > Oophaga > Oophaga sylvatica. The sequence goes on along the minus strand of JARQOD010000002.1, from coordinate 67,533,398 downwards.
ATCTAGACCAGTTGATGTTCCACAAAGATGGCCCGGGATACTGGAAGAGAGTCACCAAACATTGCCCTACACTGAAGGTGTTCTAGAGAATAAACCCGGTATGTGGGATTTGCTACAGTGTTCCTGAGGCCTCAAATCTCTTCCCATCCGACTTTCCATGAGCGGCTTTTGATCACCCAGGGCCAGAGCGACGTCAATTTTGCATCTTGCTCATCTCTAGTTGGGACCTGTGGATTTTTTTTTTTATTTTGACCAGAACTTTCTCATCTTTATGTAGCTTCACTACAAGACATCTGGCATTTTGTTGTCTGTAAGGCCATGTTCACACTTTGGATAAATACTGTGTTTCTGTTTTCTGCAGAAACTACACAATAACAATTTTCTCTGATTATTGCATTTTTACTGCATTTTTATGCCTTTTCCCCTCTTATTTGATGCCTTTTAGTGCAGATGTGAAGCCCTGTGTTTAAGTGCTTTTTATACTGAAGAAAAGCTTTCGATTCTGCACTTAATATAGTAATTGCAGTTTTTTACATGCGTATTTTCCAGGCTCCACATAGAAGACAAGAGAGAAAAATAAAACACCAAAACTGCATAGGTCAGCAGCGTCTTTACATGCACACCGGGCTTAGTTTTTATGAAATCACATCCACTTTGCTTGGGCAGTTAAATACAGCAGAATTTCTGTGCAAAAAAAGCAGCAGAATAAAAGGCTTTTGCCCTACATGTAAACACGGTCTAAATGTCTAAGCAAAGTGGATGTGATTTCATGACATGTCTGCCTCGGTGCACCTAAAGACGCTGCTGAACTCTTTGGGTGGTTTTTTTCTCTACAGGCTTCTATGTGGAGCCTGAAAACAACATGAAAAAAATGTTGCATTATTAAGTGCAAAATCAAAACTTTTCTGTAGTAATAAAAAAGGATTAAAAATGCGGCTTCACATCTGCATCAAAACACACATGAAATATGGGGAACACACATAAAAGAAATGCAACAAACACGCAATAATCAGAGAAGATTGTTATTGCATCATGCGGTGCGGACACCTGCAAAAAACGTGCAGAAAAAAAACAGCAGAAAAAGCGCAGCATTTATACTACGTGTGAACTCAGCCTCAGCGTTACTTTTTTTTACATTTTTATGGGTTTAACCCATTTCTACCATATGACGTACTATCCTGTCCATGTGACCTGAGCCTTAAGTCCCAGTGACAGGATAGTACATCATAGTCGATCGGCTGCTCTCACGGGGGGAGCGCGGCCAATCATGGCCTGGTGTCAGCTGATTTTCACAGCTGACACCCGGCAATAAGTGCCAGGAGCGGACACGGACCGCTCCCGACACTTTAACTCCCGGCACCTTGCGTTCCGGTGGCATAGGGAAGCATCGCGCAGGGAGGGGGCTCCCTGTATGCTTCCCTGAGACCCTCAGAGCAACGCGTTGCTCCTCCTCCTCCCTGCAGGCCCCCGGATCAAAGATGGCCGTGGGGTCCTACTGGGTTGTCAAGATCCCGTCTGGGTTGGAGCCGATGTTACTGCAAACACTAGGGGAAGCAGAGGCAGGTAGCGTAGTCAGGTGGCAGCCGGAGGTCGGTACACAGGAAAGCAGTGTTTGTAGCAATGGATCAGGCGGATAACGTAGTCAGGTGGCAGCCGGAGGTCGGTACACAGGAAAGGCAGTTCGGTAACAGAGGAGCAGGCAGATAACGTAGTCAGGTGGCAGCCGGAGGTCGGTACACAGTAAAGCAGTGTTTGTAGCAATGGATCAGGCGGGAGCGTAGTCAGAAGGCAGGCCGAGGTCGGTTCACAGGAGAGCAGTGTTTGTAGCAATGGATCAGGCGGAGAGCGTAGTCAGAAGGCAGGCCGAGGTCGGTTCACAGGAGAGCAGTGTTTGTAGCAATGGATCAGCAGGAAACGCTTGACTAAAGGCTTGGAGCTCAATAATCTCGCAATGACACACCCACAGGGCCAGGTTTATATAGGGTGTGTAATTGGCAATCAGAGGCCCAATCAAGAGAGCACTAGGTGTAGCCAATCAGGAAGAACAGTCAATGGTATCTGGGTTCAGCAAGGAACTTTGCAGCCAGCAGAATAGCTCAGATGGTAGAGCTGCTGGCCAGTGGACAAGAGGTACTGGGTTCGACTCCTGACAGTACTCCCCTCCTTCCAGGATGGCCTCTGGACATCTCAGGAGCTGGCTTATCCGGGTACCTCTGATGAAAGGCTCTTGTTAGTCTAGGAGCATGGACGTTGTCCCTTGGTTCCCATGAATTTTCCTCTGGTCCGTAACCCTTCCACTGCACCAGATACTGCAGTTTACCTCTGAATTTTCGGGAGTCCAGAATCTTATCCACAATGTATTCTTCTTCACCACGGATCCTTTCTGGTGGAGGAGGTGGCTGAATTCTTCCTGGAAACGGGTTTTCACAGAAGTGTTTGAGCAAGGATATGTGAAACACTGGATGAATCTTTAGATTGTTGGGAAGTTTTAAACGAAAAGCAACCTGGTTAATTTTTGCAGAAACTTGAAAAGGTCCAATGAATTTCTGACCCAATTTGGAGGATGGCACATGTGTCTTAAGGTTTTTAGTGGACAGCCAAACTTTGTCTCCAACCTGAAGAGCAGGGGGCACTCTCCGATGTTTATCTGCTGCTTCCTTATATACTTCCTGGGTCTTGAGTAATATCTCTGATAATTCCTTCTGGGATTCCTGTAATTTTGCAAGCCTGTCATTTACAGCAGGAATGGGAGTGTTCACTGGCAGATTAGGGATAAATACTGGATGTACTCCATAATTAGCAAAAAATGGGGTTTGAGATGTAGCGCTATGTATGGAGTTGTTGTAGGCAAACTCTGCTGTTGGTAAATAGTCCACCCAGTCATCCTGAAGATAGGAAATGAAGCAACGGAGGTATTGCTCCAAAGTCTGGTTCGTTCTCTCCGTCTGGCCATTGGACTGAGGATGGAAAGCGGTAGAAAGATTCACCGTGACTCCCAAGGCTGTACAGAAACTCTTCCAAAATTTTGACGTAAACTGAACGCCTCTGTCAGACACCACGCTGTCAGGAATTCCATGTAACCTGAATACCTCTTTGATTATCAGTTCTGCAGTTTTTTCAGCAGTAGGAATTCCTTCAGTTGGAATAAAGTGGGCCATTTTTGTGAGTCGGTCCACTATGACAAGGATGACGGTCATCTGTTTGGAAGGGGGTAGTTCCACAATAAAATCCATGGCAATAGATCCCCAAGGCCTGGATGGAACTGGAAGTGGTTGCAAGAGTCCTAGAGGAGACGATCGTGGGGTCTTGTTTCGTGCGCATGTTAAACAGGTTGAAACATATTTCCTCACGTCCTTCCTCAATTAGGCCACCAAAAGAAACGAAGTAGTAAGTCTTGTGTTTTTGCAACTCCAGGATGTCCTGCCAGTTTAGAATCATGGACACTTTTGAGGACTTCAAGGCGAGAAGATTCAGGTACATATATTTTGTGTTTCTGCATCCAAAACCCCTCTTTGAATGAAAGATCGACATCTTCCAAAGGATGGTTAAGGAAAGAGTCCTCTTGATATCCATCTTTAATTCTATTACATAGTCCTCTAGAGTGCAATATTTCCAAAAAATTTTTTAGGGCCTAGAATTGTATCGTCATTACTAGACCTCTCCTGAGGTTCTGAACACATCCTGGACAGGGCGTCAGCCTTGCCATTTCTTGAACCAGGCCGGTAAGAAATTATAAAATTGAATCTTGAGAAAAATAAGGCCCATCGTGCTTGTCTTGCAGACAATCTTTTTGCTGTACGGAGGAATTCAAGATTCTTGTGGTCCGTGAGGACAGTCACAGGGTGATTGGCACCTTCCAAAAGATGTCTCCATTCGGAGAAGGCAACTTTAATGGCTAACAGTTCTTTATTACCGATGTCGTAGTTCTTTTCTGCAGATGACATGGTGTGGGAAAGAAACGCACATGGGTGAAGTTGCATTTTGTCCCCAACTCGCTGAGACAGAATGGCTCCCACTGCAGAGTCCGAGGCGTCCACTTCGACAGTAAATGGCAATTCAGGATTTGGGTGTACTAACAATGGAGCAGACGTAAAAAGAGTTTTCAATTTGTCAAAAGCCTCCTGTGCCTCCGGAGACCAGAAAAATGCTTTGGTCTTTTTTGTTAGTGTAGTAATTGGTAGAATATCCTTGTATTGGTAGAATATCCTTGTATTGGTAGTATTGGTAGATATCCTTAAGGACAAAAATGTCCAGGAAGGATGGAAAATCTTGAAAAATGAGATTCTCAAAGCACAATCGTTAACAATTCCGAAAAGAGGGAAGAATGGGAAGCATTTAAGGAAACCAGGATGGATGAACATAGAACTTAAACACATGCTAAAAAGGAAGAAAGAAATGTTTATCAAATGGAAAGAGGGAGGCATATCTAAAGAAGAATATAATGCCGTCTGCAGAACCTGCAGGGCACAAATCAGATTATCTAAAGCTGACAATGAATTAAGGCTTGCAAGTGATGTCAAAAGCAACAAAAAAGGATTTTGGGGATACGTCAAAAGTAAAAGAAAAGTCAAAGATGCTATAGGATTTTTGCAGGATGAAAATGATGAAATGGTAAGTCAGGATGTTGAGAAGGCTGAACTTTTAAATTCCTATTTTGCATCTGTTTTCTCTCAGAAAGGAAATGTAACATCAACTGATCTTCACTGTCCTATTAAAGGAATAGAAGAATCCAGGATATCTATAAACAGAAAGACAGTGAGGAAACACTTAGCTAACATAAATGAATTCAAGTCTCCAGGTCCAGATGAATTACACCCCAGGGTACTGAAGGAGATAGCAGAAGAAATTCTTGAACCACTGTCCATAATCTTTGAAAATTCTTGGAGAACAGGAGAAGTCCCAGAAGACTGGAGAAGAGCAAATGTTGTTCCTATCTTCAAAAAGGGGAAGAAGGTGGACCCAGGGAACTACAGGCTGGTGAGTCTGACTTCTATACCAGGAAAGATCTTTGAACAAATTATTAAAGAATATGTATGCAAGTACCTGGATAAGAATGAAGTGATTAAACAGAGTCAGCATGGGTTTGTAACTAATAAGTCATGTCAGACTAACTTAATTTCCTTCTATGACAGAATCACTGACTGGGTGGATCAGGGAAATGCTGTAGATATAGTATATCTTGACTTCAGCAAAGCATTTGACAAAGTATCTCACACAATCCTTATTGAAAAAATGACTAAGTATGGAATGGACAAGGCAACTGTTAGGTGGATTCATAACTGGCTTAGTGATCGGACCCAAAGAGTGGTTGTAAATGGCTGCACATCCAGTTGGAAGAATGTCTCAAGTGGGGTACCACAAGGCTCTGTTTTGGGCCCTGTATTGTTCAACATCTTTATCAATGATTTAGATGAAGGAATTGAGGGTAAACTGATCAAATTTGCTGATGACACAAAGCTAGGAGGGGTAGCTAATACTAGAGAAGAGAGAGAGAGGATTCAAAAAGATATACATAAACTGGAGCAGTGGGCAGCAACTAACAGAATGGATTTTAACAGGGAAAAATGCAAAGTACTACATCTGGGCAATAAAAATGAAAAAAGCATATACAAAATGGGAGGAATAGGGCTAAGTAACAGCACATGTGAAAAAGACTTGGGTATACTAATTGATCACAGACTTAACATGAGTCAACAGTGTGATGCAGCAGCAAAAAAGGCAAATGCAATTCTAGGATGTATCAACAGAAGCATACAGTCTAGATCATGTGAGGTCATTATTGCCCTCTACTCCTCTTTGGTCAGACCTCATCTGGAATACTGTGTCCAGTTTTGGGCACCACATTTTAAAAAATACATCAACAAACTGGAGCAGTTCAGAGAAGAGCCACCAGAATGGTGACCGGTCTGCAAACCATGTCCTATGAGGAACGGTTGCAGGATTTGGGAATATTTAGCTTGCAAAAAAGAAGACTGAGAGGAGACTTAATAGCTGTCTACAAATATCTCAAGGGCTGTCACATTGTAGAAGGATCATCTTTATTCTCATTTGCACAAGGAAAGACTAGAAGCAATGGGATGAAACTGAATGGGAGGAGATACAGATTAGATATTAGAAAAAACTTTTTGACAGTTAGGGGGATCAATGAGTGGAACAGGCTGCCACAAGAGGTGATGAGTTCTCCTTCAATGGAAGTCTTCAAACAGAGGCTGGATAGACATCTGTCTGGGATGATTTAGAGAATCCTGCTTTGAGCAGGGGGTTGGACCAGAAGGCCCAGGAGGTCCCTTCCAACTCTACCATTCTATGATTCTATGATTCTATGAATGATCCGTGAAAAGTTCTTTATAAATTTTCGGTAAAAATTTGCAAATCCTATGAAACGCTGGACGTCTTTTAAATTTCTTGGAACAGGCCTGTCCACTACAGCATTGATTTTGCCGGGATCCATGCTCAGACCTTCTGGGGAGATGATATATCCCAGAAATTGGATACTGGTTTGTTCAAACTCACATTTTTCAAGTTTAATGTAAAGATGGTTCTCCTGTAGTCGTTCCAAGACTAACTGGACGTGCCTGTGATGCTCTTCCAAGGTGTCTGAAAATATAAGAATGTCATCGAGATAAGCCACAACGAATTGGTCCAAGAAATCTCGAAATACATCATTAATAAAATGTTGAAAGGTGGCTGGGGCATTGCTAAGGCCAAAGGTCATAACCAGAGATTCAAAATGTCCATATCTCGTTCTGAAGGCGGTCTTCCACTCATCTCCTGGGCGAATCCCTATGAGGTTGTAAGCCCCTCTAAGATCCAGCTTCGTAAAGATTTTCGCAGAACGGAGTCTCTCAAATAGTTCAGGAATCAAGGGTAGCGGGTAGCGATTCTTGACAGTGATATTATCATCTCTCTGTAGTCAATACATGGCCGCAGAGTGGAGTCTTTCTTTTCAACAAAGAACAGGGGTGCCCCAGCTGGAGATGTGGAAGGTCGAATAAAGCCTTTCTCTAAATTTTCATCCAGGAACTTTCTTAATACCTTCAATTCAGGTTCGGAAAGATTGTAAATCCGTCCAAATGGAATGGTTGCTCCTGGCAGCAATTCAATGGGACAGTCGTAAGGACGGTGAGGAGGTAATTGATCTGCTTTCTTCTTACTGCAGACATCAGAGAACTGCTGATATTGAGGTGGTAGTTTCTCTTCCTTCTCATGCGAAATCTCAGAGATTTGGACTTGTTGGAGAACAGGGGGTTGCTTATGACAATTATTCTTACAGTAGTCAGATGGAAAGGTGATGGTCCTTGATGCCCAGTTGATAGAAGGGTTATGGACTGAAAACCAGGGATCCTTAGAATAACCGGAAATTTCGGAGATGAAATAAGGTGGAAACTGACAGCTTCATGATGATCCGGTTCGATACAAATCTCCAGTTCGATTGTCTCATGCGTGACAGGTCCAGAAGACAAGGGTGATCCATCCACAGTTTCCATTTCAATTGGTGTGGATTTGGTCCTACTGGAAATATTATTATCACGTGTAAATTTTAAGTCCATAAAATTTCCTCCTGCTCCCGAATCCAACAGGGCAGAGCATTGTATTTTTTGGGTGCCCATTACAACCTGAATGGGGATTACAAAATGAGATGATGTAGAATGTATTTTGTATATTTCTGGCGTTACTGATGAGATAGTCTGCAAGATGGAATCCGACTGCTGAGAAAGGTCCATATTGCTGGCAGACCTGTTGTTGGTAAAGGCTATAGTCCTTTTGTTAGGACAGTTGATGGCATAGTGTCCAGGGTCCCCACAATAGAGGCAGAGATGTTCTGCACGTCGCCTCTCCTTCTCCTGTGCAGAGAGTGGTCTTCGGATGACGTCGATCTGCATCGGTTCAGACACGCCTTGCGTCTTTTCTTGGTGGTCCGATGCTGAAAATGAGAAGCCAGGGCTATTCCCAAGTGCTCGCAGTCTCTCCTTTCTCCTTTCAGTAAGTCTCTGGTCAATCCGGATACATAGTTGAATAAAGTCCTCCAACTGGTCAGGGGTCTCAACCCTGGCAAGCTCGTCTTTCACTGGTTCTGATAACCCTCGTCGAAATTGACTTCTCTGGGCCGCTGGATTCCAGGTGGTGTCGGCCACTGTTATGTTTCGGTAGCTGAGGAGTGCAGGTAAAAAAGGCAATACACCAGAGCAGTTGGAATCTATGAGATTGCAGTACCCTGACTAACCACCACAACTAGAGGCAGCCGTGGAGCGTTCCTACGTTGGTCCTAGACGCCTCGTCACAGCCTGAGAAACTAACTACACCTAAAAACCCCCCGAGGGAGGTTTTCCTGGGTTCCCCGAAAAAAATCTCCCCAAACCCCCCCCTTTTCCCCCCAAAAGGGGCCACCCCAGGGGGGCGGAACCTCCCTGGATATTTCCCCCCCAAAAAAAGGGGGGGGCCCGGGAAAAACCTTTGGGGCCAAAAAAAATTTAATTTTTTGGGTTTTTTTCTTTTTGGCCCCAGGCCCCGGGGTTTTTTTGGGTTTTTTCAAAAAACTTTGGGGTTTTAAAGCCCGAGGGGAAAGCTTCCCCGGTCCCCAAAAGGGGGGGGGAAAACCCCCGTCCTTTTCTACCTAAGGGGGGGAAAGGGCCCCCGGCAAAGGGGCTTCATCCCCCCCCCCGGGGGGAATTTTTTCATTGAAAAAAACTTTCTTTTTTCCCATGGGAAAGGGGGAAACGGGGGTTTTTCTGGAAGTATATGGGGGGGGAAAATTTTTTTTTTTGGGGGAAAAATCGGGGGTTTAAAGGGTTGCGATCCCCCCCTGAACTTTTTCAAGGGAGCCGGGGAAACCCGGCGTTTTGGTTTTTTAACCCCCGAATTGCGGCCCCCGTCCCAAAAAGGGGGGGGTTTTTGTAAACTTTAATTAACCTTTTTTTTTGTTAAAAACCCCCAAAATTTTGTTTTTTCAAACCCCTTTTGGCCCAAAATTTTTTCCCTTTTGGGGGGGTCAGTACCAAAAAAAATTTTGGGAAAAACCCCCCCAAAAAAGCCGGCCTTTTAGGGTTTTTCACCCGGGGGGGGGGGGGGGGGGCTCCATTTTTTGGCCCCGAGGGGTTATTTCTGGTTTAAATTCCCTTTTTGGGGTTGGGAAAACCCGGGGGGGGAACTGCCCCAAAAAACCCCCCAAAAAGGGGGGGGGCCCGGGGGGGGGCAGGGTTTTTGTTTTTCCCCGGGGGGCCCCCGGGGGGAGGCGGTTTCAAAAGGAAAAAACCAAGGTTGGTTTTTTTGCAATGGATTTAGGGGGGGAGGGGGGGCGTTTTTTTGGAAAAGGGGGCCCCCCCCCGGGGTTTGGGGGTTTCCCCCGGGGGGGGAAAAACCCCCTGTTTTGTAAGGGGGCCCTTGGGGTTTTTGGGGGGAGGGGGGGGCGTTTTTAACAAAGGGGAGGGGGCCCAGGGGCCCCGGTTTTAAAAAGGGGGGGCCCCGGGGGGGTTTGTTTGCAAAAGGGAAACAAAACCCGGGGGGAAAAAAGGGGGCCATGACTAAAAGGGGCCCTTTTGGGGGTCAAAACCCGGCCAAAAGGGGCACAGCCCACCCCCCCGGGGGGGCCCCCCGGGGTTTTTTTAAAATTGTTTTTTAAATTGGCAATCAGGAGGGGGCCCAAATTTAAACAGGGGGCACTTTGGGGTAAACCAAACCCGAAGAAACAGTCAATGGAATTTTTTTTGGGGTTTTTAGCAAGGAACTTTGCAAACCACAGGAAATTTTCCCCAGATTGGGGAGAAGGGTGCTGGCCCCCCTGGGGGGGGGGGGAAGGGGGGGGACTGGGTTTGGGCTCCTGGAACCCCCCTTTTGGGCCCTTGGGAGGGGAGGGGGGGCCCAAAACCCCCCCTTTCAAACCCCCTTTTTTTCAGGAAAACCGCTGATCCCGCCCTAAAAAACTTTTCCCACTAAATTTAAAAACCCCCCTTTTTTTTTTTTTATCCCCTAAAAAAAAAAAAACAAGGGGCCCCAAAAAAACAATGGCCCCTTTTAATCATCCCCCTTACCCCCCGGAAACCAAAAAAGTCTAAAACCCCCCGCGATCAAAAAAGACGGAAAATAAATAAAACATGGTAATTTGTGAAAAAACCAACCTCTTTTCCTGCAAAAAAAAAAAAAGGGCCCCTCCCCAATTAACCCCCCCGGGGGCACAGGAAAAAAAAAAAAAAAAAAGTTAAAAAGCTTTGGGAGGAAATTTAAAACATGCCCCCAAAAAAATTATTTTTTTTTTTTAAAATGGGGGTTTTTAAAATTTTTTAAAAAGGCAAAAAAAATAAAAATTAAAAATAAAAAAAATGGGGGTATCGCCCGTAATTTTTTTCTAACCCCCAAGGAAAAAAAAAAACTGCCCATTTTCAATTTAACCCAAAAAGGGGGGGGAATGGGTTTTAAAAGGGGGGCCCCCCCCCCAAAAAAAAATTCATGAAATTGCCGGTGTTTTGTTCATTTTGCTTCCAAAAAACGTAATTAAAAAAAACGGGGGCCAAAAAAAAGTTTTTAGGTTACCCCAAAAAAAGGTTTTTAAACCCCAAAAAAAAAGTTAAAAATCGTCCGCAAAAAAAAATAAAGGGCCTCAAAAATTCCCCCTTTTTTTGGGGCCCCAAAAAAAATGAAAAAATTTTTTAAATTTCCTCAAATATTGGGTTTAAACAAAAAAACCAAAATTTTTTTTTCCCAAAAAAAAGCGTTTTTTTTTTTTTTCCAAAGTGGGCAGCTTGCCAAAAAACCCCCAAAAAAACCCCCCCCATTATTAAAAAACCCCCAAAACCCTCTTTTAAACAACCCCCCTTTGTTAGGGAAAATAAAAAATTTAAAAAAAAAAAAAAAATTTTTTTTCCCCTTTTTTTCCCCCCCAGGGGTTTTTTGGGGGTTTTTGGGTTTTTTTGGGGTATTTTTTTGGTTTTTTGGGGTTTTTTAAAATTTTGGGGGTTTTGGGGGGTTTGGGTTTTTGGGGGTTTTTTTGGGGTTGGGGTTGGGGGGGTTTTTAATTGGGGGGTTTTCCCCCCCTGTTTTTTGGGGACTTTAGGGGCTTTTCCAAAGAGGGCATTTGGGGGGGTTCTGATCTCCCCAAATTTTTTCCAAAACCCCAAAATTCCCCCCTTCCCCCAAAATTTTCCCCCAAAACCCCCTTTCCCCCCCTTTAGCTCTTCCAGGGGGGCCCCCCCAAAAAAAGGTTTGGGGTTTTTAAACCCCCCAAAAATAAAGAGGTAATTTTTAGCATTTCCCCCAGGGGGGGGGGTAATTGCCCCCAAAAAAAAAACCCCTTTGGGGCCAAATTTTTTCCTTGGGGGAACTTGGGAAAAAAAAAAAAAAAATTGGGGGGAAAAATATAATTTTTTGTGGAAAACAAAAAAATTTTTATTTTTATTTTTTTTGGCCCCCCTATGTTATAAAACTTTCCCCCTTTTTTGGGACTTGGGGGGTTTTAAAGTTCTCCCCCCCCAAACCCAAAAAACTAGATAAAGTTTTTTTTTGGGGGGCTTTGGGTTTTTTCCCCCAAAGGTTTACTTTTTTTGGGGGTTTTGCACTGGGGTTTAGGCCCCCATTTAGGGACTTTTTCCCAAAATTTTGAAAATGAACACCCGCAAGGATTTATTCCATCAAAGGGGCTTTCATTCCAAAAAAAATCCCCAAATTCCCTTCCGGGGCCCCCCCAAAGTGTTTTCTCAAACCGGTTTAATTTACTCCCCCTATATGGGGGGAAAACAAGGGCCGGAAATTTTAGGGGGGGCAAGTTGGAACCCCCTTTTTGGGGGCCCAAATTTTTTTCCCTTTTTACCCCTTGGGGAAAAATAAAAAAAAATTGGGATTTTAAAAAAGGGTCATGCTTGGGGGAAAAAAAAAATGGAATTTTTTTTTATTTTCCAAAACTGGGGGCCCGGGGCCCTTTTTAAAAATTTTTTTTGTGAAGTACTTGGGGGGGTTTAAAAAGGGGGTCCCCCCCCAAAATCAAAAATTAAAATTTCCCCCCTTTTGGGGGGGTTTTATTTTTCCCCAAAATTGGGGTTTCCCAAATTTTGGGGGGGGTTTTTTCTTTTTTTTTAGGGCCCCCAAACAGGGGGCCCCCTCCCCCCAAAAAGGGGGGGACATGATGCCCCCCAGAAAACATTCCCCAATTTAAAAATCTGCAATTTTCCAAAAAAAGTTTTTTACTTACTTTCCCCTTTTTTCCAAAGGGGCCCCCCTTGTGGGGGCCCGTTTTCAAATAGGTTTTTTTTCCCCCAACCTTTTTGGGGATTTTAGCATTCCTTTTTAAGACCAAAAAGGGGGCCAAAATTTTTTTTTGGTTCCCCCCAAATTTCTTTCCCCTTTTTCTTGGGAAAAAAAAAAAAATTTGGGGGGGGAAAAAATTTAAAAAACATGTTTGTAGAAAAAAATATTTATTTTTTTATTTTTCCCCGCTCCGGGGGTTTAAAAAACAAATTTTGTGAAACCCCCCTTTGGGGGTTCCCCAAAATTTTTTTCCCCCCACCCATCTAAAAAAAAATTCCCTTGGGGGGGTTTTAAAAATTTTTTTAAAAAGGGGGGGGTCCCCCTTGGGTTGGGTTTTCCCCAAATCCCTTTTTAGGGGGGCCCCTCAAGGGGGCCCCCCCTCCAAAAAAACCAAAAGTGGGGGGTCCGTTTTCAATTTTCCCGTTTAATTTTGGATTGAAAAAAAATCAAAAAGGCGGGTCCTTCCCCCCCCGTGGGGTTTTTTGCCCCCCCGCCCCCAAAAAAGTGGTTTAAACCCCCCCAAAAAATGGGGGTTTTAGGGGGTTTTTCCCCAGGGGGAAAAAATTGCACAAAAAACTGTTATGGTTTTTGTTTTCCCTTGGTTTAAAATAAAAAAAATTTGGAGTGGAAAAAGGGTCAGTTTGTGGAAAAATATGGGGTTTTTGGAAAAATTTTTTGGCTCTGCCTTTTTAAACTTCCCGTGAAAAACCCCTTGGGGGTTTTAAAAAATGGGGTTTACCACCAAAAATTTCCCTTTTGATAAGTTCCCTTTGGGGGGGGGGGTTTTATTTTCCCAAAAATGGTGTCATTTGTGGGAGAAACCACTTTTTTTTTTAGGCCCATAAGGGGGGCCCCTTTTCCCAAAAAGGGGGGGGGGGGGGACCCCGGGCATTCCCCCCCCAATTTTTGCTTTAAAAAATCCAAAACAGGCCCCTTCCCCTTCCCTTTTTGAAACTCGGCCCCGCAAAACCCAAAAAAGGGGGGTTTTAAACCCCCCCCTTTTTAGGGTATTTGTTTTAAATCAGAAAAAAAAAATTTTTCCCCCCAAAAAAAAAACTTTTTTTGGGGGCCAAATTTCTTTTGGGTTTTTTCCCTTTGGGGAAAATAAAAAAATTGGGGGGGAAACCCCAAAATTCCCTTTTTTGAGGAAAAATTTTTTGATTTTTTTTTTTTAACCCGGGGCTCTACGGGTTTTTAAAAAAAAATCCTGTGAAAACACCCCTTTTTGGTTTTAAAGTGCCCCAACCCAACCCCCCCACTAGATAAGGGCCTTTGGGGGGGTTTTTGCTTTCCCAAAAAAAGGGTTTTCCACATTGGTTTGGGGGGTTTTCCCAAATGTTTTTGAGGGCCCAACCCCGGGGGCCCCCTTTCCCTTTGAAAACCCCGGCTTGGATCCCCGGGTTTTCCCAAGGGCCCAATTTTTTTCATTGGGAAAAATCCAAAAAAAAAAGCGGGTTTCCCTTCCCCCCTTTTTTGGAACCTGCCCTGCGGCCCCCCAAAAAAAAGTGGGGGAAACCCCCCAAAATTGGGGGTATAAGCGGGAAATTTAAGGGGGCCCCAAATTTCACAAAAAACCTTTTGGGGGTTCCCAAAATTTTTTTTGTTCAACCCCTTTGGGAAAATAAAAAAAAAAAATTGGATCTGTAAAAAAATAATTTTTTTGCAAAAAAATTAAATTTCCCTTTTTTTTTTAAACATTCCCAAAAATTTTTGGGGTGAAGACCCTGGGAAGGGTTTAATAAACTTTCTTGAAAGGGGTTTTGAAAACACCTTTTTAGGGGTTTCCCCGTATTTTTAGGGAAAGGGTTCATTTTTGGATTTTTTTTCTATCATTTTTAGGGCCCCCCTTAAAAATTGACCTTTTTAAATTTTGAAGTTTGGTTTTCTAAAAAAAAAAAAAGGTGGTTTGGGGAAAATGAAAAAACCCTTTTTCTGGTCAAACTTTTTTTTAAACCCTTTTAACTTCGAAAAAAAAAAAAAAAAATTTTTTCCCAAAAAATTGTGCTGGAAAGAAAAAAGCGGGGCATTAGGGAAAATTTTTTAAAAAAACACCTTGGGGGGGGGGACGGGGAAGGGGTGGGTTAAGGGGAGGGGGTTGTTTTTTGTAAAGTGCCCCCTAGGGGGTTTTTTTTGGTTTTGTTTTAGTGGGAACCCCTTTAAAATTTTACCTTTTTTTCCCTTTGGAAAATTGATTTTCCCCCGGGGGGGGGGATATGGGCGTTTTGGGTTTTCCTTTTTAGGGGGTTGTTACTTAACTTTAAAAAAATTGTTGGGGATATCCCCCCCCCCCCCCCAATTTTTTAGGGGGGCAAGGGTTTTTCCCCTTTTATATTTAAAAATTGGTTAATTTTTAAACCTTGTTTGCCCCTTTTTTTAATTTTGGCCCCGGGGGGAAAATTTCTTTTTTCCGCTCCCCCCGGTTTTGGGTTTGCAAAATATTTTTTCCAATATTTTTTTAAAGGGGTTAATTTTTTTTTAATTTAATTTTTTTATTTTTTTTTAATTTTTTTTAAAAAAAAATTTATTTTTTGCAAAAATTTTACTTTAGTTCAATTTAAAATAAATGTTGTTTTAATTGGGGTTTTAAGGGGGTTTTTTTTAAATTTTCCATTTGGGGTTTCCCTTTTGGTTTTTAATGTGGGGGAAAATTTTTAAAATTTTAAAATTTTCATAATTTTTTCTATTTTTTAAAGGGGATTTTAAAAATTTTTAAGTTTGGGGAAAAATTTGGGAAAAATTTTTCTTAAATTTTTTGCCCATTTTATTTCCTTTTTTTTTTAAATAAAAAATGGGAAATTTTTATCGAAAAAAAATTTTTTAAACCCCCCTAATATTTTGGAAAATTTCAAAAAAGTCCCTGGGGAAAACAAACTCAGGGGAAACCCCCAAGAAAACCGTTGAAGCGTTCCCGAGTTAATTACCAAATTAAATTTTTACAGTGGGGCCCGAAAATTGTAAAAAATTGGCCCCTGTTTTAATTTAAAAAGGGAAAAAAAAACCCTGGGGGTAAAGGAAATTTTAAAAAAGAAAAAAAAACCCCAAACCCCCCCCCCAATTTTTTTTTTTTCGGGGGGGCCCAAATTTTTTTATTTTCCCCTTTAAAAAATTTTGATTTTTTGTGTTGTTTGCTGGGGGAATAAAATTACAAAGGGGAAAAACCAAAATTTTGTTTTGTTTTTTTGGGGGATTTTTTCGATTATTATTTTTTTTTAAAAAGGCTAAATTTAAAATTGGAAAAATTTAAAAGTAAAATTGGGTTTTCATTTTTTTTTTTGCCCCCCTTTTTAAACAAAAAAAAAAAATCTCTTTTTATTTCTCCCCTTTGAAAATTTCAGAAGGGGATTTTTAATTCCCCCTGCTATGTACCTCTGGAACTCTATGTAATACAAAAATTTTATGGGAAAAAAAACACTTCCCCCTGGGACAATTTTTCCGTTAAGGGCCCGGAGGGGCCTTCCCCGTAAGGCCCTTTTCTTTTCCTTTCCTTTTAAAGTTTTTTTAAAGGGTTTAGGGGTTTCCCAGGGCCTGGTTGGGAAACCCCAAAAAAATAAAAGGAAAAAATGGGCATTTTTTTTTAAAAGTTTTTCCTTTAATTTTTTAAATGTTTTTTTCCCACCCCAAAAAAAATTTTGGAAATTTTTTCTTTTTACCCTCAGGGATTTACAAAACCCAACCCCCCCCACCCATGGGGAAATTTTTCCCCCCCCCCCAGGGGGATTTTAAATTTAAAAACCAAAATTTTTAATGGTTTTTCCCAAAACCCGGGGAAAAACTGTAGGGTTTTTTGTTTCCCCCCAAAACCTTTCCCGAAAAAGGTTCCCTTTAAAACAGGGGGAAAAAAAAAAAAAAAAACCTTTTTTTAAAAAAATTTCCCCCAAAAAACTCCTTTTTTTTAAATTTCCCCTTTTTTTTTTTTTCCTTTTCCCTTCTTACCAAAAGCCATTAAAAATTATTTTTTTTTTTTTTTCACTAAAAAAACCTTATGGAAAGGCCCCTTTTTTTTTTTTTTTTTAGGGAACCCAAGGATTTTTAAATTTTTTTACCCAAATTTTTTTTTGTTTCTGAAAAAAAAGGGGGGGAAAAAGGAAAAATTTTTTTTAAATGGAATTTTGGGGGGAAAAAAGGGGAAAAAGGGGGGGAAATTTAAAAATTTTTTAAAGGGGGGGGTGGGGGTTATTTAGTATCCCCAAATTGGAAAAGGTTTAAAATGGGTTTGGGGGCCAAAAATGATTTCCTTGGGAGGTTGGAAAAGGGGGGGGCTACAAGGGAAATTTTTTTCCCTTTTTTTCCCTCATTTTTTCCCGAGGCCCGAGTTTCCCCTTTTATATTTTATTTTTTTTTGGGGTTTTTTAGAAACCCGGGGGCAGGGGCCCTGTTTTTTGGGATATTTATTGAAAATTTTTTTTTTTGGGGTTTTTTTTGCCAAAAAAAAAAATTTTTTTTGGGGTTTTCCCATTTTTTTTTTTTTTCCGATAAGGTTTAAAATTTTTTTTTTTAAAAGTTTATACTTTTTTAAAAAATTTGGGGGAAAACCCAAAAGATTTTTTTAAATTTTTTTTCCCCTTTTTTTTTAATGGGGGGAAAAAAAGGGTTTTTTTTAAGGAAAATTTTTTTTTTAATTTTTTATGTTTTAAAAAAAAAAAACACCCAAAATTTTTTTTTTTTAAATGTAAATTTTTCCCCCCTTTTTCCCCTTGGGGGGGAAATTGAAAAACCTTTTCGATTTTCCAAATTTTTTCCCTTTTTCTGGGAAAAAACCCGTAATACTACAGGGGTGGTCCCTTTAAAAAATGCAGGGCATTGGGGGGGCCCCCCAGGGGGTTTTACTATAATCCCTTGGGTGTTGCCCAAAACCCCAAAAAGGGGACCCCCAAAAGGGTTTTTGGGAAGAGGGCGAAGGGCGTGTTAAATGGGGGGACTTGCCTTCCCAAACTTTTGCTCCCGTAAATTTTTTGCTGTTTTAGAGGGGGGCTGGAACCGGGGGTCATTTAATTTGGGGGGAAATGTTTTGGGGGGTTCGGGGCAGCTCTGCTTTTTTTTTGCCTTTTTAAATTGGGGGAAAAATTTCCAGCCCCTTTTTAAAAACCACACCCCCAATTCCAAGCACAAATTTTTGCCCGGCCTTTGCTCTTTTAAAAAAACCCCATTAAAGACCCCCGGGGGAAACCCCAAAGTACAACTTGGGAGTAAGCATTCTTTTTCGGGAAAGGGGTTTAAAAAAAAAATTAGGTTTTAAATTTTTTATAAAAATTCCTTTTTTCAAAAAAAACCCCATTTTTTGGTTTTGGGAAAAATTAGGTAAAAAAAAAGGGGGAAATCTCCTTTCCCGGGGCTTTCTGCTGGGGGTTTTCCCTGCCGAATTTTCCTCCCCATCTCTTCCAGGGTGGTTGGGGGAAAGGGGTGCAAGGTTATGGGTTGGACGGGGGTTTTAAAAAAGGGAAAAATTAATCGGGGGGGCCCAACGGGCCCCCCTTTTTAGCTCCTTTTAATTTTGGGGGCCCCCTTTGATAATTTTGTTTTTGATATTTTTTTGTTTAAAATCGAAAATAAAACCCTAATCGGATTTTGTTTAAAAGGACACTGTCCCGTTGGTTTTTTTCCCCTCCGGGTTTTTGGGGGGGGCTTTTTCCCACTGTCCCCCGGGGTCCCCTCGGTCCCGGGTTTTTGTTTAGGAGGGCAGCGGGCCAAAATTTACCGGGGGAGGGAAAAATCTCCAGCGGTTTTACGTCCCCGGGGCTGCTTTCAAAGGGGGCCCCCATTTTCCCCTTTCCCCCCCCCAGCCCGGGCACATGCCCGTTTTTCAGCGGAAAAAACGCCCGTTGGGGGGGGGCTGGGGGGTTTAATTCCCCCCGGGCCCTTTTTGCAATTTAGGGCCCCATTGGGAACCCCCCCCCCGCCGGGGGGAAACCCCCGGGGGAATCCGCTGGGCTGCGTTGGGGAAAAGACAGAACTCTGGGCCCGGTTCCCTTGCGGGGTTTAGGCCAAGAGCTGGGGTCGGTTTTGGGGGGGAAGCGTTTATGGGGGGGCTTCGGGGGGGTGGGGTTAAAAGGTGGAATTTCTTTTGGTTTTTTTTTTTTTTTCTTTTTTTTTAAAAAGGGGGAAACCCGGGGGGCGTCGCAAGGGGAAAAGAGAGGTTTCCCAATTAAAGGAAAGAAAAAAAACTGGGTTTTTCCCCTTTTAATTTCATTAAAAAAACTTTTTTTTTCCCCCCGGGGTTTTTCTTTTTTTTTTGCATTTTTAAAACTTTTTGGGGGGGGTATTTAAAAATGGTCGGGGTTTCCTTTAAAAGACGCCTCCCCATTAAATTTAACCCCGGGCCCTTTTTTGTTTTACCCTGCCAAAAACAACCCGGTTTGGGGCATTTAAAACCCCCTTAAATTACCCCGGCTTGTCCCCCCCCCGCCCACCCGGGCCCCAAATTTGGGGAAAAAAACCCCGGGTTAAAGGCCACCCCCAAAATTGGGGACCCTCTTTTTTATGGGGGGGGCCCAAAAAGTTGGGGCTGCTGTAAGGGGGGGCCCGGTTTTTTAATTTAGGGTGTTTTAAGGGGGCCCCCAAAAACCATGGGGGCCTTTGGGGCAGTCCCTTTTAAAAAAAAACAACCGCAGGGGAGGTTTTGGGATTTTACTTAAGGGTGGTTTTAAAAAAAAAATAGGGGGGGGCCCCTAAAGGCCCCCTTTTTTTTTTTGGGGGGGATCCCCCCATTTTTTTTTTAAAAAAAAGCCAAAACTAAAACAGGGCTTGCCTTTTTTGGGGGTGGTAATTTTCAGGGGTTTCAAAGGTCCGGGGGTATTGGAATTCCCTTTTAAAAAAGCCTTGGGGGAAAAAAAAACCCCCGGGGCCCCAGGGGGTGCACCTTTATTTTGGGGGGTTAACAAAAATAGGGGGGGACCCCCCCGCCCCCAATTTTTTTTTGAGGGGAATTCCCCCCAATTTTTTTGGGAAAACCCCGGGCCCAAGGGGTATTCCAAGGGGGCTTGGGTTGGGGGCCTGGTTTTTTACAGGGCTTTTTAAGGGGCCATTTGGGGGTTTTTGGCTCCTTAAACCGCCCCGGGAAAAAAAAACCAAAGGGCCCCCCGCGGGTTTTTGCTTCCCTCCCGGGGTGGTTTAAAAAAAAAAATTAGGGGGGGGGCCCCCCAAACCATTTTTTTTTTTGAGTGGGGGTCCCCCCATTTTTTGTTAAACCCCCCCGGGGTTTCCCCCTGGAACCCCTTCCCCCTTTTATTAGTTTCCTTGGCAAAAAAGGAAGTGAAAAATGGAAAGGGAAAAAACAATTAAAGGGGTTTCCCTTCCCCTTCCCCGCCCCGCCCAAGGGTTTATTTTAAAACCCCCCTTAAATTTAAACCCTTGCCACCGCTTTTTCAGGGGGAATGGGAATAAGGGGGAAAGTTTCCAAAAGGGCGAAAAACTTAAATTAAAAAATTTTTTCATTTTCCCGGGGGGCTGGGGGGGGAGGGTTTTTTTTTAAACCGGGGGGGGGGGCCAAAAAATAATGGTTTCCCCCCCTGGGGCTATTATTATTTTTGGCCCCCCCCACTTGGGGGTTTGTTCCCGGGCGGTTGGGGGAAAATTTGGGGCGGGAGGGCCCCCAACATTTTTTTTTTTTAGCCAAATTTTTCAAACCCCTTATACTATTTTATATTAATTTTTTTGATAATTTAAAAAAAATTTAAAATTATATAATATTTTTTAAAAAGTTTTTCATTGAATTTGTGACCCCAAAATTTAAAATTTTTATTTTTTAAATTTTTAGGGGTTCCCAAAAGTTCTAAAAATAGTATAATTGCCCCCTAATTTCCAAATTTCCGGCTTTTTTTTGGAAAAAAAGCAGGGAAACCCCACATGGAAAAAGGGGGCACTTTTGGGTTTTCAATTTGGGGAAAAAAAAAAACCCCTTTTTCCCTTTTTCATTTTTAAGGGTTTGGGTTTTCCCGATTTGCCAAACAATTACATGGGGTGTAAAGTGTCAAAATTTTCCCCAAACCCTTTGGGTTAATTAAAGGTGTTTAAATTTTTTAGGCAAAAAAATTTCCCTTTTTTTTTTTCAAAAAGAAATTTTTTCCCCCTTTTAAAATTAAAAACCCTTTTCCGGGTGGAAAAATTTTTGCCACCTAAGGGGGGGCTTATTTTTAATTTTTTTTGTGCCAAAAACCCGGGTTTGCAAAAGGGGCCCGAAAAAAGGGGCCAAAGGGTTTAAAACCCCCTTTTAAAAAAAGGGGGTCCAATTTTAAGGGGCGGGGTTTCCCCCTTCCCTTGTTTTGTTTTTACCCGGAAAAACCGGGGGTTTACCCGGGGAAATTTAAACCCCGAGGGGGTTTTTTTAAAATGTAGAAGGTAAAAAACTAAAAAAACATTTTTTTATATAAATATTTATGGTTTTACAAAGGAAAATTATATATAAAAAATTTTTTTAAGTATTCTATGTTTTGTTTTTTAGTGTTTTTAAAGGAAAAAAAAAAGGTTTTTTTTTTTAAATTTTTGATTTTTTTTTTTGTTTCCCCTAAGGGGCAAATTGGGGGAACCCTTCCCCCCCTATTTGGGAAAAAAGGATCTTTGACGAATTTAGGGGATCGGCGGAAAAAAATTTCGATTTCGAATTTTTTTTTTAGATATCCGGAAACAAAATCGCTCAAAAAAAACTAGGGGCATGAAAACCAAAAGTAATATTTTAGGGGGGGTTAACCCCATGGCAAAAAATCAATTTTTTTTTCCACCCCCTTTTTTAAAAGAAACCCCATAGTTTTTTTTCCCAAACAAACTATAAAATTTTTTTTTCAAATTTTTCCCCAAACCAAAATTTTTACTTTAACTTCTCCAGTTTATTGGAAAAAAAATTGGTTTTCCCGTCGAAACCCCATTTTTTGGTTTAAATTTAAATTTTTAAACGTTTTTTTTTTCATTCCGGGGGTTTTTTTTGGGGTTGTGTTCCCAAAAAACCCCAATTTTTCATTTAACCCCTATATAAAAATCTTTTTAAATTAAATTTTTAATATTTTTTAATTTTTTTTTTTGGGGTCTTTCCCCTTCCCCAAATATTTTGGAAATTGTCCCTTTTTTTTGATCTTTTTTTTTTGGTTTTTTTTTAAAATTAAAAAAAACCCCTTTCCTTTAAAAATTTTAAAAATAAATAACTGGTTTAAATCCCTTTCCCCTCCCTTTCAACCCCGGGGGGGGAAAGGGAAGTTAACCTTTTAAAGGGGAAAAAAAAATCACTAAAAATTTTTATTTTTCCCCCGAACCAAAAGGCAATTTTTGCACAGAGCTTGGGGGGTTGTGGGGAAATTGGTTGGGTTTATGTTTTTTTTTTTTACTTTTTTTCCCCTTTCAGGGGAAAAAAAAAAATTTTGTTTGAAAAAAACCGGGCCGGGGGGGAAATTTAGGGCCAAAAAAACCGACTGGGCCCAATTTTTTAAAAAGGGGGGACCCCCAAAACATTTGTTTTAAATTTCCCTATGCCAAAAATATTTTATTTCATTGGGGCCACAATTTTTTTCTTAGTGGGGTTTTTGGGGGGGGGCCTTAAAAAAGGGGTTTTTAACCCTTTTAAGGGGGAAACCCCTTTGTCACCTGTGGGTTGGGGAGTGTCTGGTATTAATTTTGAAAAAGCCAATCAGTGAGTAAAGGGGATTTCCCAAGTTAAGGGGCCAGAAAACCCCCCACTCAGGGGGGGCCGCTGGGGTCCCGGTGATTGGGGGAAACTGGGCCCTTTTTTAAGGGTGTTTGGGGGAAAAAAGAGGCCCCCCCCCCTGTGTGCCCCGGGGGCCCGGCAAAAGGGGGTGGGCAAATTAGGGGTTTCTAGGGGGGGGAAAGGGCCCCCTGGGGGGAAAGGGAAAAGAGGGGGGGCGGGGGTGAAGGGGTTATTTTAGGAAAGGAAAAAGGGGGGGGGGGGGTGGGCTATAAAAAAGGGGGCCTGGGGGGAAAAACCCCTTTAAGGGGGGGATAAGCAAGGGATTAAAAACCCGGGTGAGATTAAGGGGGGGGACGGGCCGGGGCCCAAAAGGCCCCCCTGTTTTAACGGGAAGCCCCTTTGGGCCCCCCAAAATCCCCCGGGAGAGGGTTGATTCCCCAGTGGGGGGCCCCGGGGGGCAAAGGAAAAAACTTTTTTTTCAAACCCCCGGGGGGCCCCCACCCGCCCCACCCCCGGGGCCTTTTCGGTTTTCCGGCCCCGGGGCTGCTTTTTCCCGGGCCCGGAAACCCCCTACTGGGCCCCACAATCCAGGGGCCCCCCGGGGGGTTTAAAACCTGCCGGCCCCGGGAAGGGGCCGGGGGGACCCCCCCCGTCCCACCCCCAAACCGCCCACGGTCCCCGGGGTTTCCCGCCCCGGGGGCTTGTGGGGGCCCTTTCCCCAAAAAAAACTCGACCAAAAATCCCTCCCCCTCTCCGGGCCTCCTGGGGGGGGCGAAAAAACCCCCCTATTCCGGGGGGGTTTCTACCCGGCCCGTTGCGCCCCCCTTTTTTGGCCCCCTTGGGGGGTTTTTGAAAAGGCCCCCCAAAGGGTTACCAAAAAAGGCCCCATCGTCGGGTGGGCAAAAACGGGCTGAGGGGGGGCAAACCCCGATTTAAAAAATCTTTTCCGGGGGCCCCCAGGGGGTCTTAAACCCCTTGTTTATAATTCTTTTGGGGGGGATTAGGGCGGGCCCCAAAACCCCGGGGGCCCCATTTGGCCCCTTTAACCCCCCAAATCGCCCCCAAAATAGTTGTTAAGCTCCTTTTTCCCCGTGTGGGGGATTGTGAATGGGGTTTTTTCCTTGCGTGGGGGGGAAAACCAAATTTTTTAACCCGTTGGTTTTATTAAACCCAAAACCCCCCTTTAAAGTTAACCCGGTTTAACCGGCCCTTGGCCCCCGTCTCCGAAATTGGGGCCCCTGCAAAACCACTTTCCCCGCGAATTCCCCCCATTTTGGGGGGTTAGACCCGGGGGGATTTCAGGGGTCCGAAACGGGGGAAACGGGGGTAAAAACTGCAGACCAAGGGGGGTTGGGTAGGGGGCCCCCCCGGCCGGGCCGTCGTTGGGGGGGGCCCCTTTTCTGAAACCAAAAATTGGGGGCCCAAGTTCCCCCCCCATGCTGTTTAGGGGGGGGGACAAGGGGGGGCATTGGGGAATTTTGGTTTTTTCAGGAAATTTACCCAATTGGGGGGCCCCGATCTGGGGGGGGCCCGGGGGTTGGGCCAACCCCTTGGGGATTTTGGGGGGGAGGCCCTGGGAAATCTTTTGAAGCTAAAGGGGCCCCCCGGGGGGGGGCCCAAAGGGGAAAAACTTTTTTTCCCCGGTATTGCAGATTTTTGGGGGGGGGAAGGGCCCCCTGGGGGGGCCCCGACGATGAGGGGAAAATTTAGAAAAACCCAAATTTTCAAGCCCGCATTTTCATGGGGGGGGAGGGGAGGAAAGGGGACCCAAAATAAAAAAAATTAAAGCGGGAGGAAGCTCTAAACGGCCAAACGAGCCCAAAAAGGGGGGGCCGGGGGAGGGGGGTGGGGGCCCCCCTTTTTACAAATTTCCCCTGGGGGACCTCCCCTTGGTTGGGGGGGCCCGGGGGTTAAAAAGCAACCCCCCCGGAAAAAGCAAAATTTTTGCGGGGGGATGCGGGGAAAGGGTTTGGGGCCCCCCCAAAAATTGGGGCCCTTCCCCCCGGGGGAGGGGGGTTTAAAGGGCCCGCGCCCCTAGGGGCAGGACAAAAAAAAGGGGGGGAAAAAAGCCCCCGGGGGGGGAAGGGGCCCCCCAATTTTCACTGAAGGGGCCCCCGGTTGGGGGAAAAGCCCCCAGGGGGGAGACCCCCCCGGGGGGGGGAAAAGGACCCGTGGGGGGGGGAGTCCCCAGAGGGGGGAAAATAGCTGAAGTGGGGAAAAAAAAAGGCCCCCGGAAGGGGTATGGGGGGGTACCCAACCCCGGGCCCCAAGGGGATGAAAGGGCCTTTGGGGGGGGCCCCGTTTAAAAACACGGGGGGGCCGGGGGCTCCGGGGGGGCCCCCCCGGGTTATTTTAACTGGTTGGGGGGAAGGGGGTTTGGCCCCCCTTCCCGGGGGGTTTCCCCCTTGGGGGGGGGGAAGAAAAACCCGCCCCGGCCGGGCCCAAATTAAACAAGGGGGGGTTTTGAGGGGGCGGGGGGGAATTGCCCGGGGTTGGAGCCAGAACGGGGACCTCATGGGGGACCCGGAAAGGGCCTGGGTGGGGGGGCCCAAGTCGCGAAAAATTGGGGCCGCGGGTTTTTTGGGGGCCCTTTTTAAAGCCGTTTTCCCCTTTTCGGGGTTTCAAAAGGTAAAAATTGGGGGGGCAACCAAAAATGGGCCCACTATTTTTCCGGGGAAATTTTGGGGCCCCCCCGGGCTCACCCTAGGGGGGGACTCACCCAGCAATTTCCCGACCAAAATTTTGAAATTTTTAAAAGGATCGCTGCCCCGGAAAATCGCCCCCCAAAGGGTCGGGTTGCTGAAGGGTTGGGCCCAAACAAGGGGAGGGTTTTTTCAGCAGCGAACCCCGGGGGACAAAAAGGGGTACGCCCGGGGGAAAAAGCGGGGAAAACACGTTTGCTTAGGGTTTCCCGGGCCCCCAAACCCGGGGGCCCCCTGGGTTTCAGGGGGAAACTTTGGGAAAACCAAAGGGACCCCAAAAGGGTTTTTCCCCCCGGTTTCCGGGGTCCGGGGCTTAGTAATCCCCCGTTTTTAACCTTGGTTAAAACCAAACTTTTTCCTCTGCCAAAGGGGGGCCCCTGGGTTTTTTAAACCCTAACCAAACCCCGGGGGGTTTTTTAGGGGGCTGGAAACCCCCCTATTTTACCTTGGGTTTTAAACCCGCTTCCCCGCTTGGCTTTTTCGCTGGTCTTTCCCCCCTGTCCCCCCGCAGGGGGGGCGTGATTTGGCCCTTGGGGAGGGGCCCCGGGGAAACCCCAAAAAAATTTCCCCCGGGGGCATTCCGGGGGGACCGGATCAGCGGGTTTTCCCCCCGGGGGGGGGGTGATCGTCGCTGCATGCAAACTTGGGAGATCGCTTCTGAGATCGCTGTTGCGTCACAAAATTTGGACTTCGCGATCTCGCTAGGATCTCGCTATGGAGATGGGGCCCTTACTTCCGAAAACATTTTTCCCGAAGCCCAAGCCCCCCGTGGGGGTCCGTGATAAAAGGGGGGGGCGCCAAAACAAGGCCCCATTCCTGTCCTGGGTTTGCAGGGGTGCAGATCTCGATGTGCGGCAAGCCATTGAGCCCCGGGAAGGGGGGGGTCCCCGACTCGGGAGGCGCCTGATGGATACATCACACCCCTTTGGGCATGAAAGTACTAAAAATTCGGCGTCTCCTTCTCCTGAATTTCTCAAGAGACTTTAAAACATGGGGGACCCGCACCGCAGGGGCAGGGCCTTGCAGCAGTTGGTGGGGGTGCGCGAGTCCCCAAGGGGGCTGCCCGGAGGGGGAGGTCTAGGGAGGTGACGCACCCGCGCTCCCCCAGCTCGGGCTACCCCCCGTTTAGGTTTTGATCTGCTACAAGCACTAAGGAAAGAGGGAATTTGTCCCTTACAATAGAACTAAGTGAATCCCTACGATGTTTCGGGGAACCTGATCCCGACCAGACCCGTAAAGCCCTAGTAGTTTCTAACAAGCCCTATAGTTGCAAGGGAGGAATCCCTCAAGATCTAGGGACTGGGAAAAAAAGGTGGACCCCTCCTAACAAAATTTTGCAGGGAAAAATTAAAAACAAAAAACAAAATACAAAGAGACCCCAAAAAACAAGCAAACGACTGAGAAAGGACACAAGCCCCCCCGGTTAGCTTAAGAGTAGATAATAAAATGAAGTCCAGCAAAGCCAAAAAGGGGGGGCCCAGAAAAATGGGGAAAAAAGGGGTCATTTGACCAGAAAAATAGAAAAAACCCCCCTAACAAGAGGGTTCAAAACATACCCCCCCCCTTTTAAGGGATCCTTGGTTTCCCCTAGGACTTGGCTTTTCCCGGAAACCTCTTGTAAAACGCTTTGACAAGTCTAGATGCAAAAACATCATCCCCCCCCTCCCCCAAGATTTTCCTCGGGTCCAAAACCCTTTTCCAAGCGCGAGGGTACTGCAAACTCCCCTTTTTTACCGCTAGGAATTTAGGTTTTCGGGAAATCCATATTCCCCCGCCCCTCACCATCAGGGAAAACAGTGGCCGAGACATCTCATTGAGACCCCCTTTTTTTTTTAAAAAGGGGGGAAAAAACTGAAACACCGGTTAATCTTCCGGGGAGGGGGGGAAGCTTCCAAAACCCTTAAAAAACAGCAGTTTGGGTTTAAATAAACCAAACCCCCTTAAAGGGCCCTACAAATTTTGGGACCCAATTTTTTAGACGGAATCCTCAAGCGAGATTTTAGAGGACAACCAAACCATTTCACCAATAGAAAAACAAAACCCCTCTTGTCGTTTCTTTTAAAAAATCACTTTGGTTTTTTGTTGCCCCCTAAAAGTTTTTCCACGAAAATTTCATCCAAACCCTAAAATCCAGAAAAAATTTCCCTTTTTTCGGTACAGCCGATCTCATTTGGGAAAAAATGCCCCCAAAAAGACGGATGCTCCCAGTACAACAAAAAAAAAGGCGAACAAACCGAGAAGGGGGATGTATGGTTTTTTAAGAGCAAATCGAAAAGGGCAAAAACTCGACCCCCCCTCTTGATTATCAGTCACAAAAAAACCAAAGGGGCAAAAAAAAAACTGTCAACATTGGTTTTTCCCCTTTTCGTTGGCCATTAACTCAGGTGATATCCCTGAAAACGGGGGGCAAATGAACTCCCAACCTGTCAAAAAGGGGGCGCCAAAAAAAAGAGCCACAAACTGGGGGTCCCCCCACAGAAACAATGTCATAGGAACGCCTGTAGTCTGACAATTTCCCTTTAAAAAGGCCCCTTTCGAGGTCTTAGGCAGGGCGTTTGAAAAAAGGAACCAAGTGAAAAATCTTTCAAAAAAGGTCCCCCACCACCCAGATGACATTTAAAAAACCCCCTCAGGGGGGGGAAAGGCAGGAAAAAAGTCCATAGCCAAATTTGGGAAAGGGGGCCCCTAGGGGGCCCCCGGGGGCAAAAGCAAACCCCCCCAGCAGGAGTTGAGAAGACTTAAGATCTAAAAAACAAAAAGGCTTGAGCACCCACTTAAAAGATTCCTCTGCCCTCCAGGCCACCAAAAACTGCACCACAAGTCTCTTGGGGCTCAGAGATTTAGGGGGACCTGCCCAAAAAAGATTTTAGACATTCAAACAAATAAATTTTTCTCCTCGGGGACCAGGCCCCAAACAAACCCCCCCCCGGGGGGCGTGTTAAGGGGGGGCATTTCCTGTGCTTTAAAATCCCTTCCAACACGGAGTCCAAAAAAGCAATAAACAACCCCCCCCCTTTTCAAAATGTTTTCCCCCCCCTTTAGTACCCACCATAGGAGAAAAAACGCGAGACAAAGCCGCTTTTAAAAATTTTTTTGTCCCCGGGATGTAAGTAACGGTAAAATTAAACCGTGAGAAAAAACAGGGCCCACCCAGCCCGACGGGCATTTTAAGCGTTTGGGGAGCTAAGGTAGACAGATTTTTTTTTTTCGGGGGAAAGATTGAACGGGAAAAAACCGCTCCCCCCAAAAAATTACGCCAGTGTTCAAAATGGAGTTTAAAATTGCCAACAATTTCTTGATTTTTTCCGATTATAATTTATTTCAAAATCAGACAATTTTTTGAAAAAAAAAAAACACAGGGATGACTCATCCCTTTTTTCCCCGAGAAAACCCGCGCCGACCCCCCCAGAAGAAGCTCAACCCGAACCAAAAATGGTTTAGTCAATAAGGCGGTAAGGATTGGAGCAACTGAAACTTCCTTTAGCAACACAAAAGCCTCAATGGCCCCCGTAGCCACAACCCCGCATCAGCACTTTCTTGAGATGGGGTAGGGGTTTTTGGGCAATACAGAAAATTTTTTAATGAATTTCTAAAATAATTGGCGCCCCCCAAAAACCCTCTGAAATTGATTTACCCCAATATTTTCTAGGCCCAATCCTGCACAGTTTTGCACCTTCCCCGGGGTCCATCTAAAAAAACCTTCACGGAGACAATGAGCCAAAAAAAAACAAAGTCTCTGACAGGAAAAACTACATTTTTTGTTTGGCAAAAGTGAATTTCATCAGTAACGTAAAAACTTCACGAACTCCTCCTTTTAGATCCAAAACCCGGTAATAAATCAAATGCATCCAATACACAACCAATTTTTGCCGATCAAAGGGTTTTAAGGATGTCTTTAAATAAGATTCGAAAAAATGCCGTGCACTGGAAAGCCAAAAGGATACCAGTTTCTCAAAATGAAACCCCAGTGGATGTTAAAAAGCATTTTTTCCCATTCTCCCCCTCCTTCAGCGCAAAAATTGTATCCCCTCGAAAAATCGATTTTCGAGAAACCCCTTGGGCCCCCACTAAATGTTTAAACAATCGGAATCAATGGGGAGTGGGTAAGGATTGGTACAGAATCTTTTAAACTCCGAAAAAATTTAGACAAGGGGGCCTTTAAAAAGCCCTTCCTTTTTTTAACAAAAAAAAAATCCAACCCCCCAAAAAAGGGTTTGGAAGGCCCAATGTGCGGCGGCCAAGTTGTCTGTATGTATTCCCCCAAAGCCTTTTTTCTCGGAATACAAATTAAATAAAAAAATTTTAGGGGGAAGAGTAGTCCAGGGAAAATTTAATTGCACAAACATTTCTCTATGGGGGAAAAAACTTGCGATTCCTTTTCAAAAAAAAAACTTTCCAAAAATCCTGAATAGGTCAGGTAACCCCCCCTTAATACAGCAGCAAAACCCGTTACAACAATTGTCAAAACATTAGGGACCCCAGGATTTAAAATTTCTTTTGGTAGATAAACAGTCCCCGGATTGTGCAATTTTAACCGGGGGGGTAAAACCCCCCTTTTTCCCCGGTGAGGGCAAATTTTTTAAAAAATTTTCAAAAAATAAAGTTTCTGTAAACACCTTAATAGTAAGGGGAAAAATTCACAAAAATTGGTGAGTAAATTTTTAAAAGGGAAACCATCCCAAAACCCCCATTTTAATAGGGGAAGCAAATTTTTTGGGTTTTAATTTTATTTTTTTTAAAAAAATTTCCCATAAAATCACATTGGAGTAAACCCACAATCCACAAAACCCGAAATTCCAAAAAATTCCCCCTCAACAGCAGTAGTGGGAAAGAAAGACCCTTTTATTGTTTTAAAACAAAAGCTTAACGGGGCAAAAAACTGCCCTCTTTTTTTTTTCCTTTAATTCATTCAAAAGCGCCAGTTTTTAATAAAATGTTTAATTTGCCACAATAGAAACAAAAACCTTCGAAAAACTGCGTTTTTTTTTCCCTGATGAGGTACCCATTGCCAATTTCCATCGGCTCTCCAAGGTAGAAAACAGCCCTTCCAGACTTTGGAGCTGACAAGCAGTTTTTACTTCTTTAACCTTGCAGCAGCCCCCTATCCCCCTAGGCAATTCATAGCCTCTTGCAATTTCCCAGGTAGGGGGTAAGCAATCAGCAAATTTTTAAAAACCCCTTTCATTTAACCCTGAAAAGAAAAAAATTTTTTCAAAGGGGAAGTCCCCCCCAAACCGGGTGGCCATTTTCAAAAAAGTGAGTACAAAATTTTTCCATATTACCGGACCCCCGCTCAAAACGTCTAATTCTGTCTCGTGATGAAACCAAAGGATGTCATACAATAACCCAAAGCAAAAAAAAAAAACTATCCCGATCAAAGCAGGGGTCACTAGACGCAGAGAAAAGCCCAGCCTGGGTTTTTTGCGCAAAATGACATTATGAACCCTAGGCTGAGATTCTCACCAGAATCTTTGGGCCCCAAAACGGTAAATACAACAACAAGCTTTTTTTTAAAAGAAAAAAAAATCGTTGTTCACCAAAAAATAAATCAGGCAAACGTACCTTTTTGGGTCCCAAAAATGCTCCCCGAACAATACTACGTGTTTCTGGAATTTTCGCCCCTCCAAGGGGAAAAACCCTGAGGCATTGAGCCAAATTCCTGAAAAAACCGAAAACCTGATGGAAACAGAAAAAAACTTTTCCTTAGGGTTTTTTTTTTTTTTTTTTTTTTTTGGGGCCGGACTTCTTTTTTATTTTCTCTACAGCACTAAGGAAAAAGGGAATTTTTGTCCCTACAAAAAACAACTGAATCCCACATTTAACGGGAACCCGATCCTGGGGGCCGAACCCCCTAAAAAGCCCAGCTGTCTGAACGAAGACCTATAGTTGCAGGGAATGTAAGGTTCTTTTTTCTCTGTTGACATT
>JARQOD010000002.1:67465220-67502809 GCA_033576555.1 Oophaga sylvatica | reverse complement strand
TGGCATTTTGGCGAGGAAGCGGGAGCAGCTGTTTGCGAGCTGGGGGAAGAGATGGTCGCTGTGGCTGAAGAGATGGAAGGTGGGGGACCTGCTGCAGGTGGCGAATCATCTTGGTTGTGATGCTGCCACTCCACAGGGTGCCTCTTTCTGACATGCATCAACATATTGGTGGTGTTAAGGTTGCTGACGTTCTTCCCTCTCCGCACAGTTTGTCGACAAAGCTTGCATCTGACTACTGTAACGTCATCTGCAACTTGGTCGAAAAAGGCCCATGCACCACAACTCTTGGGCGCACCCCTTGTGCGCTTTAAAAGAGCCCTGCTCCTAACGGGTGCTAAAGTTGAGGGAGCAGAAAACCAATTTTTCCCTCTTCCTCTCCCATGTGGATGGCCACGCTGCGCCACACCTGCAAGCTCTTCCTCTGAGCTATCCCTACTTGCTTGCTGCCCCTCAGCATGCCATGATGGGTCAAGAACCTCGTCATCCAATACACTTTCATCAGCAGAAACTGGCAGCTGAGTTTCATCATCATCTGCTGACTGGGGTCTGGTCACTGTGGGCACTGGCCCACCCTCCGCTTCTTCCTCAGACGCACACAGTGGTTGCGCATCTGTGCACACTACCTCTTCTTCAGCTGCAGTAATGCTGTCTGGCTGGCACACAGATTCCAAGCCAACAGATTCTGAGAAGAGGATTAAGGTTGGCTCCTGGCCCTCTGAATGTATGAGCAATTTAGTGGGCGGTGAAGAAGCAGATGGGTGCTGCTCTTCAGTGGCCTGATCCAATGTGGTGGAGAGGTCCTGGGAGGATGCTGCGCTCATTGAGGTGGATGCCTCAGCTGCCATCCAACCAACAACGGTTTCTACTTGATCCTCTCTTATCAGCCTATGGCCCTGTGCTCCTAACAAGCAGCACATAAATGACTGCTGCCGGGTGAAAGTAGGTGCTGAGTGACTTGGGCCTGCTGCATGCTCTGGATGTGCACCATGTCTAGCTGCTGATGCACCTCTTCCGCGGCCGCCTCGGGGACGTCCCTTACTCCCTGCCTTCATCTCTATTGATGGATTCAGAATGGCAAGAAAGTAATTATTAGGGATTAGTGTGCTTATTCCTGTAGGACTACAAACAGGTATAAGAAACACTAATGGCACTGTATGATGGTGTGCCTGCTACACTTTATTTGAATCTAGTGTGGCCTACACAAAGAGTAACGTGTGTTTGTGGTGTTGGTGTACACGTTACGGTCGGATGTCACAGCGCAGTAAATGACACTGCTGTGAAACCAAAAAATAAAGGATTCTCCGTGACTGGGCCAGGTGCTGTGTGGCACCAGCCACAGAGGTTGTTTGGGCCCTCACAGTACAATCCCTATATAGTGTTTAACTTTAACCTCAATAGATGCTGTGAGGTAAAGTAACACTTATAGGGGCACTGAGAGTGAATTTACTGGTGAAAAATTTGGGGGTGCGCGATAGAATAGGCCGCACTAGGGGTCCTGCAGTCTGATGTGACTACAAAGACTGACCTAGCATACCTCCCAACTTTTGAAGATGGGAAAGAGGGACAGAGGTTGCGGCGCGCACAGCGCGCCGCGGCAAATTTTAGGCCACGCCCCTGACCACACCCATTTCACAACTAATCACACCCATGTCCACGCCCCAACTACACCCATTTAGCCCTGCTGATCACACGGACTGGTACTGAAGGCACAGTGGCTGGCATTATGGGATCAGTGGCTGGTACTGTGCGCACACTGACTGGTACTGAGGAAAAGAAAGAAAGAGCAGTTTTAAAGTGCTCCTCGGGGCTCCGCCGTGTACTCCTGTGTCCACGGGGAAAGTAAGCTGCCAGCCGGGACAGCGGGGCAGACCCTCTCTCAAAATCGGGACTGTTGGGAGGTATGAATGCTCCCCACCATACACCTTGTACATGCACGGCTCCGCACACCTCATACACACACGGTTCCCCTCTGTACACCTCGCGCACACACGGCTCCGCTCCGTACACGGCTCCACTCCGTACACCTCACGCATACATGGCTCCACTCAGTAAACACACGGCTTCACTCCGTAAACCTCGTACATACGCAGCCACGCTCCGTAAACCTTGTACACATGTGGCTTTGCACCATACACCTCGTACACATGCAGTTCCGCTCCGTACACATGCGTTTCCGCTCCGTACACCTCGTACACACGCGGTAACGCTCCATACACACGCGGCTGCACTTCTCTACACCCCGTACACACACGGCTCTGCTCCGCTCCGTACACACACGGCTCTGCTCCGCTCCGTACACACACGGCTCAAGCACGGAGCCCTGTGTGTACGGAGATGAGCGGCTCAGCTCCGTACACTTCGTACACACAAGGCTCCGTTTTGTACGCCCCGCACACACACAACACTGCTACAACCACCTCGTACACACACAGCTCCGCTCCATACACCTCGCACACATGCGGTTCCGCTCCGTACACCTCGTACACACGCAGTTCCGCTCCGTACACCTCGTACACACGTGGTTCCGCTCCGTACACCTCATACACACGCGGCTCCACTTCTCTACACCCCGTACACACACGGTTCTGCTCCGTACACACACGGCTCAAGCACGGAGCCCTGTGTGTATGGAGATGAGCGGCTCAGCTCCGTACACACACTGTACTGCTACAGCCACCTCGTACACACACAGCTCCGCTCCATACACCTCGCACACATGCGGTTCCGCTCCGTACACCTCGTACACATGCGGCTCCACTTCTCTACACCCGTACACACACGGTTCTGCTCCGTACACACACGGCTCAAGCACAGAGCCCTGTGTGTACGGAGATGAGCGGCTCAGCTCCGTACACACACAGCTCTGCTCCATAGACCTCATACACACACGGCTCCGCTCCGTACACCTCGTACACACACGGCTACGCTCCATACACTTTTCACACACGGCTCCGCTCTATACACCTCGTACACACACGACTCTGCTACATCCACACTGTAAATCCCTCCTGACCCCTCACATAAACTTACCCTCAGCCACTGCAGCCAGCACCCATGACAACCAGCACAGCACTTGTACACGGAGGAGCCTGGCCATGTGACACCCAACTCCTCCCCTCCTGTGACCTCATCACAGGTCCTGTGTGCACAGAGTAGGAAGCTCAGCAGCAGGTCATGCCCTCTCACATCAGCCCCTGGATGCCCCTCTGCATACCCCATGCCCCCTCACAGCAGCCCCTGGATGCCCCTCTGCATACCCCATGCCCCCCTCACATCAGCCCCCTGGATGCCCCTCTGTACACCCCATGCCCCCTCACATCAGCCCCCTGGATGCCCCTCTGCACACCCCATGCCCCCCTCAAAGCAGCCCCCTGGATGCCCCCCTCACAGCAGCCCCCTGGATGCCCCTCTGCATACTCCATGCCCCCTCACATCAGCCCCCTGGATGCCCCTCTGCATACCCCATGCCCCCCTCACAGCAGCCCCTGGATGCCCCTCTGCATACCCCATGCCCCCCTCACATCAGCCCCCTGGATGCCCCTCTGCACACCCCATGCCCCCCTCACATCAGCCGATGCCCCTCTGACCTGCCCCCCTCAAAGCAGCCCCCTGGATGCCCCCCTCAAAGCAGCCCCCTGGATGCCCCTCTGCATAACCCATGCCCCCTCACATCAGCCCCCTGGATGCCCCTCTGCATACCCCATGCCTCCTCACACAGTCCCCTGGATGCCCCCCCATCAGCCCCCTGGATGCCCCTCTACATACCCATGCCCTTACACAGTCCCCTGGATGCCTCCTCACACAGTCCCCTGGATGCCCCCCCCATCAGCCCCCTGGATGCCCCTCTACATACCCCATGCCTCCTCACACAGTCCCCTGGATGCCCCCCATCAGCCCCCTGGATGCCCCTCTACATACCCCATGCCTCCTCACAGTCCCCTGGATGCCTCCTCACACAGTCCCCTGGATGCCCCCCCATCAGCTTCCTGGATGCCCCTCTACATACCCCATGCCTCCTCACACAGTCCCCTGGATGCCCCCCCATCAGCCCCCTGGATGCCCCTCTACATACCCCATGCCTCCTCACACAGTCCCCTGGATGCCTCCTCACACAGTCCCCTGGATGCCCCCCCATCAGCCCCTGGATGCCCCTCTGCACACCCCATGCCCCCCTCAAAGCAGCCCCCTGGATGCCCCCCTCAAAGCAGCCCCCTGGATGCCCCTCTGCATACCCCATGCCCCCTCACATCAGCCCCCTGGATGCCCCTCTGCATACCCCATGCCTCCTCACACAGTCCCTGGATGCCCCCCCCATCAGCCCCCTGGATGCCCCTCTACATACCCCATGCCCTTACACAGTCCCCTGGATGCCTCCTCACACAGTCCCCTGGATGCCCCCCCCATCAGCCCCCTGGATGCCCCTCTGCATACCCCATGCCCCCTCACATCAGCCCCCTGGATGCCCCTCTGCATACCCCATGCCCCCTCACAGCAGCCCCCTGGATGCCCCTCTGCATACCCCATGCCCCCCTCACATCAGCCCCTGGATGCCCCTCTGCACACCCCATGCCCCCCTCACATCAGCCCCCTGGATGCCCCTCTGCACACCCCATGCCCCCCTCAAAGCAGCCCCCTGGATGCCCCCCTCAAAGCAGCCCCCTGGATGCCCCTCTGCATACCCCATGCCCCCTCACATCAGCCCCCTGGATGCCCCTCTGCATACCCCATGCCTCCTCACACAGTCCCCTGGATGCCCCCCATCAGCCCCTGGATGCCCCTCTACATACCCCATGCCCTTACACAGTCCCCTGGATGCCTCCTCACACAGTCCCCTGGATGCCCCCCCCATCAGCCCCTGGATGCCCCTCTACATACCCCATGCCTCCTCACACAGTCCCCTGGATGCCCCCCCCATCAGCCCCTGGATGCCTACCCCACCTACAGTCCCTGGATGCCCCCCCATTCATGCTTCCTGGATGCCCCTCTACATACCCCATGCCTCCTCACACAGTCCCCTGGATGCCCCCCCACCAGCCCCCTGGATGCCCCTCTACATACCCCATGCCTCCTCACACAGTCCCCTGGATGCCTCCTCACACAGTCCCCTGGATGCCCCCCCATCAGCCCCCTGGATGCCCCTCTGCACACCCCATGCCCCCCTCAAAGCAGCCCCCTGGATGCCCCCCTCAAAGCAGCCCCTGGATGCCCCTCTGCATACCCCATGCCCCCTCACATCAGCCCCCTGGATGCCCCTCTGCATACCCCATGCCTCCTCACACAGTCCCCTGGATGCCCCCCCATCAGCCCCCTGGATGCCCCTCTACATACCCCATGCCCTTACACAGTCCCCTGGATGCCTCCTCACACAGTCCCCTGGATGCCCCCCCCATCAGCCCCCTGGATGCCCCTCTACATACCCCATGCCCTTACACAGTCCCCTGGATGCCTCCTCACACAGTCCCCTGGATGCCCCCCCCCATCAGCCCCTGGATGCCCCTCTACATACCCCATGCCTCCTCACAGTCCCCTGGATGCCTCCTCACACAGTCCCCTGGATGCCCCCCCATCAGCTTCCTGGATGCCCCTCTACATACCCCATGCCTCCTCACACAGTCCCCTGGATGCCCCCCCATCAGCCCCCTGGATGCCCCTCTACATACCCCATGCCTCCTCACACAGTCCCCTGGATGCCTCCTCACACAGTCCCCTGGATGCCCCCCCATCAGCCCCTGGATGCCCCTCTACATACCCCATGCCTCCTCACACAGTCCCTGGATGCCTCCTCACACAGTCCCCTGGATGCCCCCCCATCAGCTTCCTGGATGCCCCTCTACATACCCCATGCCTCCTCACACAGTCCCCTGGATGCCTCCTCACACAGTCCCCTGGATGCCCCCCCCATCAGCTTCCTGGATGCCCCTCTACATACCCCATGCCCCCTCACACAGTCCCCTGGATGCCCCTCTACATACCCCATGCCTCCTCACACAGTCCCCTGGATGCCCCCCCCATCAGCCCCCTTATGCCCCTCTACATACCCCATGCCTCCTCACACAGCCCCCTGGATGCCTCTACAACATTTATTCACGTGGTCTCCCCACCTCAGTCCAGACGAGCTCAGGATCAGCATCAGTCCTCACAGTACAGGATCCAGAGCACAACTCCGGGATCCTCCTCAACAGCCTCCTGTCCCGGCACAATGTGCACACTGCTGCAGCTTAGCGCGGGACTGAAGAGGCTCCGCCCCTTCCGGTGACGTCATGATTCACAGAATCACTCCTCCCCCCTCAAGAAATCAACTCCAATCTAGCCTCTACCATTGCTCTGCTGTGAGAAGCTAAAGTGCAGCACTGGAAGGCAACTATAGGGTTATGGGGGGCGTGGCGGCTCAGCTCACTGCGGGACACACAGTGTCCCGCGGACAGCGGGAGGAGGGGGTCAGAATCGGGACTGTCCCGGCCAAATCGGGACGGTTGGGAGGTATGACCTAGTGGGTGCTGCACTCCCCAAAAAAAAGCACACAGGCGGTCTGCGCAGCGGAGGTGACTAAACTGTGCGAAGCGCACCCAAGCACCAGGAAAATTGAAGAATAAATGGGGGTAAGGGATTGGGGGGAGGTTCGGGGGGAACCCCTCACTTAAAAATCCCTATATAGCGTTCACCAAAATGTACTGGATGGTGAAGCTACACTTTTAGGAAAAAATAGGGGAAGGGGATTTAAGGGATGAAAAGAAAAGGCTGTGAAAAGGCAGTGAGACACACACCACACAGTGCTGCAGCAAGAGGAGCTGCAGCAGCTGCAGTGAATGTGCGCTGCACTGTCTCACTAAGCACCTCACTGAGAGCCTGCACAGCACAAAAAATGAAACTGAGCGGGGTCAGTGAGGAAAAAGACTGCTTCTGTATTACACAGGGGCTGCTACAGTCGCTGAAAAACAATTTTTTATCGCTATTAGGTCCAAGATCTCTCCCTATCTCCAACAGCAACCTATCCCTATCTGCTTTCACAGTAGAGGGAGGCTAAAATGGCAGACGCAGCCTTTTATACTGCCTGATCACACCATCCAGCCAGCCAATCGCAGCGCAGCCCCTAGCTAGCAAGTTTGGACTGACTCCTCCTACCAAGCTTAGGGGAGTTGCACAATGTTGTCAGCAATTCTTCAGCTCCTGATTGGCTCCACGGAGTGCTCAGAGGCTGAAGGATTATGGGATTTCCGATTTCCTATGTGAAAAAAATGTCGGAATCGGAAATCGGAATTCCGATATAGCAAATATCGGGCCGATTTCTGATATTTCAATATCGGAAAGCTCATCACTAATAAACAGTTTCTGTTCTCTCCACCTTTCCTGGCACGCATGAGCTCTTGTCGCAATTTAACCACTGGATTTTTAACCATACTGTCTGTCCATACTTTAGGCCCAGTGTGTCATGACCCAGG
This sequence comes from Oophaga sylvatica, assembly GCA_033576555.1. Lineage (NCBI taxonomy): Eukaryota > Metazoa > Chordata > Amphibia > Anura > Dendrobatidae > Oophaga > Oophaga sylvatica. The sequence goes on along the minus strand of JARQOD010000002.1, from coordinate 67,495,370 downwards.
ACGGGGTTTGGTCTTTGTCCCGTCCTGGCCAGTCTGGGGTTAATGGTTTCAGCCTCTCTCTGGCAGAGGGCGGCTATTTAGTTGCCAATTGACCTAGGTCTGGTGTCAGTTATACTCCTGCCCTCGGCTGAGTTAGTTGACCTCCTGTGTGCCTGTGCCTTGTGCCTGATCTTGTTGCTTGTTTGGTTTTGACCTGGTCCGTCTCTTCATTGTGAGCTTGTCTACTGTCTTGGTACTGTGTATTTGCCCGTTCTGGTTTTCTGATCCCTTGGCTACGTTCTGGTTATTCTCTGCCTGCTCCTCTTGTACTGCGTTGCTCCCTCTGTGTATGACCTGGCTATCCTGACTTTCCGTTTTGTCTATGCCCCTTGGTAACTCTGTCCCGTAGTTACCCTTCTAGGAGTTTTCCTTCTGCTCATAGCTCTCTGGAGCTTAGGCCACGCCCATCAGCAGTCACGTGCTTAAGGTCCTCTGGCCTGAAACAATCTCTGTCTCTTACTGCCTTCTCTGAGAGACCTGTGGCCGGCGCCGCCCCTTGGCAGTCATGTGCTTCGGGTCCTGTTAGTCAGAAGCACGCATCTTCACCACTGCTGCCCGCTCCACAGGTATCTTTGAGTGCAGTCTGTATTATTCAGGACACGCGCACTGGCTCAGTGAGCAAGTACAGTGCGGTGTTCGTGATACAGTGCCATTGTTAGGACCACTACTCTGATTCTTTCCATGAGGCTACAGAATGCTGCAGACCCCAGAGATTCCAGCTCAATTTACACCTACTGACCCTAAAATAAAATATCCCCCATATCCACTCTCGGCATCCTCATTGCCCTGACAGCTGGGTTGTAGCACAGCTCAGCTTTTCCATGCTTAGCTCTGCTATGCATGCAGGGGAGAGCATGATCATGGTCTGAACATCCAGAAATCAGAAATAAAATTTGGAGTTAGTAAAAAGCAGGGGTGTTATGTTTTGGTAGCTGAGGAGAGCAGGCAAAAACGGCAATACACCAGAGAGGTTGGAATCTATTGGATTGCAGTACCCTGACTAACCACCACAACTAAAGGTAGCCGTGGAGTGTTCCTACGTTGGTCCTAGATGCCTCGTCACAGCCTGAGAGATTAACTACACCTAAAGATAGAAAGAGGAAAGCTATCTGCCCCGGAGCAGATCCCCAAAGAACAAAGGAAGCCCCCAAACATGTAATGGCGGTTAGACAATAGGAAATACAGACATAGACAGAAAATAGTATGAGCAAATGCTGGGGCCCAATCTGCCTAGACAGAAAAGGATAGAAAGGATACTCACTGCAATCCAAAAAAACCCTAAAAAATGCCGACGCTACTGATTTCAAAAACAGCTGAGATCACACGACCTCTACCACCTAAATCAGTTCTCTGGTGTAACAAAACTAAGCCGCAGCCACCGAAAAAACTGGAAAAGGCAAATGAACAAATAAAAATGGCTCCAGAGGAACTGAGAGGAGCCCAAACCCCCCAGGGGGGGGGGGGGGGGACCTGGCTAACCTCACAGAAATGCAGAGAAATATGCAAATGGTAAGCAAAAAAAACAAAAACAGAAAATATCTTATCTGAAAGCAGAAGAAGAGGCAAGACTCAGCAAGCTTCCAAGTGAACCAGGAACCACAGTTGAGACAAGAACAATTGTTCACCGGCAACCATGATGGGAGGGAACCTCCCTTATATCAAGCCAGTCTGTCAATCCTGATTGTCAATCCTCATTGAATGGTTCAGTACTGTTTGTAACCACCAGAGGGAGCTTCTGCTCAGAATTCATTTCCAAAACATTCACAACACAGGGGCGTATCTATAGGAAGCAAATGGAACATTTGCCCCGGCGCAGCCAGCAGGGGGCATCATTGGGTCGCCTAATTTGTCTGAGATGTCTACCTGGTGACATCTTGCTGCCCTTTGGGAGTTGAACATAATGGTGTACGCAATGATTTTAGCCAATTTTGCGTTCAAAAAGTCAAATGATGCTACTTTCTTTCTGAGCCCTGCCGTGCACCCAAACAGTAGTTTTCCCCTACATATGGGGTATCGGCGTATTCAGGAGAAATTTCACAACAAATTTTGGAGTCCATTTTCTCTGATTACCCTTGTAAAAATAAAAAAATAGGAATAAAACAACATTTTTGTGGGAAAAAGTTAAATGTTCATTTCTTCCTTCGTTATTGTTTTAATTCCTGTGAAGCACCTGAAGGGGTAATAAACTTCTTGAATGTGGTTTTCAGCACTTTGAGGGGTGCAGTTTTTAGAATTTTGCCACTTTGGGGTATTTTCTGTCACATAGGCCCCTCAAAGTCACTTCAAATGTGATGTGGTCTCTAAAAAAATGGTTTTGTAAATTCTCAAAAATGAGAAATTTGCTGACCAACATTTAACCCTTCTAACAAAAAAAAGATGTTTAAAAAATGATTCAGATGTAAAGTAGACATGTGTTAAATGTTATTTATTAACTATTTTGTGCAAAATAACTATAGTTGAAGGGCATAAAAAATAAAATTTTGAATTTGTCAAATATGCAATATTTTCACAAATAAATTGAACAAATTTTACCACTATCATGAAGTACAATATGTCATGAGAAAACAGTCTCAGAAACATTGGGATCCATTGAAGCTTCCAGATTTATTACCATATAAAGTGACACTGGTCAGAAATTGAATTGAAAAAATTGTCCTGGTCAGGAAGGTGAAAACAGGCTGGGGGGGTGAAGCAGTTAACTAAAACAGTTGCATAATGTTAAATTTGTCTTTACATTTTCTAACTGTGCAAAATTTTAATAATTTCAATACGGAAATATATCTATCCAACATATAAATATTTTATTGGAAATTAAGTGGTGTCTGCGCAAAGCTTTTTTAATATCCCATGAAAGATTTGAAGTGTGCAATTATGTCTGTGATTTCACACCGTGTATAAAAAGGCTGATTGCTAGCAAGCATAATTTGATTTTCTACCATATATCTGCAAGGCATCTATCTTCCAGTCATTTAATTAGTTGCCTCTGAGCAGCTTGATTTTCATTTATAGAAAAAGAGTATTGCTTATTTTCAAAGAAAACTAAATGCAGTAATCATAGCTGTTCACTTTTAGTAATTTTTCACAGCGTACGTCGTCATTCTTAGATCTATATTTCATTGACCTACACATCTGCACATCTAAAATGTTATCATTATAGTTCTCTACTCAGGGTATGTGGACATATTAGGTATTGCAGACAATTTTGCATCAAAAATGTGCCCCATTGGCAGGAAAAATGAAACATTAAAAGCGCTTGTTTTGATGCCATTTTATGGGGGTTTTTTCTCATTCAATTAGAATGGGTGAAAATGCTGCCAAAATACTGAAAATAACTGACATGCTGCAGATTTGAAACGCTTCAAATCTGCAAGGAAAAACTAAGCAACGTGCTTGAGATTTTAGAAATGTCACTCTTTGTTGGGAAAGTAAAATGCTGCATTTTTCACACGAAAGAAAACGCATGGAAAATGTGGCAAAAATGCAGTGTGTGAACATTCTCTTACATAGATATAATCAAATCAAAAACTGAATTAAGTAAGGTTCAAATGATCATTTTGCCTCCACATGTTGTCATCTGTATTACAGCCTCAACTCCCGCCCAATCATGAGTTTCGTGAATAAAACTGAGATCATCATATATACATATGGCGCTATAAATTCAGGTCATGAGACCAGTGGTCTGGCCAGAAATTGGGGGATTATTATAGATGAGAAAATGAAACCGCAGTAAGGTCATGTTAACCTTCCCTTGCCTATGTTTTTCCTGAAACAACAGCACTTATATCTACACAATTATTAGGCAAGTATTTTGACCATATATTTTATGCAGAGTTCTCAACTCCAAGATGTACTGTATAAACTCAGTGCTTATTATATTATTATTATATTATTATACATTTATATAGCGCCATTTATTCCATGGCGCTTTACATATGAAAAGGGAAAAATATAGACAATACAATAACATGTGCTAGACAAGGGACACACAAGTACAGAGGAGAGAGGACCCTGCCGCGAGGGCTCACAGTCTACAGCTTATTGGGTGAAGCAGATCAGGTAATGTGTATTTATGTAATGAGGAGGGTGATGCCTAAGTATACAGTACCCTTTATCAAGGTGTGTAGAATTATTTAGCAGTTTGTTTTCCTCAGGGAAGATGGGCCATAAAAGAGATTTTACTCACAGAAAAGTCAAATCTTGTTACAAGTCTAGCAGAGGGATGCAGCACTCTTAAAACTGCTAAGTTAATGGGGTTTGATCACAAAACCATCAAATGTTTTGCTGCAGGTAGTCAACAGAGTCGCAAATAATGTTTAGAAAAAATAGAAGCCCAAAGATTTCAGAAAAATCAAGCATGAAGTGACCAGAAAGCCATTACCCTCAAATGCTGTGATATTTCAGACCTGCAACCTCCTTGCAGTGCCCAGAAGTACAAGGTGTTCAGTGCTCAGGATTAAACCGACCATCACTGAGCAAGAAACAGAAGCTGAAACATCAAAACTGGACCAAGAAACATCTGAAGCATGGGTGGACACACCGCCGATTCAACCGGTGCGGTTGCACCGGGGCCCAGAGGCTCAAGGGGGCTCCTGCAGGGTGGCTAATAATGAGGGCAATCTGGCCTGTGTATCTGGCCCCGAAGCTCCTGCAGCTCCGCTGCAAGAAGCGATCCCTGCAGCTCCGCTGACTACAAGAGAGAATAGCAGGAGCTGAGCTGCAAGGATCCTTCCTGCCCAACGCCCGCGCTTCCTCTCACACAGACAGCACCGCCGCTGGATGAAGTCATCATTCAGCGGCCGGCTGTGGCAGAGAGAAAGCGCGGGTGCTGGTGATGCTGCAGGAGAGCCGGCGGTGCGGACAGGTGAGAGGTGCTGATGTGTATGTGTGTGTGTGTGTTGGTGTGGTGTGTAGAGATGAACGGTGGTGTGTGTGTGCGTGCATGTGTAGTGCTGCGGGGGAATGTGCAGACAGGTGAATGTTGCTGTGTGTGTCTGTGTGTGTGTAGGTGGAGGAGAGGGCACTGATGGGGAGAAGGCCATGATGGAGGTGATGGGGAGAAGACTATGATGGAGGTGATGGGGAGAAGGCAATGATAGAGGTGATGGGGAGAAGTCAATGATGGGGGAGATGGGAAGAAGGCAATGATGGAGGTGATGGGGAGAAGGCAATGATGTGGTGATTGGCAGAAGGGTGATGCTGCGGGAGTGCCTGTGGTGCGGACAGGTGAGAGGTGCTGATATGTGTGTGTGTGTTGGTGTTGTGTGTGTAGAGATGAGCAGTGGTGTATGTGCATGCATGTGTAGCGCTGTGGGGGAATGTGCAGACAGGTGAATGTTGCTGTGTGTGTCTGTGTGTGTGTGTGTAGGTGGAGGAGAGAGCAATGATGGGGAGAAGGCCATGATGGAGGTGATGGGGAGAATACCATGATGGAGGTGATGGGGAGAATACCATGATGGAGGTGATGGGGAGAAGGCAAGATGGAGATGATGGGGAGAAGGCAATGATGGGGGTGATGGGGAGAATGCCATAAAGTAGGTGATGGGGAGAAGGCCATATGGGGGTGGTGGGGAGAAGGCAATGATGGGGATGATGGGGTTGATGGGGAGAAGGTAATGATGGAGGTGATGGGAGAAGGCATTGATGGAGGTGATGGGGAGAAGGTAATGATGGAGGTGATGGGGAGAAGGCATTGATGGAGGTGATGGGGAGAAGGCATTGATGGAGGTGATGGGGAGAATGCAATGATGGGGTGATGGGGAGAAGGCAATGATGGAGGTGATGGGGAGAATGCCATAATGAAGGTGATGGAGAGAAGGCCATGATGGAGGTGATGGGGAGAAGGCAATGATGGGGGTGATGGGGAGAATGCCATAAAGGAGGTGATGGGGAGAAGGCCATGATGGGGGTGATGGGGAGAAGGCAATGATGGGGGTGATGGAGAGAATGCAATGATGGGGGTAATGGGGAGAAGGCAATGATGGGGGTGATGGAGAGAAGGCCATGATGGAGGTGATGGGGAGAATACCATGATAGAGGTGATGGGGAGAAGGCAATGATGGAGATGATGGGGAGAAGGCAATGATGGGGGTGATGGGGAGAAGGCAATGATGGGGGTGATGTGGAGAATGCCATAAAGGAGGTGATGGGGAGAAGGCCATGATGGAGGTGATGGGGAGAAGGCATTGATGGAAGTGATGGGGAGAATACGATGATGGGGGTGATGGGGAGAAGGTAATGATGGAGGTGATAGGGAGAAGGCATTGATGGAGGTGATGGGGAAAAGGCTTTGATGGGGGTGATGGGGAGAAGGCAATGATGGGGGTGATGGAGAGAAGGCAATGATGAGGGTGATGGGAAGAAGGGTGATGCTGCGGGAGTGCCTGCGGTGTGGACAGATGAGAGGTGCTGATGTATGTGTGTGTGTTGGTGTTGTGTGTAGAGATGAGCGGTGGTGTGTGTGCATGCATGTGTAGCGCTGCGGGGGAATGTGCAGACAGGTGAATGTTGCTGTGTTTGTCTGTGTGTGTGTGTAGGTGGAGGAGAGGGCAATGATGGGGAGAAGGCCATGATGGAGGTGATGGGGAGAATACCATGATGGAGGTGATGGGGAAAAGGCAATGATGGATATGATGGGGAGAAGGCAATGATGGGGGTGATGAGGAGAATGCCATAAAGGAGGTGATGGGGAGAAGGCCATGTGGGGGTGATGGGGAGAAGGCAATGATGGGGGTGATGGGGAGAAGGCAATGATGGGGGTGATGGGGAGAAGGCAATGATAGGGGTGATGGGGAGAAGGCAATGATGGAGGTGATGGGGAGAAGGCATTGATGGAGGTGATGGGGAGAAGGTAATGATGGGGGTGATAGGGAGAAGGCAATGATGAGGGTGATGGGGAGAAGGCAATGATGGAGGTGATGGGAAGAATGCCATAATGAAGGTGATGGAGAGAAGGCCACGATGGAGGTGATGGGGAGAAGTCAATGATGGGGGTGATGGGGAGAAGGCATTGATGGAGGTGATGGGGAGAAGGCAATGATGGGGGTGATGGGGAGAAGGCAATGATGGGGGTGATGGGGAGAATGCCATAAAGGAGGTGATGGGAAGAAGGCCATGATGGGGTGATGGGTAGAAGGCAATGATGGGGTGATGGGGAGAAGGCAATGATGGGGGTGATGGGGAGAAGGCAATGATGGGGATGATGGAGAGAAGGCCATGATGGAGGTGATGGGGAGAATACCATGATGGAGGTGATGAGGAGTAGGCAATGATGTTGATGATGGGGAGTAGGCAATGATGGGGGTGATGGGGAGAAGGCAATGATGGGGGTGATGGGGAGAATGCCAGAAAGGAGGTGATGGGGAGAAGGCCATGATGGGGGTGATGGGGAGAAGGCAATGATGGAGGTGATGGGTAGAAGGCAATGATGGGGGTGATGGGGAGAAGGTAATGATGGGGGTGATGGGGAAAAGGCATTGATGGAGGTGATGGGGAGAAGGCAATGATGGGGTGATGGGAGAAGGCAATGATGAGGGTGATGGGGAGAAGGCAATGATGGAGGTGATGGGGAGAATGCCATAATGGAGGTGATGGAGAGAAGGCCATGATGGAGGTGATGGGGAGAAGGCAATGATGGGGGTGATGGGGAGAAGGCATTGATGGAGGTGATGGGGAGAAGGCACTGATGGAGGTGATGGGGAGAAGGCCATCATGGAGGTGATGGGGAGAAGGCACTGATGGAGGTGATGGGGAGAAGGCCATCATGGAGGTGATGGGGAGAAGGCAATGATGGGGATTATGGGGAGAAGGTAATGATGGGGGTGACGGGGATAGGGCAATGATAGGGGTGATGGGGAGAGGGCAGTGATGGGGGTGATAGGGAGAAGGCCATGATGAGGGTGATGGAAAAGGCAATGATGGGGTGATTGGGTGAAGGCAATGATGGGGGTAATGGGGAGAGGGCAATGATGGGGGTGATGAGGAGAAGGCAATGATGGGGATGGGGAGGAGAAAATGATGAAGTGGTGGAAAGGGCAATTATGAGGTGTGGGGAGAAGGCAATGATGGTGGTAGTGGAAAAGACAATGATGGGAGTAATGGGGAAGGAGGCAATGACGGGGTGGTATAGGAGAAGGCAATGATGGAGGTGGTGGAAAGGGCAATGATGGGGTGGTGGTGGAAAAAGCAATGATGATGGAGGTGGTGGGGGAGAATGCAATGATGGAGGAGGTGGGGAGGAGGAAATGATGGAGGTGGTGGAATGGGCAATGATGGGGTGGCAGGGGAGAAAGCAATGATAGTGGTGGGGGAGCAAGGCAATGTTGCAGGTGATAAAGAGGGCAATAATGGGGTGGGGAGAGGACAATAATGGGATGTGGGGGGAGGAGGACAATGGGGGTGGTGGGGATTGGGATGGGAGAAAGAGGAACTTATAATGGACTTAGGAATAGGGGGAGGTGGCGGAAGACATTATTATCGCTTATTATGTATAACACCGTCCCTTATTACGTATCATCCTCTCAAGTTATATATGGTGCTATCCCTTATTACATAGCTTCCTCTGCTGTTATGTACAGTGCTGTCTCTTACGTAGTGTATTCTTGTTAATTTTGTTATTAACAGCGCCCTCTTTTATTACATAGTCCCCTCTCTTTTTAGATATATAATGATTGCTGATGGAGCAGCCGGATGAAAAGAAGCTTTCCAATGCTCCATCAGCCATCATTGCATTATACAGCTAACAAGACAGGACGGTATGTAATAAAAAATAGGGCTCTATGTAATCCAATATGTAAGGGACGGTACTGTACATAACAAGAGAGGGCACTGCATAATAAGAACAAGAGAGGGCACTGCATAATAAGGGATAGCAATATACATAATAAAGGAGACTATGTAATATATATACATGTATGTGCCTGTGGCTATATGTATATGTACTAGCTATGAACCCGTTCTACGCCCGGGTGGCAAGCATTTTTATTGGTATATGGTCTCCCATCCTGGTATGTGCTGCCCCCTCCTATCCTGGTGTGCATGGCACCCCTCATCCCTATCCTGGTTTGCATGGTACCCCTCATCCCTATCCTGGTATGTATGGTGCCCCTCATCCCTATCCTGCTATGCATGGCCTCCTTATCACTATAATGGTATGCATGGCTCCCTCATCCCCAATCCTGGTATGCATGGTACCCCTCACCCCCTATCCTGGTATGCATGGTACCTCTCATCCCCTAATCCTGGTATGCATGGCCTCCTCACCCTCCAATTCTGGTATGCATGGTCCCCTCACCCCCTTATCCTGGTATGCATGGTCCACTCACCCCCCTATCCTAGTATGCATGGTCCCCTCACCCCCAATCCTGATATGCATGGTCCCATCACCCCCAATCCTGGTATGCATGGTCCCCTCACCCCGCAATACTGGTATGCATGCTCCCCTCATCCCTATCGTAGGAAGTATGGTACTCCCTCTCCCGCCAATTCTGGTATGCAAGGTCCCTCATCCCCAATCCTTGTATGCATAGTACCCTTCACCCCCCTATCCTTGCATGCATGGTACCCCTCATCCCCAAATCCTGGTATGCATGGCCCCCTCACCCTCCAATTCTGGTATACATGGTCCTCTCACCCTCCATCTTGGTATGCATGGTCCCCTCACCCCCTATCCTGGTTATGCATGCTTCTCTTAGCCCCAATCCTGATATGCATGGACCCCTCACCCCCTATCCTGGTATGCATGGTTCTCTCATCCCCATAACCTGGTATGCATGGTTCTCTCACCCCTCTTTTCTGGTATGCATGGTTCTCTCACCCCCCCATCCTGATATGCATGGTCCCCTCACCCCCAATCCTGGTATGCATGGAACCCCATTCCTTATCCTGGTATGCATGGTCCCCTCACCCCCAATCCTGGTAAGCATGGTACTCCCTCATCCCTATCCTGGTATGTATGGTCTCCTCACCCCCAATCCTGGTATGCATGGCACCCTCTCATCCCTATCATGGTATGCATGGTCCCCTCACCCCTCAATTCTGCTATGCATGGTCCCCTCACCCCCCAATCCTGGTATGCATGGCCCCCTCACCCCCAATCCTGGAATGCATGGTCCCTCACCCCCAATCCTGGAATGCATGGTCCTCTCACCCCCAATCCTGGAATGCATGGTCCTCTCACCCCCCCAATCCTGGTACACATGGTCACCTCACCCCCCAATCCTGGCATGCATGTTCTCCTCACCCCCCTAATCCTGGTATACATGGTCCTCTCACCCCCACAATCCTGGTATGCATGGTAGCCCACAACCCCCAATCCTGATATGCATGGTCCTCTCAACCCCCAATCCTGGTATGCATGGTAGCCCTCACCCCCACAATCCTGGTATGCATGGTCCTCTCATCCCCCAATCATGGTATGGATGGTCCCCTCACCCCCACAATCCTGGTATGCATGGTAGCCCTCACCACCCCAATCCTGTTATGCATGGTAGCCCTCACCCCCCCAATCTTGCTATGTATGGCAGCCCTCACCCCCCAATCCTGGTATGCATGGTTCCCTCATCCCCCAATCCTGGTATGCATGGTCCCCTCATCCCCACAATCCTGATATGCATGGTACCCCTCATCCCCTCTATCCTGGTATGCATGGTCCCCTCATCCCCCCAATCCTGATATGCATGGTCCTCTCACCCCCCCCAATCCTAGTATGCATGGTAGCCCTCAACCCCCAATCCTAGTATGCATGGTAGCCCTCACCCCCACAATCCTGGTATGCATGGTCCTCTCATCCCCCAATCATGGTATGGATGGTCCCCTCACCCCCCACAATCCTGGTATGCATGGTAGCCCTCACCACCCCAATCCTGTTATGCATGGTAGCCCTCAACCCCCCAATCCTGCTATGTATGGTAGCCTCACCCCCCAATCCTGGTATGCATGGTTCCCTCATCCCCCCAATCCTGGTATGCATGGTCCCCTCATCCCCCAATCCTGATATGCATGGTACCCTCATCCCCTCTATCCTGGTATGGATGGTCCCCTCACCCCCCACAATCCTGGTATGCATGGTAGCCCTCACCACCCCAATCCTGTTATGCATGGTAGCCCTCACCCCCCAATCTTGCTATGTATGGCAGCCCTCACCCCCCCAATCCTGGTATGCATGGTTCCCTCATCCCCCCAATCCTGGTATGCATGGTCCCCTCATCCCCACAATCCTGATATGCATGGTACCCCTCATCCCCTCTATCCTGGTATGCATGGTCCCCTCATCCCCCCAATCCTGATATGCATGGTCCTCTCACCCCCCCAATCCTAGTATGCATGGTAGCCCTCAACCCCCCAATCCTAGTATGCATGGTAGCCCTCACCCCCACAATCCTGGTATGCATGGTCCTCTCATCCCCCAATCATGGTATGGATGGTCCCTCACCCCCCACAATCCTGGTATGCATGGTAGCCCTCACCACCCCAATCCTGTTATGCATGGTAGCCCTCAACCCCCCAATCCTGCTATGTATGGTAGCCCTCACCCCCCCAATCCTGGTATGCATGGTTCCCTCATCCCCCCAATCCTGGTATGCATGGTCCCCTCATCCCCCAATCCTGATATGCATGGTACCCCTCATCCCCTCTATCCTGGTATGCATGGTCCCCTCATCCCCCCAATCCTGATATGCATGGTCCTCTCACCCCCCCAATCCTGATATGCATGGTAGCCCTCAACCCCCCCAATCCTGGTATGCATGGTAGCCCTCACCACCACAATCCTGGTATGCATGGTCCTCTCATCCCCCAATCATGGTATGGATGGCCCCCTCACCCCCCAATCCTGGTATGCATGGTAGCCCTCACCACCCCAATCCTGTTATGCATGGTAGCCCTCAACACCCCAATCCTGCTATGTATGGTAGCCCTCACCACCCCAATCCTGGTATGCATGGTTCCCTCATCCCCCCAATCCTGGTATGCATGGTTTCCTCATCCCCCCCAATCCTGATATGCATGGTACTCCTCATCCCCTCTATCCTGGTATGCATGGTACCCTCATCCCCCCAATCCTGATATGCATGGTACCTCCACCCCCTATACTGATATGCATGGTCCCCTCACCCCCTATCCTGGTATGCATGGTCCTCTCACCCCCTATCCTGATTTGTATGGTCCCCCTCACCGCTATTAAACAGCACACATACCCAAAAAAAAAAACATTTATACTCTTCTTCTTCCCTGTGCTCCAGCGCTGTCCTGTTCTGCTGGACGCCGGGGGAGGAGAGCGGCGCTGGAGTACGCGCATGCCCATACCGTGCTGTCCGGCACCATATTACTGAAGGCACACTGTAAATGTGTTTTCAGCAAAATGGCTCCGGATAGCGCTATGCGCATGCGCGAGTCTGACGCGCACTCCTGGTCTCCTGCCCCAGAGAGAAGAGAAACGCTGTGGCAACGCTCCTCCCGGTCAGGTAAGTATGTAAGTATGACGCCGGAGATCGCGGTATGCATCCAGTGTTTACATATACCGCAATCTCCAGCGCCATACACAATCCTCACCGCTGGCTGCCTCAATCTGTCTAGAGCCAGACTGCGCAGGCGTGTCGCGCTTGCGCAGTCTATAAAGGCTTCGGGCAGAGAGACGCTCCTAACGTTTTATTATAGATATGTTTGTACATATATATGTATCTGTATATATTCGGTATATATATATATATATATATGTATATGTGTGTATATATATATATATATATATATGTGTAGCTTTGTTGCCATAAAAGGAAGGGGGCCCAGACACATTTCTTGCACAGGGGCTCCAAGCTGTCAGTGTCCGCCAGAGATCTGAAGACAGTTTTTTCAAAGGTTTTATGGACTGATGAGAGGAGAGTGTCTCTTGATAGACCATATGGATAAGTTCATGGCTGGATCAGTAACTGCATAGATCACCCCTTCGACTCAGACGCCAGGAAAGTGGAGGTGTAATACTGCCAGCGTCGGACTGGAGCACCTTGGACCCACCAGTAAAAATCATTTGGGGTTGGGGTAGCCCCTCTCATAGAATATAATGTAGCCACCCTCATAGAACATAATGTAGCCCTCCCCATACAATATAAAGCAGCCCCCTCAAAGAGTATACTGCAGCCCCCTCATAGGGTATAGTGCAGCTCCTGATAGAATATAATGTAGCCCTCAAATAGCATAATGCAGCCCCTTCATAGACTATAATGCAGCCCCCTCATAGGGTATAATGCAGTCCCCTCATAGGGTATAATGCAGCCCCTCATAGGGTGTAATGCAGCCCCCTCATAGGGTGAAATGCAGCCCCTCATTGAATATAATGTAGCCCTCAGAGTATAATGCAGCTCCCCATAGAATATAAAGTAACCCCTTAGAGTGTAATGAAGCCCCCTTATAGGGTATAATGCAGCCCCCCATAGAATATAATATAGCCCCCTCATAGTGTATAATGCAGCCCCCCATAGAACATAATGTAGCCCCCAAATAGGGTATAATACAGCCCCATAGAATATAATGCAGCCCCCTCATAAGGTATATTACAGCCCCATAGAATATAATGTAGCCCCTCATAGAGTATAATTCAGCCCTCTCATATAGTATAGCACAGACCCCATAGACTATAATGTAGGACCCTCACAGGGTATAATGCAGCCCCCTCATAGAGTATAATGTAGTCCCCTCAGGGTATAATGCAGCCCCTCTTATAGCATATAATGTAGCCCCCTCATAGGGTATAATACAGACCCCTCATATAACATGCAGCCCCCCATTGAAAATAATGTAAACCCTCATAGAGTATAGTGCAGCCCCCCTTCATAGAATATACTGTAGCCTTCTCCACAGTATTATGTTCATCAGTACTCACTCATTGATATGTATAAAAAAAACAATACTCACCTCACCTCCTCGTAATGATCATGGCTAAGTTCCAGTTTCAGCAGCTGCACTGTCATCTGCCCGACACACATAGCACGGTGTGAGATGAAGTGACGTCATCGCGCATGGACTGTGACAGAGGCAGAGGGGCATGATGGGGGAGGAGCGTCATCTGATGCTCTCTCCTCCATTATTGCTTTCAACTGTATTGGTATGCATCTAATGATGCTGATACACTTGAATGCGGTGCTCACTGGGGGGGCAGCAGCAGTGGAGCAGTGGGTGACAGGAGGCAGGAGCCGACTGCTGCCGCCAAAGCCTAAGCCTATGCCCGCTGCTAAAGAGAAATTAATGGGCCTGGAGAGAAGTTAATATTCATTCTCTTTAGTAAAGAAAAAGAATATTCACTCCTCTCCATGGGCGTGGGGAGCACTGAATATTCATTTCTCTATAGCAGCAGGCACAGGCTTTAGAGGCAGCTGTCGGCTCCTGCCTCTTGTCACCCGCTGCTCCACCGCTGCTGCTCAGCTGGCACCGGGGGCCCCATAGCAGTGGTGTAGGCTATTAGCGCCACACCACTGGTTGGGGGCAGCTGTATGCCAGCAGATATCAGTGCCTGGACCCACCGGAGAATCCTGGTTCTCCAGTGGGCCAGTCCAACCCTGAATACTGCTATGGATTGGTATGAATAAAGATTATCTAGTTGGAACGTTTGGGGTTGAAAATGGACTCAAAAATTATCTCCCAAAAATTCCAGGTTTTCGACAACACTTTATTCAAGCAGTGATACAGGAAAATGTCTGCTTTTTCAATTAAATCATGATTTTTATGCGGAACAATGTTTCACCACAGCATTGAAGTCTCCACTGTTTGGCTGCCAGTAAAGGCCTTATAGATGAAACAAGAATGATATGGCCCCTTCCTTGCTTGACCCAAACCCTATTGAGAATTTGTGGGCCCTTCTTAAATGGGAGATTTATGATGAAGGAAATCAGCCACCTCTTTGATCATTATCTGAGAGGCTGAAGTTGGTGCTGACCAAAAAAGTTGATTGTCAAGAGATTAATAAAACTGACAGACTTACTAGTTTGAAGGCTTAGGACTGTTCTTGAAAAGAAGGGTGGCTATATTGGTCACTACTAATTTTTTTTAAACGTCAGAAATGTATTTTAAATAACAGATAGTTAGAGCCACAGATAAGGTGCAAAAGAAAATGTATACTTTTTTGGTTGATGTGTTTAGGAGCAGTTTTTTCAAAAACCAACACGAAACGCAACAACAAAATAAACAACACATCTTCTTTTGTACCGTATTTCATGTGAAGATGTTTCTGTATACAGCAGGGCAGCATTATCTGTGGATCTCCCTTTCTTTATACATTATTCTGCAGAGGTTCCATCCTTTGCACACAAAGCAGCAGCAGCTGATTCTTACACTCTTGAGGGAGTTTTGCCTGTCACAACCCATATTTGTGAGCAAATTCCCACATGTGCACATTGCCACTATTTCAACTCACATCAAGAAATGTATTTTTGTACATTTTGAGTTGTTTGTTAATTAATAATAATTTATTTATTAGTTTATTAATAATGAATAATAATAATTGCTTTGAAAGATGAAAATTGCATGATTATTCTGCATACTAATAGTTGGCAAATTGTTATGATAGTGTAGCAACTCACTCAGGAAAACAGTTAACAAACTAAAAACTGCCACTGACTCTGCTGGTTCCTGTATAGACTATAGATCCTGACCCTGTAGTCCCTAGTGGTTCCTGTGTGAACTAAGATAGCCCTAACCACAGACTAGACAATGGCAACTGGCACCTATGCTGCCTGAAAGGCAGAGCAGAATGAAAATTACTTACAGTAGGGAAAGTGTGCTGAAATAAAAAAAGATCCTAGAGTGAGTAAAACAAACCACAACATACAAACTAAAGGATTAAGTATGGACTGTTAGAGAATATGCCACCTACTTCCGAAAAAGAAACAGAAGATAGGTTAGGGTAAATAACATAAACAGCAGAGAGATAAACCCTAGCTGATCTTCCACTGACTGGTTTAAACTAAAGCAGTATGGCTGGACATCCAAATGAGACTATCACCAGCAGGAAATACCAGCAGTAAAAAAGTATACAAAACTGCACCTGAAAGATTATAGGGCAGACAAATAAATAAATTAAAACACCTGTTACATTAAAAAGACTGAAGCAAGGATAACAGAAACTAAACAACCAGCGAAAAGGTGTATTTGCTGTGGCTCGTTGAAAAGAGAAGCCTACCACAAAGCACAGGCTCAAGGGTTCAATATACATGACAACAATATTTGCAGTGGGTATGGAAAGTATTCAGACCTCTTTAAATTTTTCACTCTTTGTTTCATTGCAGCCATTTGTTAAATTCAAAAAAGTTCTTTTTTTTTCATTAATGTACACTCTGCACCCCATCTTGACTGAAAAAAAACAGAAATGTAGAAATTTTTGCAAATTTATTAAAAAAAGAAAAACTGAAATATCACATGGTCATAAGTATTCAGACCCTTTGCTCAGTATTGATGTTAGGATTTGAACCTGTGAACCATGGCTTGCTTGTCTGTTCCTTTGCTGTGGAACTATTCGGAACTTGAATAACTTCACCTAAAACCATATGAACTTCGTCTGGGATAGAGATCATCACCTGCCCTGCTGATTGTTCCCGCCCTGATTGAGACTGATTGGACCTGCTATATATACAGTGCCTACAAGTAGTATTCAACCCCCTGCAGATTTAGCTGGTTTGATAAGATGCAAATAAGTTAGAGCCTTCAAACTGCAAACGAGAGTAGGATTTATTAACAGAAGCATAAATCTTACAAAACAAAAAGTTATGTTGCTCAGTTGAATTTTAATAAATTTTAAACATAAAAGTGTGGGTCAATTATTATACAACCCCTATGTTTAATATTTCGTGGAATAACCCTTGTTTGCAATTACAGCTAATAATCGTCTTTTATAAGACCTGATCAGGCCGGCACAGGTCTGTGGAGTTATCTTGGCCCACTCCTCCATGCAGATCTTCTCCAAGTTATCTAGGTTCTTTGGGTGTCTCATGTGGACTTTAATCTTGAGCTCCTTCCACAAGTTTTCAATTGGGTTAAGGTCAGGAGACTGACTAGGCCACTCCAACACCTTGACTTTTTCCCTCTTGAACCAGGCCTTGGTTTTCTTGGCTGTGTGCTTTGGGTCGTTGTCTTGTTGGAAGATGAAATTACGACCCATCTTAAGATCCTTGATGGAGGAGCGGAGGTTCTTGGCCAAAATCTCCAGGTAGGCCGTGCTATCCATCCTCCCATGGATGCGGACCAGATGGCCAGGCCCTTGGCTGAGAAACAGCCCCACAGCATGATGCTGCCACCACCATGCTTGACTGTAGGGATGGTATTCTTGGGGTCGTATGCAGTGCCATCCAGTCTCCAAACGTCACGTGTGTGGTTGGCACCAAAGATCTCGATCTTGGTCTCATCAGACCATAGAACCTTGAACCAGTCTGTCTCAGAGTCCTCCAAGTGATCATGAGCAAACTGTAGACGAGCCTTGACATGACGCTTTGAAAGTAAAGGTACCTTACGGGCTCGTCTGGAACAGAGACCATTGCGGTGGAGTACGTTACTTATGGTATTGACTGAAACCAATGTCCCCACTGCCATGAGATCTTCCCGGAGCTCCTTACTTGTTGTCTTTGGGTTAGCCTTGACTCTTCGAACAAGCCTGGCCTCGGCACGGGAGAAAACTTTCAAAGGCTGTCCAGGCCGTGGAAGGCTAACAGTAGTTCCATAAGCCTTCCACTTACGGATGATGCTCCCAACAGTGGAGACAGGTAGGGCCAACTCCTTGGAAAGGGTTTTGTACCCCTTGCCAGCCTTGTGACCCTCCACGATCTTGTCTCTGATGGCCTTGGAATGCTCATTTGTCTTTCCCATGTTGACCATGTATGAGTGCTGTTCACAAGTTTGGGGAGGGTCTTAAATAGTCAGAAAAGGCTGGCAAAAGAGATCATTAATCCACACATGTGAAGCTCATTATTCTTGGTGCCTGAACTACTTCTTAATACTTTAGGGGGACCAAACAGAATTCTTGTGGTTTGAGGGGTTGAATAATAAATGACACTCTGAATTAACTTTTAACGTTTTTAAAAAAAAAAAAAAAATTAAAACAAAAATTTTTGCTGCAGTGCATTTTCCACTTCCAGGTTGATCTACAGTACAAATGTCACAATGCCAAGTTAATTCCGCATGTGTCAACCAGCTAAATCTGCAGGGGGTTGAATACTACTTGTAGGCACTGTACCTGGCCCTGTGCTTCCTGTTGCTGAGTATATTGTGGTGCTCAGTCTAACTGAGTGAAGCAAACTGGAGTGATCCAGGGGCTTTGCTGGCAGTGTGCTGCTGAATTTCTACTGCGGTATCCGTATCGCAGTCTGGACTGAGGATGTTCATAAAGAATACGGAAGGTGGAAGGTGGTGAGAAAAAACAACCTGGTGTATGTCGTTCGTGACCTGTTGGAGGGAAAGGCTGGAGCCCATCGTCAGGATATCTACAGCGTCAATGAATTCCGGAGTCAAGGTACATATGATGTAACCTTTGTGAATGAGGGATGCTGTTTGACCGTCTTTGAATGGCTCAGAAGTAATGAAGGTGATCCATGCCTGGAGGGAGTGCGGGTGGAGCCCCTGTTTGGGCTCATGTAAAAAGTGGTGACTGTGACTGTGTACAACCCCTATACAGAAGTAGCACTACTGGAGCAGTTCCTGGAGCGGTACTGTGAATACGTGAAGGGAGGGGAGAAGCAGAAAAATGTCTTGGGCATTTTCAACTGCAAGTATGTGTTTCGGGTGAAATTGAAGAAGGACCCAGGATGTTTGGGAGGTTTCACCCACCCACCAGCGAATTTTTCAGTGGCGGGTCATAGGGGCTTCCTGTCATATCCAGGGCAGCCACTATACTGCAGGAGGTGCTTTCAGTTCGGGCACCTGCTAAACATGTGTAGCAAGGAGTTGGTTTGCCGTAATTGCAAGCAAGAGGGTCATGTGGCGGCTAGGTGTCCGATGCCTCGTGAATGTGACAGGTGTGGCAGTTCAGAGTACCTGTATAGAGACTGCCCGTTTGGTGTGCCGAGGAGGTCAGCTAGAGAGGAGGAGGAAAGAAAGAGACGTGAGGAGGAGCGGAGTCGGGAGGAAGAAAGGAAGAGAGAGGAGGAGGTTAAGAGGCGAGAGGAGGAGAAGAAGCGGAGGGAAAGCGAAGTTTCCGCGCTGCAAAGTGTTGTGAGGGCGCCACCCACTCCTGCTGAGAGACGTAGGGAGAAGCGGCAGGAGGACAAGGAGGCTGAGAGAAGGAGGGAGAAGCAACAGGAGGACAAGGAATTTTGGAAGGCCATAAGGCGAGAGGAGCGTTCATGGCCTAAAAAAGACGTAAAAAAAAGAAGTCCCAGTCGCTGAATCATGGTCAGAATACCTGATGGATTTTGATATATCTGTGGCAGAGGAGGAGGCTGAGGTTTTGGTTCATGAGTCTGATCCGAGAAATATTGGTGCCTTCTCCTCGGAAGAGGACTCAGGAGGGTTAAAGTGTCACAGGGAGGGTGGTGGGGAAAACAGAGACATTGAGGTGGTGGAAGAAGAAATGGCCCAGAGGAAGACTGGGCAGAAAAAGGCACGGGTGGAGGAGTATATGGAGGCCAGCGGCTCAGAAAGCTGCTCTGCACAAATGGTGGAGGAGGACACTGGCGGTACTGGTTAAGTACGTTTTACTTTTCCAGTAGCCAGGTAGGGTTTTTTTGTGTACATAGCTTTGCTCTTTAAGCAATGGCTATCTGTTTTTTGTGTGTTTTATGTAATGTGTGTCAAGTTATATCTGTAGGTTGTTTTTGTATTTTTTTCCTTTTTTGGCTTCTTTGGACAAGTGGTTTTTTTTTTAAGCTTTTTGTTTTGTGTTTAGTATGGGTGTTAGAATTATATCTCAAAATGTGAGGGTTTTTAAAAATAAGTTGCGGCGTGCGGCCATTTTTGAGTTTTTTGCAGCGCAAAATGCGGAAATTTTTTGTTTACAGGAGTGTGGGATTGTGGATGGTGTGAAGGGGAGTGAATGGCCTCATGGTGCGTCTGTGTGGTCAGGGAGTGCATGTAATAGAAATGACGGTGTTGGTTTTTTGGTGAAGGGGCGTAATGTGAGTTTGTGTGACTATATGGTGATTGAGGTTGGGAGATGCGTGTTAGCAAATTTTGAGTTTAGAAATATTCATTTTAGTGTTATTAATGTGTATGCTCCTGTGGAAAAACAGGAGCGTAAAGTTTTATTTGAAAAAATTAAGTTTTTTATTCCAGGTAGAGTGCCTGTTGTGATTGTGGGTGATATGAATGTTGATGTGGGAAAGCTGAATGTGGATGTGTCAAGGAAAGAGTTAATGGACATGGTGAGTGATTTTGGTTTGAGGGATATGCAGAGGGAGTGTAAAGTAACTCCATTGTTTTTTTCTGAGAGTGGGAGGGTGGCGTCTAGACTGGACTATTGTTTTGTTTCAAAAAACCTGATTGCTGTTAGTTATGCACAGGAGAGTGTGCCGTTTTCAGATCATGTGTGTATGAAGTGTGAAGTGGATGTGCATACTAAGGAGGTAGCTGGGAAAGGTAGTATGGAAGCTGAATGTGAGTTTACTGGAGGGGGTGGAGGTGAGAGGAGTATGTGAGTCGCACGTAGCAGGGCTTTGGGGTACTCGGCACCGAGCCCGTTCACTTCACTGGGGAATGTCACGGGTAGCACAGCTCGGTCCGTTGCCCTGGGCGCTCACTAAAGGGGGATATTTACAGGGGATTGTAGAATGTTCATGACGCCACCTGTGGTTCCTGGTCAGGGTGACCAGCGCTGCAGGGTGAATCCTCTGAGGGGTTTTTATTGGGCAGAAAGGTGTTAAGTCTCCCACAGGCGAGACTGATCCCTCGAGGTATATGGCGGTGCAGGGGTGAAGGAGCAATAATACAGACACACACAAGACAGTCTCTTTCTGTACCTTTACTGGTGATGAAGTTGCAGGCACGTCCCGGGAGGCCGTCAGGGTGGAGGATGCACGTCCAGTAATCCACTGAGTAGGTGTAAGGCCTCCTTACGTCTTTATGAGTGTGAGTTTCTAACTTGCATAAAACAAAGTTTAACTCCGTTCTCTTTGCTACGCCGGCTGATCTTGTGGTGGAGCCTTCTTTTTGGACAGAACTAGTCTCTATATGCAGGGCCCTGCTAGACTCTTGTTCTTCCTGACCCCGGTTACATATCAGCACTGAAGGGCCCCTCTGTGACTTGTAGTCCAGCAGGGTCTCCGGTGTCTCCTACCAGTCGTGCAGATGCTGGTAAGCGCGGACCCGGTGTCTGGTGGTACAGAGTCGAGGTAAGCTATTAATGCTGGTTGACCTCGGTCACTCTCTTTCCCTTTTCCACTTGCCTGTCGTCCTACTCTCACCACTATCATAAGCACAAACAGCAGTAGATGTCAGCTTCCTTCTCTTCACCGCTCTCCAAGCGTCGGCACGCTTACTTTCTGAAACAGCTCACTGTTGGAATCTCAGTGGACTCAACCTTGACCAGACCAAGTGGCAAGCCTTTCCACTACACTGGACTCCACTATATAAGCTGAGTGTTTGCTGAAGTCCTCAGGCTTTCAGATAAGTCTTTCTTTCTGGCTAGAGTTCCCTCTCAGCATGTCTGAGGTAACTAGCTCGTTTTCTTCCATCTCGTCTGACAGGAATGTCTCTCTCCTCTCACTCTCTGAGGTGTTCTGCTGTTCTGAGGTAAAACCAACGACTAGCTAACTCGCAGCTAGTCTGCCTTATCTCACTGCTGTCATCTCAAGGGCTCCCTCTGGTGGTACCAGGGAAAAATGTGAAATGTTGTCTGCAATGGGTTATCGTGGATTTACCTTTCCGTGCATTCTCCAGGGTAACATGTGACTCCAGTCACAGCTGGGCTACACATATGAGAGACATTATAAGGAGTGGTGTGAGAGCAGAAGTGAATTCAGTAATGTGTGTGAATGGTGGGATTGGGTTAAATGGAAAACCAAGGTTTTTTTTAAAAAAAACTTGGTTACAAGTGTGCAGCTGCTAAGAGAGAAAGGTTTGCTGGGTTGAATGCAAGACTGAGTGTGTTATATAAGCTAAGAAAGGGCGGGATGGATGTGAGTGAAGATTTGTTGAGAGTGAAAAAAGAAGTGAACGAGTTTTTGAGAGACAGAGGGAGGAGTATTGTGTATAGGGCTAAAATAGAGAACTTGGAAAAGAATGAGAAGTGTTTGCGGTTTTTTTCAAGAAAGTTTTTGGAAAAAGACAGAGCATGAGTGTTTTGAATGGAGTGGATGGAAATGAAGTGAGAGGTGCGGACTTATGTGAGGAAGTGGCAAAGTTTTATGATGATTTGTATGCAGTGAAATGGAGGGATGAAGGTTTGGAGAGTGATGTGCTGAGTGTTTTGGAAAATAGATTGAATGGGACAGAAAGGGAGTGTTTGATGGGGGAGGTGACGAGTGAAGAAATATGGAAGGTGGTGTGTAGCATGGCGCTGAATAAAACGCCGGGGGATGATGGTCTCCCGGTGGAATTTTATCGTGTGATGTGGGATGTGATTGGGAAGGATTTTGTGGATGTATGTAAGTATATGTGGGCGAATGCAGAGGTGGCGAATGGTATGCGTGCAGGAGTGGTTGTGCTGTTGCCAAAAAAAGGTGATTTGAAAAATCTAAAAAACTGGAGGCCGATCACGTTGCTTAATCTAATATATAAAGCTGAATGTATGTATGTGTGTATGTATGTGGGTATGTTTGTCCGGGATTGGAATCCGCACCGTCGCACTTACGGGCATGAAATTTTGCACGCCCGCACGTCTCGACCCCGAAAGAGTCCTAGGCTATGTTTTGAATCTAAATTTTAACCCCGCGCATTCCAAATCGCCAAACAATTTTGGCCCTATCTACATAATAGGGAGAAAGCTGAATGCTTGTGTGTATGTCCGGCATAGGAATCTGCATTTACGGCCATGAAATTTTGCACACCCGCACGTCTCGACCCCGGGAGCGTCATAGGCTAGGTTTTGAGTAGAAATTTTAACCCCGCGCATTCCAAATCGGCAAATAATTTTGGCTCGGGATAGGAATCTGCACCGTTGTACTTACGGGCATGAAATTTTGCATGCCTGCACATCTCAACCCCAGGAGCATTATAGGCTATGTGTTGAATGGAAATTTTAACCCCGCACGTATCAAATCGCCAAACAATTTTGGCCCTATCTACATAATGGGGAGAAAGCTGAATGCTTGTGTGTATGTCCGGCATAGGAATCTGCATTTACGGGCATGAAATTTTGCACACCCGCACATCTCGACCCCGGGAGCGTCATAGGCTAGGTTTTTAGTCAAAATTTTAACCCCGCGCATTCCAAATCGGCAAATAATTTTGGCCCGGGATAGGAATCTGCACCGTTGTACTTACGGGCATGAAATTTTGCATGCCCGCACATCTCAACCCCAGGAGCATCATAGGCTATGTGTTGAATGGAAATTTTAACCCCCGCACGTTCCAAATCGCCAAACAATTTTGGCCCTATCTACATAATGGGGAGAAAGCTGAATGCTTGTGTGTATGTCCGGCATAGGAATCTGCATTTACGGGCATGAAATTTTGCACACCCGCACGTCTCAACCCTGGGAGCGTCATAGG
The DNA here is from genome assembly GCA_033576555.1 of Oophaga sylvatica. Classification (NCBI taxonomy): domain Eukaryota; kingdom Metazoa; phylum Chordata; class Amphibia; order Anura; family Dendrobatidae; genus Oophaga; species Oophaga sylvatica. The sequence continues at coordinate 67,471,718 of JARQOD010000002.1, read as the reverse complement.
CTAGGTTTTGAGTAGAAATTTTAACCCCGCGCATTCCAAATCGGCAAACAATTTTGGCCCTATCTACTAATAGGGAGAAAGCTGAATGCTTGTGTGTATGTCCGGCATAGAATCTGCATTTACGGCCATGAAATTTTGCACACCGCACGTCTCGACCCCGGGAGCGTCATAGGCTAGGTTTGAGTAGAAATTTTAACCCCGCGCATTCCAAATCGGCAAATAATTTTGGCTCGGGATAGGAATCTGCACCGTTGTACTTACGGGCATGAAATTTTGCATGCCTGCACATCTCAACCCCAGGAGCATTATAGGCTATGTGTTGAATGGAAATTTTAACCCCGCACGTATCAAATCGCCAAACAATTTTGGCCCTATCTACATAATGGGGAGAAAGCTGAATGCTTGTGTGTATGTCCGGCATAGGAATCTGCATTTACGGGCATGAAATTTTGCACACCCGCACATCTCGACCCCGGGAGCGTCATAGGCTAGGTTTTTAGTCAAAATTTTAACCCCGCGCATTCCAAATCGGCAAATAATTTTGGCCCGGGATGGAATCTGCACCGTTGTACTTACGGGCATGAAATTTTGCATGCCCGCACATCTCAACCCAGGAGCATCATAGGCTATGTGTTGAATGGAAATTTTAACCCCCGCACGTTCCAAATCGCCAAACTATTTTGGCCCTATCTACATAATGGGGAGAAAGCTGAATACTTGTATATAGATATAATCATTACAATTTGTTATAACTAACCGTAGTTAGGTACTATGCCCGGGCAGCGCCGGGCTCTTCAGCTAGTTGTGATTATAAAATCTATGCGAAGCTTTTGGCAAATAGGATGCGTGATGTGGTAGGGAGTGTGGTGGGTGAGGAGTGAGCAGTGTTGTGCAGTGCCCGGAAGGCGGTTACATGAGGGTGTGTGTATGCTGAGAGATTGCTTGTGGGACTGTTTGAACCGTAAGAAGGGGGTGTATGTGTTGAGTTTGGATTTTGAGAAGGCGTATGATAGGTTGGTGCATGGTTTTCTGTTTAGAGTGTTGGTGAAGATGGGTTTTCCGGCTGAGTTTGTTGAGAGAGTGAGAAGTTTGTATAAAAATATTTATAGTTGTGTTTTGTTGAATGGGAATGTAGGGAGGAGAGTGAATGTGTTTTCCGGTGTACGGCAGGGGTGCCCATTGTCCCCTGTCGTGTTCATTTGCGCGATTGAGCCGTTGTTGTGTATGTTGAGGAAAGATAAGGTGATTCGGGGTGTGCAAGTGCCGGGGGCGGGAGGGAGGGAGTGGAAGGTGAATGGCTACATGGATGATGTGTGTGTATTGTGTGATTCAGAGTGTTCGGTGCGTCGTGTGAAGTTGTTGGTATCCGTTTTTTGTCGAGCGTCTGCGTTTAAAGTGAATTGGGAGAAGACTGAATGTAAGATTTTTGGTGGGAGGACTCTGAGCAATGATATTGGGGTGAATGTGGTGAGTGGACCGATAAAGGTGCTGGGTGTGAAATTTTCAGAGAAGTTGGATGGAGAGGAAAGTTGGGTGGATGTGAGAGAGAGAGTGGAGCGCAAGTTAAATTTTTGGAAGATGAGAGATCTGATGTTTTTTGGTAAAATTTTAGTTATTAAGAGTGTGGTGTTACCAATTTTTTTGCATGTTGCAGTGGTTTTTCCACCAGGTTATATGTGTGTTAGAAGATTAAATAGGGTTTTGTTTGTATTTTTTTGGCGTTCAGTATGGAGCGTGCAAGGAGAGAGGTTGTGATGAAGAGAATGGATAAGGGGGGGCTGGGATTCCCCAATTTGAATGTATTTTTTGGCGTGAATATTATGGTGTTTATATTGGGTGTGATTAGGATGGATGGGAAGTGTGCATGTATGTGCAGGTATTTGGAAGTTTTCTGTTCCGTTTGAAGTGGCGGGAAAGGGATCTAAGGTGCCCAGTGGCTTTTGAGGTGCCTGTGTGGTATGTGTGGGTTTACAAATTTTTGGTGAAGTATGAACTGTGTGATGTGGATGTGAGGTTGTTAGAGAAGAAAGCGGTATATAGGATGATTGAGTGTAGAGAGATGGAATGTGGTATCAATATGGTGAGAGGAAGTGATGTGCAGAAGGTATGGAAGAAGGTACGTTTGGATGGTATGACAAATAGACAGAGCGAGATTGTGTGGCAGTCATTGCATGAGGTGTTACCGGTGAGAGAGTTCCAGAGAAACCGGGGTTTAGTGAGGAGTGAGATGTGTCCGAGGAGGGTGTTATGTTTCGGTAGCTGAGGAGTGCAGGTAAAAAGACAATACACCAGAGCAGTTGGAATCTATGAGATTGCAGTACCCTGACTAACCACCACAACTAGAGGCAGCCGTGGAGCGTTCCTACGTTGGTCCTAGACGCCTCGTCACAGCCTGAGAAACTAACTACACCTAAAGATAGAAAGAGGAAAGTTATCTGCCCCGGAGCAGATCCTCAAAGAACATAGAAAGCCCCCAAACATGTAATGGTTAGACAAGAAGAAATACTGACACAGACAGAAAATAGTATGAGCAAACGTTGGGGCCCAAACTACCTAAATAGAAAAGGATAGGAAGGGCACTTACTGCAATCCCAAAAAACCCTGAAAAGCACCAACTCTACTAATTTCAAAAACACCTGAGATCACACGACCTCTACCACCTAAATTAGTTCTCTGGTGTAACAAAATCAAAACAGCAGCCACTGAAAAAACTGGAAAAAGCAAATGTACAAACATCAGTGGCTGAACTATACTGAGAGGGCAAAAGCCCCGGAGGGGACCCTGAAGGCCCCCACAGAAGTGCAGGACAAAATGCAAAAATCAAGCACAAAAACAAAAAGAAGAAAATGTCTTATCTGTTAGCAGGAGATGCAGACACGACACAGCAGGCTGCAAAGGAAACAGGAATCAAGGATTGAGACCAGAACAATTGATCACCGGCAACCCTGATGGGAAGGCGACTCCCTTATATAAGACCAGTCAGTAACACCTGATTCCCAATCCTCACAATCTTCACTGGACAGTCCAGTACCGCTTGTAACCACCAGAGGGAGCCTCTGCTCAGAACTCATTTCAAGTCCATTCACAACAGTACCCCCCTTGAGGAGGGGTCACCGAACCCTCACTTGAGCAACCAGGTCGGTCAGGATGAGTTCTATGATACGCACGGATGAGTCTCCTAGCATGGATGTCCGAAGCAAACACCCAAGAATTGTCTTCCTGACCATAACCTCTCCACTTAACCAAATACTGGAGTTTCCGTCTAGAAAAACGAGAATTCAATATTTTCTCAACCACAAACTCCATATTGCCCTCAACCAGAACAGGGTCAGGAGGCAAAGCAGTAGGAACCACTGGCTCAACAAACCTCTTCAACAAGGACTTGTGGAACACGTTATGGATCTTAAATGTCCCTGGAAGAAGCAAACGAAAAGAAACAGGATTAAGAATCTCCATGATCTTATAAGGTCCAATGAACCTAGGCTTAAATTTAGGAGATGCCACTCTCATAGGAATATTTTTTGAGGACAACCAGACAAGTCCCCCACTTTAAACCGAGGACCATCAGTCCTATGCCGGTTAGCAAACCGCTGGGCCCTCTCCTGAGAGAGGGACAACCTCTCCACTACCTGGTCCCAAATCTGTTGCATACACTCCACAACAGAGTCAACACCTGGACAGACAGAAGCCTCCGTCTGTCCTGAAGAAAATCAAGGGTGAAACCCAGAATTACAGAAAAATGGAGACATCAAAGTGGCAGAGCTAGCCCTATTATTAAGAGCAAACTCAGCCAAAGGCAAAAAAAGAGACCCAGTTATCCTGATCAGCAGACACAAAGCATCTTAGATAAGTCTCCAATGTCTGGTTTGTTCTCTCAGTTTGACCATTGGTCTGAGGATGAAACGCCGAGGAGAAAGACAATTGAACACCAAGTTTAGAACAAAAGGTTCTCCAAAATCTGGAAACAAACTGGACTCCTCTGTCAGACACAATGTTCTCAGGAATGCCGTGTAAACGAACCACGTGCTGAAGGAACAAAGGCACCAATTCAGAGGAGGAAGGCAACTTAGGTAATGGCACAAGATGTATCATCTTGGAAAACCTATCACAAATCACCCAGATGACGGTCATTCTCTGAGAAACAGGGAGGTCGGAAATCAAATCCATAGAGATATGGGTCCATGGTCTCTTGGGCACAGGCAATGGCATCAACAAACCACTAGAGCGAGAGCAAGGCTTGGAGCGAGAGCAAGTCCCGCAGGACTGCACAAATTCCCTGACATCACGAGACAAGGTAGGCCACCAAAAGGACCGACTAACCAAGTCTCTGGTACCAAAAATTCCGGGATGACCGGCCAACGCGGAACAATGAATCTCAGACATCACACTCTTTTTCCACTGGTCCGGGACAAACAATTTCCCAACAGGGCAGCGCTCGGGCCTATCCTCCTGACACCCCTCCAGAGCCAGTCTCAAATTGGGCGAGATGGCGGAAAGAACTACACCTTCTTTCAAAATAACAAAGGATCAGATAACTCAGGAGAGTCCGCAAGGAAGCTTCTCGAGAGGGCATCCGCCTTAACATTCTTAGTGCCAGGAAGAAAGGAAACCACAAAATTAAAACGTGTGAAAAAACAAGGCCCACCTGGCCTGTCTAGGATTAAGTCGCTTGGCAGATTCCAGATAAACCAGATTCTTATGGTCCGTAAGGACCACCACCTGATGTTTGGCTCCCTCCAGCCAATGTCTCCACTCTTCAAAAGCCCACTTCATGGCCAACAACTCCCGATTACCCACGTCATAATTACGTTCAGTAGGAGAAAATTTTCGAGAGAAAAAGGCACAAGGGTTACTTTTAGAGGTCTCTGGATCTCTTTGGGACAAAACGGCACCTGCCCCAATTTCAGAGGCATCAACCTCCACCTGAAATGGCAGAGAAACATCAGGCTGCCATAGAACAGGAGCAGAAGTGAATCTCTGCTTAAGTTCCTGAAATGCAGAGACTGCCTCAGGAGGCCAATTCACCACATCAGAACCCTTTTTGGTCAAATCAGTTAATGGTTTAACAATAACAGAGAAATTACCAATAAATTTACGATAAAAATTGGCAAAACCCAAAAATCTTTGAAGAGCCTTTAATGAAGTAGGTTGGACCCAATCACAGATGGCCTGAACCTTGACCGGGTCCATTTCAATAACAGATGGGGACAAAATGAATCCCAAAAATGAGATCCTCTGTACGCCAAAAAGACACTTTGATCCTTCACATACAGAGCATTCTCTCTCAAAATCTGGAATACAGTTCGAACATGTTTCACATGAGAGTCCCAGTCATTGGAAAAAATCAAGATATCATCCAAATATCATCCAAATAAACAATCAGAAATTTATCCACAAAATCCCTGAAAATGTCATTCATGAAGGACTGGAAGACAGAAGGAGCATTAGTGAGCCAAAGGGCATCACAAGGTACTCAAAATGCCCCTCAGGGGTATTAAATGCCGTCTTCCATTCATCCCCGTGCTTAATGCGAATAAGGTTATATGCCCCCTGAGGTCAAGCTTGGTAAACCAAGTAGCGTTTTTCACCCTGGAAAACAGGTCAGAAATCAAGGGTAACGGATATTGATATTTCACAGTAATATTGTTCAAAAGACGATAATCAATACACGGCCTTAATGAACCATCCTTTTTGGCCACAAAGAAAAAACCGGCACCTAAGGGTGAAGAGGATGGTCTGATATGACCCTTCTCCAATGACTCCTTGATATAAGACCGCACAGCGTCATGTTCAGGTACAGACAAGTTAAAAAGGCGACCTTTAGAGAATTTACTACAAGGCACCAATTCAATAGCGCAGTCATAGCTCCTATGGGGAGGCAAGGATGCAGATTTACTTTCGCTAAACACATCAGAAAAATCAATCAAAAAGTCAGGAACATCCTGAGCCTGGGGGGAGGCAGAAAAAACAGGAGTGTTGGTATTAACACATTGGCAGCCCCAACTGGTTACAGACACAGATTTCCAATCCAAAACAGGATTATGAGACTGTAACCAAGGGAAACCCAGTATGATAATGTCATGCAGATTATACAGAACCAAAAATTTGCAGCTCTCCTGATGATCAGGTTCAACCCTCATTATCACCTGAGTAGAGAACTGAGGTTTATTCTCAGCCAAAGGGGTAGAATCGATCCCCAATAGGGGAATAGACTTCCGTAGGGGTATCAAGGGAAACCCACAACATTTAGCAAAATCAAAATCCTTCAGGTTAATAGCTGCTCCCGAATCAACGAAAGCTGAGCAGAAAATGAGGACAGAGAGCATATCAGAGTAACAGTTAATAAAAACTTAGTCTGAACACTACCCAAGACAACTGAGCGTGCAAAACGTCTTCCCCGCTTAGGGCAGACTGAAATAGCATGAGAGGCATCACCGCAGTAGAAACATAACCCATTGCGCTTTCGAAACTCATGACGCTGTGCCCCAGAAAACTCTA
>JARQOD010000002.1:67442569-67465120 GCA_033576555.1 Oophaga sylvatica | reverse complement strand
CCTAAAGGTTACTGCCCAACTAAACAATCCCGCTAGCGACCCACGAAACGACGCATACTAATGCGATCGCTAGGGATTGTTTCTATATCGCAAAGTGCGGCCACATTTAGCGATATAGTTAACGACGCTATCGCCGTTAGCGATCTTCTAACGACTTTAGCGTACAAAAGTACCGCTAAATCGCTAAGAAAAGGTGCCACACTAGCGATAATACTTACCCAGCGAGCGCCGACGAGAAAATAGGGTCCGGAACGATTCGAGCGACGAGCGAGATCACAGCAGAAGCTCGTCGCTGGCAGATGCCGCACTGAACAACATCGCTAACGGGATCGCTAAATAGTGACGTTTTTTACGATCCCGTTAGCGATATTGTTCATGTGGCATACCCTTAAGACAGCTAGTGCACTTTATCATTTGATTACAAATACTTCTCTCATACACAGACGCAGGAAACCGGGTAAATACAGTCACATCTTTCCCTGTGTGATCCTCTGGGAGTTTTTTTTTAACTTTAAAAACAGCATACAAATCTAGCAACTAAACACTCATAGACATGAATGGAGTTGTTGCACCAAACATATTCCAACAACTTCATTTCGCATTTTTTCTAACTGTCATGGTACTCACAAGGGCAGTTGCAATTTCAAGGTCAAAGTCCACTATCGATGAGCTGAATTATGCTGTTTCTGTTTTCTTGGTAAATATTCTTCATGGCTGCTCCTCGATTTGAAACAGTGACCCTTCGCTTGGAATCAACCTAATAACACACGAGAAATTAGGGAATGTGAGATCAGTTGTAATTTGTAATCTCCCAGGAAGAAAAAAATTTCCACCACCAGGAAAAACCATAACAATGCAATGACATGACAAAAATCTGCAAAAACTAATCACATGCTAAATAGTTGCAAGTCAAATCTAGGAATGAGGAGCCAAGATTGTTTGTAAAATAATGGTAGTCTCACTTTTGAAACAGTATGGATGGTGAGTTTTGTAGCCTGTAAATCAAAAATGTACATTATATTTAAAATGATATTGGCACATCTCTTGGTCAGCTCTAATGACAGCAGTGTGTTAACTGTCTAACAATCTTTGGAACGCATGATCCTGCATCCTATATTCAAAGTTGCTATTGATTAATCCCTCACACACAGGCAATTTACTCATCATTTCTTTGGTCGAAAACCTTTTTACTCATAGGCACCCTAATTGTGAAGCTACTTTAATTTGACAGAACTTTCTTAATCCCACAAATTCCTAATATCAAAAGCCAGGAAGGTAAACACATACCTCCTCTTTTATCTTTGAAGTGACCAGCTCTCTGCTTTCACCTATCATCTGGACAATTACACGATTGGCCAACAATCAATGGAAAGGCCCCACCTGTTTATACACCTCCGGATTTTAACACAGGAATGTGTGTATACATCCCGATACAGTCACTGCTAAGTCTCCGATAACCACAGACTACTCGCCGCCACCACCAATCAGTCTTGGTCGATTGGACACCGTTACGGTAGCTTATGACTTCGAGGCATAGTTTACAGAACAGAAGAACAGAACTATTACATTTTATATTTATCTAAAGGGAGGAAGTGTTATGAAAAATGTAAAAAGATTTTACAAGGGCGGCTAAACAATACAGCAAAATAGTTACAGAAAAAAAAAAGGGATTAAACAGATGAACTTACTACACCGATCACAAAGGCGATTCAGTTTAGACAAAGGAGAGTGCTTCGTTTGGCCTTCAATAAACTCAGATCATAATTGAGCTTGATCTTTTATCAGACTCTGAGCCCCCACCCACACACCCCCTGTGATAACGTCACATGGGCCAGGTGGGGGCTGGTCTCACCCTTAAAGATTGTAGAAATCCCAACTTATGTAATAACTCCATAAGCGCGATCACAGAAAGTTTGAGTCTGATATCATCTTTTGTATCGGGATTTTTTTCTTAAGTGGGTATGGAAAGTTCAGACCCTGTTAGAGGTCGAGTTCCCGCTTCTGCACAAGGAGAAACTCGAGCCATTCCCGCTGCGTCCCCCATCCATCCCGGCCACATGGAGCCTCCTCACAGAATGTCGTCCCAGCGTCTGCACAGCCTGATACGGTACAAAGGGTTACTGCTGCCTTTCCAGATTCTGTCTTTTGTAGCCAGTACTGATCAGCGGCCAGCAGACGGCTGTGGGATTAAGTCCTGCTTTTCCCCTTCTGAGCATTGCCAGGGCAAGGTCTTCCATTGGAGACCAAGGGTCACATGCTCAGGTACTGCAGCAACTCCTATTGGTCCACCAGGAAGGTCCTGAAACTGCTTGTGTTCTGGAACAGTTCTCATTGGTCCTTTTCTGAAGGTCTTGTAGTTGCTGCTATAAAAGGGTTGCATGGCTGCACAGCCATGCGCTAGTATCAATTGTGTTATGTGCTTTGCGCCAATGTGATCATGCACGCATGCGTTAGGCTCGGCTGAAATAAGCCCCTAGAATACCGCACCTCCGTAAGGAGTTTTGTATCACGTTCAGGGCTTGGCTGAAATAGCCTCTAGAATACCGCTACTCCGGGAGGAGTTGCTTGTTTGCTTGCTGACTGCATGACCACGACTGCTATCCGCACAGCATTATCTGTGTACCCCTGTGGGTTAACAGGACTCAGTCTCTATCTCTACGTCTCTACCTCACGACTCTGTGGTGTAACAGAGTTCGCTCATACCGCCATATAGTGCCACAACGTTTTATGTCTGCGACTATGAAGCTCGCTTATACACCATTCCTGTCATCTTACTAGCAGCAGCTCTGCCTGCACGGTGGACCCCGGGGTGCGAACGCATCTATTATATTTTTTGGTGCTTCCGCATTTCCCCAACAACCCCTTTACATTTTTCACTCTTTGTTTCTTGCAGCCTTTGGTAAAATTCAAAAATTTAATCTTTTTTTCTTATTAATTACACTCTGCAAATACTTGACTGAAAAAACCCCAGAAATTTAAAACTTTTGCAAAATTTTTAAAAAAGAAAAACTGAAATATCACGGATTCAAACCCTTTGCTCAACACTCATTTTAAAACACAGCTGTCCCCTTTCCTTGTGATCCTCTTTTAGATGTTTTATGCCTTCATTTAGTCCAGCTGTGTTTAATTAAACGATAGGTCTTATTTGTAAAGACACACATCTGTCTATATAAACCTTAAAAGCTCACATTTCATGTCAAAAACCAATAAGAATCATGAGGTGAAGGAACTGGCCAAGGAGCTCAGAAAAGAATTGTGGCAAGGCACCATCTGGAAAGGTTACAAAAAATTTTCTGCAGTATCAAGGTTCCTAAAGCACAGTGGCCTCCATAATTCTTAATGGGAAAAGTTTGGTACCACAGAAGTCTTCCTCGACCTGGCCATCCAGCCAAACGAGCAATTGGGGGGAAGAGCCTTGGGGAGAGAGGTAAAGAAGAGGCCCAAGATCAAAGTGGATGAGCTCCCAACATAGGGAGATGGAGAAAGTTCTACAAAGCAACATCACTGCAGCCCTCCAATCGGGCCTTTATGGCAGAGTCCCCATCGGAAGCCCTCCTCATGCCAGAAAAATGAAAGCCTGCTGAGTTTGCTAAAAAACAAATGAAGATCACAGCTATAGAAATAAATTCTCTGGACTGATGGGTGAAGATAGAACTTTTTGGTGTTAATCTAAGCGGTATGGTGGAGAAAATCGGCCAGCTACACCTGCCAATACAATCCCAACAGTGAAAGTGGTGGCAGCATCATGCTTGGGGTTTTTTTTCAGCTGGGGGGGACGGGACGACTGGTTGTAATTGAAGGAAACAGAATGCGGCCAAGTACAGAGATATCCTGGATGAAAACCTTTCAAAGTGCTCTGGACCTCAACTTGGCCGAAGTTTCACCTTCCAACAAGACATGACCCTAAGCACACAGCTAAAATAACAAAGAAGTGGCTTCAAACAACTCTGTGACCATTCGACTGGCCCCACCGGGGAGCCCGACCTAAACCCAATTGAGCATTCTGGAGAGACCTGAAAATGACTGTTCACCAAGTTCACCATCCAACCGATGGAACAGGAGGTATCTGCAAGGAAAAAATGGCAGAGGAACCCCAAATCCAGGTGTGGAAAAACTTATTGCTTCATTTCCCAAGAAGACTCATGGCTTACTAGCTCAAAAGGGTGCTTCTACTCAATTGTCACTTACTGGCATACTGGACTGGAGGTCAGTGGCCGAGCAGAAGTGTGCAGAGACCGGACCGTGGAAAGACTTCTGGAAGTGCATATATGCGGTGGTGGTTTCACTATGTCCGCAGATGCAGGAGCCCGCCCGAGCACGGGCCGGCCGAGATCACACACAAGCACCAAGTCCGTTTAGGTGATAGAATTCGAGGTAGGAACAGCAGGTTTCCACAAGAGACAGGAAGGCGCCAGCAGAACACCTTCCAGATCAGAGCTCAGATAATGCTTCACTCAGTTAGACTGAGCACCACAATATACCAGCAACAGGAAGCTGCACAGGGCCAGGTATATATACAGGTCCAATCAGTCTTAATCAGGGGAGAACAATCAGCAGGCAGGTGATGATCTCTATCCAATCATCTCAATCAGGAACAGGGCAGGAACAATCAGCAGGGCAGGTGATGATCTCATCCCAACGAAGTTCATATGGTTTCAGCTGAAGTTATTCAAGTTCCGAATAGCTCCACAGCAAAGGAACAGACAACAGCCATGTTCACAGTTCAAATCCTAACAATACTCCCCTCTTAACGGCGGCCTCTGGACGCAACTGCCAGGCTTTGCAGGATACCGCTGATGAAATTGTCTAATCAAACGAGGAGCATTGACGTTGCTTACTGGTTCCCATGAATATTCCTCCGTGTCGTTCCCTGCCATTTGATTAAATATTGTAAACAATTTCTGTGTATCGGAATCCAAGATCTTTTCCACCACAAACGCTCCTGTCCGCCACTTCAATTGCATCAGTAGGCGAGGGGATCGTTCTGGAAAGGATTGGCTGTGGCGGCTTTCAACAAAGACACATGAAAAAACAGGATGAATCTTCATTGATGTTGGAGCTGTAGATGTACGGCCAATGGACTCACAATCTTACTGATTTTGTATGGTCCCACAAACTTTTGTCCTAATTTAGGAGAAGAATCTTCAATTTCAAATTCTTAGTGGATAACCATCGATCTCCAATCCTAAACAGGAGTGGGTCTCCCGATCCTGTCAGCCGCTTTTTTAATTTCTCCTGACTTCCTTAGAGTGTTTTTTCAGAACATTCAGATTTGCTGTAGCAGAGAGATTCTTTCTGCGACTGCTAGTATTAATGGTGCCACAGGATTTTTGGGAAGGATTTTGGTGATATCCAAGATTTGCAAAAAATGGCTTCTGTTTAGTAGAGGCATTCTGTGAATGTTATAATGAAAATTCCGCAAATGGCAGCAGACTACCCAGTCATCTTGCAGATGGCAAATATAACAACAAGATACTGCTCCAGCGTCTGATTTTGTACGTTCTGTCTGGCCGTTAGATTGCGGATGGTAGCGTTTGACAATTGACTTGATGTCTAGCGCTGATCAAAACTGCGCCAAAATTTTAGATGTAAATGCACACCTCGATCTGAGACGACTTCATCCGGCACTCCGTGGAGGCAAAAAACATTGCAAATTATCAAGATCAGCTGTATCTTTTGCTGAAGGCAGACCGGAACACGGGATGAAAATGCGGCTTTTTAAGTCGATCCACTACTACCAGAATGGATGTCTTTCCCTTGGACTCTGGTAGATCTACTATAAAGTCCATTGAAATCGATCCCCACGTCCGTGTTAGGGATGGTGAGAGGCTGCAATAGTCCCATAGGGGATGCACGTGGAGTCTTATATCTGGCACAGATGTCACAGGAATTAACGACTTCTTCACCTTCTTGAAAGTTCGGCCACCAAAAGAAACGTGACAAAAACTCCTGCGTTTTCTGTGTCCCTTGTGTCCGCAATTTTAGAATCGTGCACTAGTTGTAGATCTTAACCGAGCTGCTTCTGGAACATATAGTCGTCGACCATCAGTCCATACTTGTTTTTAAAAAACAGATGCACGTCCCCTGATGGACGTGATAGAAACTGAGTCTGTTTCGTATGCTGCCTTCAAATCTTTCAGCAAATCTCCATCATGTATTACTCCCAAGATCTTAGTATCTGCCACAATGGGTTTGGGTGTTGTTACAAGGTTAGCCTATCTTGAAAACATTCGGGAAATGCGTCGTTTTCTTGTTTACGGGAGCCTGGTCGATATGAAATTACAAAATTGAATTGATTCAAAAACAGACTCCAACAGGTTGCCAAGGAGGAGGCATTTTGCAGACCTATAAACTCTAGATTGCAATGATCGGTCAACCCAAAATTTGCTGTGCAGCCCCTTGGAGATGATGTCTCCACTCTTTGAATGCTGATATGATAGCGAGCAATTCTTTATTTCCCACGTCATAGTTCTTTTCGGCTACAGATACGTTGTGAGAAAAAAATGCACATGGATTGCAGCAACTTCTTTTCCCTGTCCTCTGAGAGAGGATAGCACCGACCGCACAGTCTGAAGCATCTACCTCGATGATAAAAGCCAATTCAGGGTCAGGATGGGTAATATGGGAGCCGTTGTGAATTTCCTTTTAAGCGAGAGAACGCTTCTTGCGCTTGGGGTGTCCAGATGAATTTTGCTCCTTTTTTGTTAGTTGCATGATGGGTACCACGATTTCTGAAAAATTCTTAATAAAACGTCTGTAAAAGTTGGCGAACCCCACAAAACGTGAACTTCTTTCACATTTTTAGGGATAGGCCATCGGTTATAGCTTGCGTTTTCTTAGCATCCATCCATAATCCTTGAGGAGAAATGACTATCCCAAGAACTGAATCTCTTCTTGATGGAATTCACATTTTTCAAAATTTAAATATATAACGAATTATCCCTTAACCGTTGTAGCACTTGTCTTACGTGCGTCTGATGTTCTTCCATAGAGTTTGAAAGATCAGGATGTCATCTAGATAAACGACCATGAACTGATCCAACAGGTCTCGGAAAAATCATTTGCCGGGTGCGGGAAAGGTAGCTGGAGCATTAGCGAGTCCGAAGGGCATCACTAGACTTTCAAAGTGTCCGTATCGGGTACGAAAAGCTGTCTTCCATTCATCCCCAGGCTTTATACGTACTAAATTGTATGCCCCACGTAAATCTAACTTGGGTGAAGATCTTCGCATTTGTACTCTTTCTAGGAGTTCCGGGATCAACAGTAGAGATAACAATTTTTTACCGTACTTTATTAAGCTCCCTGTAGTCCACTACTGGACGTAATGTTCTTTTCCTTCTTTTTAACAAAGAATATAGGGGCTCCAGCAGGCGAGGATGATGGACGAATGAATTTTTTGCTTAGATTCTCATCAATAAATTCTTTGAGAGCCTTCAGTTCAGGACCCGCTAAAGGGTAGATAGTTCCAAACGGTATAGCTGCCCCCGGGAGTAGTTCTATTGGGCAGTCGTATTGTCGATGCAGGGGAAGTGTATCCGCTCCCTTCTGTCACAGACATCTAAGAAATTCTTCATACACCGCTGGTAGCTGGGGCAATCCTGGATTCTGAACTGCTTCTAATGTGGATTCACTTGGAACCTCCGTCTGAACTTCCTTTTCGGGGAAACTGATCTTTTTATCTCCCAATCGATGATAGATTGTGCTTCTGCAACCTGGCAAAACCCAAAATGATGGAAAATGTGGAAAAGAATAATTAGGAATGTCAACATCTCATAATGCTGCGGCTCAATATAGATCTCCAAAAGTCCTGTCTCATGATCCACTGGCCCCGAATTCAGTGGAGATTTCCCTCTACAGTCTCCATCACAATAGGTGAACGTCTTTTCTGCACATCTATGCCATGATTTTGAGCAAATGCAGAATCAATGAACATCCCGCCGGCCCCCAGAGTCGACATGGCTGATGCAGTGATCCACTGGGAGTTAACCTTCAGTTTGATATTACAAAATAATGGGATTCTCGGCTCTCCTTCCTGGTAGTGGAACTATGGATGATATGGACGGATCTCATCTTTAGCAAATCATCTCTGAGATGAAAGACTCCTCGTCGGAAGAATCAGGATCCATTATAGCCGCCACCATTTTTTCTTGAACGGTTTGTGGGACGACTTGGAGATTTAATAAGAAATGTCCTGCTTCCCCGCAGTACAGACATAATTCTCTTTAAATCTCTTTCTCTTTGTTCTGCACTCGCTCGTCTCTGGATCGCATCCACTTGCATTGGCTCTGTTCTGTATCTCGGAAATTCCGGCTAGGCACTTCTTTAGTGACCGATGGCAGGGGGGAGTTATAACATTAGTTGAATGATTCATGGAGGTCCACTTCTCTTGTCGTCGTTTTAGACGACGGTGTCAACCCGGATGTAATGCTTGATGAAATCATCCAGAACCGAAGGGGTCTCCCCACGGGCAAGTTTTGTCCTTTACTGCACTAGAAAATCCTCTTTAAAAGAAAGTTACTTTTGCTGCATTATTCCATTCAGTGCCGATGGCCCACCTCCTATCCTCCATAGCATACTCTGTGACGGGGCGTTTGCCTTGTCGTAATGCCAGCAACGTTGATTCAGCGGTAGCTGCACGGTTTGGGTCATCAAACATCTGCTGCATCGCTCGAATAAACTCGTTCAGATTGTCTACACGTGCGTCCGAGTCTCAATCAGAGATTTACCCAAGCGATCGCTTTGGGGTTAACAGCATAATGATGCATAGCACCTTTGACCTTCAGTCGGGAACTGATTAGCATGTGTATCGAAGAACAGTAACATGATTAAAAAATCCACGAAATTTATCTCGATCACCGCCAAAACAAAAGGTGGTAGCTTGGGGGCGTGGCAGACGCTGAGACGGAAGCCTGTCCTTCTAGCTGTGTAATTCGAGCAGTCAACACTTGTACCGCATTCTGCAGATCTTGAATAGCTTGTTGGTGATTCTGGACATTATGATCGCTTTGTGCAATAAATGCTTCCATCCGTGATTTTCCATTCATCGTTCGGTGTGCAGATGGATATTGCCCCGCAGTTTTCTGACACGTGTATCCATAGCTTCTGCTCCAGCGGCCTCCATTTGAGAGGCTGAGTATTCTGTCACGTCACTGGCGATACTGGACTGGAGGTCAGTGGCCGGAGCAGAAGTGTGCAGATGACCGGACCGTGGAAAGACTTCTGGAAGTGCAGTAATATGGCGGTGGTGGTTCACTATGTCCGCAGATGCCGGAGCCCGCCCGAGCACGGGCCGGCCGAGATCACACACAAGCACCAAGTCCGTTTAGGTGATAGAATTTCGAGTAGTGTTTGACACCGCACCACAATTGTGGGTTACCAGGGCTATGGGTACTCGGAGCCGAGCCTGTAGATTTCTATAGGGAATGTCACTGGTAGCGTGGCTCGGTCCGTGACCCTGGCGGTCAGGCGTTAAAGGGTTTATTTACAGGGGATTTGGTAGATAACAGTTCGTGACGCCACCTGTAGTTTTCTAGTCACTAGAGACCAGCGCTGCTGAATAGAACTCTGAGGGGATGTTGTGGCAGCTAGGTGTTGGGTCCCCCACAGGTGGGACTGTCCCTCTGAGTCTATGGTTATAATGATGTAGGGTGCAGATAAATGAATCAGTCTCACACCATCCAGCGTCTTTCCATACCTTTTACTTCAAGATGTTAGGCAGGTCCCGGGGAGCTGGTCGGGGTGGAGACTGCACGTCCAGGTAACAGCGGAGCAGGTTAGAGGCCTCCTTAACTTCCAGATTGTAGAAGAGCCCAACTTGCATGAAGCTAAGTTAACTCCGAAACTCCAGCTAACTCTATAGCTGTACTGCCGGCCCAAATTGTGGTGGAGCCTTCTATGTGGTGAGAACAGAGTCCTTCTATGCTTGGCCTAGCTAAAAGTCCTTGTTCCTCCTGACTCCGATTACGTATTGACACTTAAAGGGGCTGCTTTCTGCGACCTAAAGTCCAGTAAGACTCTGGTTGTTCCGTTACTATGCGTGAAGTGATAGCAACCCTTCGGTCCCCCAGTGACCGGGTAAATTGTGCAGACAATCCATATCTAAGGCACTTCTCTAACTTCTTCCACTGCGCCCTTCGCCCTGCTTTCCACTCTTAACATAGGCACTGCACACTTCCTAAGGTAGTACAAGTCAATCCTTTCTTACTTCTTCCTTGGAACTCGCTGACAGATTCTCAGTATTCTCCTAGTTCAGGAACACATCGACTGAACTTCACTGTCCTTGGGACAGGCGACTGAAGTTTCTGCTGCAAACTTCCCTTTCTCCAAAGCTGTCTCTGTCTTCAGGTTAAGAACAGCTCTGACTAGGCTAGGATGAACTGGCTCACCCTTACTAGCCTCCACTTTATGAACTGCTGACAGGAACTACCTGTCTTTCACTTCGCTTCATGGAAGACTCAGCACAACTCAACCACACCCCCTCTCTGCTGCATGTCACTAGCTTATATACCCTGAGGGTGTGTCTAAAGTGTGAATGGATGATGTAAGCTTTAACTGTTACCTTTCTGTGCAGACTCCAGGATTTTATGTGTGCCTTACATACCAGGGCTACACAGTAGGAACAGCAGGATTTCCACAAGAGACAGGAAGGCGTCAGCAGAACACCTTCCAGATCAGGAGCTCAGATAATTTTTATTTTTTTTTTTTTCTCCCCAGATGGGAAGTTCCACAGTCAGATAACCAAAACTATAAGGAACTCGACTCCCATACAGCGTGTACACTTACATAATGCAGCAGCTGTTCCCATCATCATCGGAAAACCAACTTTATTTACAAGCACAAAAAAACACAAAACTAAGACACATTAACAAGGTGTTTCCACTTTTTAACTTTCCAAATTCCCTCTGCGTCCCCCTCCCCCCTCTTTCTCTTATCACACACAAAACAAAAATACAATTTTCCCAAAACAATTTTAAACAATTTTTAACCTCAATCTCCTTCCTCTTAAACACATACACGTTCCTCACATCCCACAACACCTCTTTTATACATGCAAGCATCAACCACAACACTCTCTCCTTTTCTCCACACATACCCAACCCAAACATAAATAACTCAAACGTCAAAAAATTCACATCACACAACTCCTTACACAAGGGCCCAAACCTGAAATCACATTCCTAGCATACTGACAATTCCAAAACAAATGCACCACACTCTCTCTCCCACACATCCCCTCCTGTTGTGAATGGACTTGAAATGAGTTCTGAGCAGAGGCTCCCTCTGGTGGTTACAAGCGGTACTGGACTGTCCAGTGAAGATTGTGAGGATTGGGAATCAGGTGTTACTGACTGGCCTTATATAAGGGAGTCGCCTTCCCATCAGGGTTGCCGGTGATCAATTGTTCTGGTCTCAATCCTTGATTCTGCTTCCTTTGTAGCCTGCTGTGTCGTGTCTGCATCTCCTGCTAACAGATAAGACATTTTCTTCTTTTTGTTTTTGTGCTTGATTTTTGCATTTTGTCCTGCACTTCTGTGGGGGCCTTCAGGGTCCCCTCCGGGGCTTTTGCCCTCTCAGTTTAGTTCAGCCACTGATGTTTGTACATTTGCTTTTTCCAGTTTTTTCAGTGGCTGCTGTTTTGATTTTGTTACACCAGAGAACTAATTTAGGTGGTAGAGGTCGTGTGATCTCAGGTGTTTTTGAAATTAGTAGAGTTGGTGCTTTTCAGGGTTTTTTGGGATTGCAGTAAGTGCCCTTCCTATCCTTTTCTATTTAGGTAGTTTTGGGCCCCAACGTTTGCTCATACTATTTTCTGTCTGTGTCAGTATTTCTTCTTGTCTAACCGCCATTACATGTTTGGGGGCTTTCTATGTTCTTTGGGGATGTGCTCCGGGGCAGATAGCTTTCCTCTTTCTATCTTTTGGTGTAGTTAGTTTCTCAGGCTGTGACGAGGCGTCTAGGACCAACGTAGGAACGCTCACGGCTGCCTCTAGTTGTGGTGGTTAGTCAGGGTACTGCAATCTCATAGATTCCAACTGCTCTGGTGTATTGTCTTTTTACCTGCACTCCTCAGCTACCGAAACATAACACCCTCCTCGGACACATCTCACTCCTCACTAAACCCCGGTTTCTCTGGAACTCTCACCGGTAACACCTCATGCAATGACTGCCACACAATCTCGCTCTGTCTATTTGTCATACCATCCAAACGTACCTTCTTTCATACCTTCTGCACATCACTTCCTCTCACCATATTGATACCACATTCCATCTCTCTACATCAATCATCCTATATACCGCTTTCTTCTTCTCTAACAACCTCACATCCACATCACACAGTTCATACTTCACCAAAAATTTGTAAACCCACACATACCACACAGGCACCTCAAAAGCCACTGGGCACCTTAGATCCCTTTCCCGCCACTTCAAACGGAACAGAAAACTTCCAAATACCTGCACATACATGCACACTTCCCATCCATCCTAATCACACCCAATATAAACACCATAATATTCACGCCAAAAAATACATTCAAATTGGGGAATCCCAGCCCCCCCTTATCCATTCTCTTCATCACAACCTCTCTCCTTGCACGCTCCATACTTGAACGCCAAAAAAATACAAACAAAACCCTATTTAATCTTCTAACACACATATAACCTGGTGGAAAAACCACTGCAACATGCAAAAAAATTGGTAACACCACACTCTTAATAACTAAAATTTTACCAAAAAACTTCAGATCTCTCATCTTCCAAAAATTTATCTTGCGCTCCACTCTCTCTCTCACATCCACCCAACTTTCCTCTCCATCCAACTTCTCTGAAAATTTCACACCCAGCACCTTTATCGGTCCACTCACCACATTCACCCCAATATCATTGCTCAGAGTCCTCCCACCAAAAATCTTACATTCAGTCTTCTCCCAATTCACTTTAAACGCAGACGCTCCACAAAAAACGGATACCAACAACTTCACACGACGCACCGAACACTCTGAATCACACAATACACACACATCATCCATGTAGCCATTCACCTTCCACTCCCTCCCTCCCCGCCCCCGGCACTTGCACACCCCGAATCACCTTATCTTTCCTCAACATACACAACAACGGCTCAATCGCGCAAATGAACACGACAGGGGACAATGGGCACCCCTGCCGTACACCGGAAAACACATTCACTCTCCTCCCTACATTCCCATTCAACAAAACACAACTGTAAATATTTTTATACAAACTTCTCACTCTCTCAACAAACTCAGCCGGAAAACCCATCTTCACCAACACTCTAAACAGAAAACCATGCGCCAACCTATCATACGCCTTCTCAAAATCCAAACTCAACACATACACCCCCTTCTTACGGTTCAAACAGTCCCACAAGCAATCTCTCAGCATACACACACCCTCATGTAACCGCCTTCCGGGCACTGCACAACACTGCTCCTCACCCACCACACTCCCTACCACATCACGCATCCTATTTGCCAAAAGCTTCGCATAGATTTTATAATCACAACTAGCTGAAGAGCCCGGCGCTGCCCGGGCATAGTACCTAACTACGGTTAGTTATAACAAATTGTAATGATTATATCTATATACAAGTATTCAGCTTTCTCCCCATTATGTAGATAGGGCCAAAATAGTTTGGCGATTTGGAACATGCGGGGGTTAAAATTTCCATTCAACACATAGCCTATGATGCTCCTGGGGTTGAGATGTGCGGGCATGCAAAATTTCATGCCCGTAAGTACAACGGTGCAGATTCCTATCCCGGGCCAAAATTATTTGCCGATTTGGAATGCGCGGGTTAAAATTTCTACTCAAAACCTAGCCTATGACGCTCCCGGGGTTGAGACGTGCGGGTGTGCAAAATTTCATGCCCGTAAATGCAGATTCCTATGCCGGACATACACACAAGCATTCAGCTTTCTCCCCATTATGTAGATAGGGCCAAAATTGTTTGGTGATTTGGAACATGCGGGGGTTAAAATTTCCATTCAACACATAGCCTATGATGCTCCTGGGGTTGAGATGTGCGGGCATGCAAAATTTCATGCCCGTAAGTACAACGGTGCAGATTCCTATCCCGGGCCAAAACTATTTGCCGATTTGGAATGCGCGGGGTTAAAATTTCGACTAAAAACCTAGCCTATGACGCTCCCGGGGTCGAGATGTGCGGGTGTGCAAAATTTCATGCCCGTAAATGCAGATTCCTATGCCGGACATACACACAAGCATTCAGCTTTCTCCCCATTATGTAGATAGGGCCAAAATTGTTTGGCGATTTGGAACGTGCGGGGGTTAAAATTTCCATTCAACACATAGCCTATAATGCTCCTGGGGTTGAGATGTGCAGGCATGCAAAATTTCATGCCCGTAAGTACAACGGTGCAGATTCCTATCCCGAGCCAAAATTATTTGCCGATTTGGAATGCGCGGGGTTAAAATTTCTACTCAAAACCTAGCCTATGACGCTCCCGGGGTCGAGACGTGCGGGTGTGCAAAATTCATGCCCGTAAATGCAGATTCCTATGCCGGACATACACACAAGCATTCAGCTTTCTCCCTATTATGTAGATAGGGCCAAAATTGTTTGGCGATTTGGAATGCGCGGGGTTAAAATTTCGATTCAAAACATAGCCTAGGACTCTTTCGGGGTCGAGACGTGTGGGCGTGCAAAATTTCATGCCCGTAAGTGCGACGGTGCGGATTCCAATCCGACAAACATACCCACATACATACACACATACATACATTCAGCTTTATATATTAGATTAAGCAACGTGATCGGCCTCCAGTTTTTTAGATTTTTCAAATCACCTTTTTTTGGCAACAGCACAACCACTCCTGCACGCATACCATTCGCCACCTCTGCATTCGCCCACATATACTTACATACATCCACAAAATCCTTCCCAATCACATCCCACATCACACGATAAAATTCCACCGGGAGACCATCATCCCCCGGCGTTTTATTCAGCGCCATGCTACACACCACCTTCCATATTTCTTCACTCGTCACCTCCCCCATCAAACACTCCCTTTCTGTCCCATTCAATCTATTTTCCAAAACACTCAGCACATCACTCTCCAAACCTTCATCCCTCCATTTCACTGCATACAAATCATCATAAAACTTTGCCACTTCCTCACATAAGTCCGCACCTCTCACTTCATTTCCATCCACTCCATTCAAAACACTCATGCTCTGTCTTTTTCCAAAAACTTTCTTGAAAAAAAACCGCAAACACTTCTCATTCTTTTCCAAGTTCTCTATTTTAGCCCTATACACAATACTCCTCCCTCTGTCTCTCAAAAACTCGTTCACTTCTTTTTTCACTCTCAACAAATCTTCACTCACATCCATCCCGCCCTTTCTTAGCTTATATAACACACTCAGTCTTGCATTCAACCCAGCAAACCTTTCTCTCTTAGCAGCTGCACACTTGTAACCAAGTTTTTTTTAAAAAAACCTTGGTTTTCCATTTAACCCAATCCCACCATTCACACACATTACTGAATTCACTTCTGCTCTCACACCACTCCTTATAATGTCTCTCATATGTGTAGCCCAGCTGTGACTGGAGTCACATGTTACCCTGGAGAATGCACGGAAAGGTAAATCCACGATAACCCATTGCACACAACATTTCACATTTTTCCCTGGTACCACCAGAGGGAGCCCTTGAGATGACAGCAGTGAGATAAGGCAGACTAGCTGCGAGTTAGCTAGTCGTTGGTTTTACCTCAGAACAGCAGAACACCTCAGAGAGTGAGAGGAGAGAGACATTCCTGTCAGACGAGATGGAAGAAAACGAGCTAGTTACCTCAGACATGCTGAGAGGAACTCTAGCCAGAAAGAAAGACTTATCTGAAAGCCTGAGGACTTCAGCAAACACTCAGCTTATATAGTGGAGTCCAGTGTAGTGGAAAGGATTGCCACTTGGTCTGGTCAAGGTTGAGTCCACTGAGATTCCAACAGTGAGCTGTTTCAGAAAGTAAGCGTGCCGACGCTTGGAGAGCGGTGAAGAGAAGGAAGCTGACATCTACTGCTGTTTGTGCTTATGATAGTGGTGAGAGTAGGACGACAGGCAAGTGGAAAAGGGAAAGAGAGTGACCGAGGTCAACCAGCATTAATAGCTTACCTCGACTCTGTACCACCAGACACCGGGTCCGCGCTTACCAGCATCTGCACGACTGGTAGGAGACACCGGAGAACCCTGCTGGACTACAAGTCACAGAGGGGCCCTTCAGTGCTGATACGTAACCGGGGTCAGGAAGAACAAGAGTCTAGCAGGGCCCTGCATATAGAGACTAGTTCTGTCCAAAAAGAAGGCTCCACCACAAGATCAGCCGTGCGTAGCAAAGAGAACGGAGTTAAACTTTGTTTTATGCAAGTTAGAAACTCACACTCATAAAGACGTAAGGAGGCCTTACACCTACTCAGTGGATTACTGGACGTGCATCCTCCACCCTGACGGCCTCCCGGGACGTGCCTGCAACTTCATAACCAGTAAAGGTACAGAAAGAGACTGTCTTGTGTGTGTCTGTATTATTGCTCCTTCACCCCTGCACCGCCATATACCTCGAGGGATCAGTCTCGCCTGTGGGAGACTTAACACCTTTCTGCCCAATAAAAACCCCTCAGAGGATTCACCCTGCAGCGCTGGTCACCCTGACCAGGAACCACAGGTGGCGTCACGAACATTCTACAATCCCCTGTAAATATCCCCCTTTAGTGAGCGCCCAGGGCAACGGACCGAGCTGTGCTACCCGTGACATCCCCAGTGAAGTGAACGGGCTCGGTGCCGAGTACCCCAAAGCCCTGCTACGTGCGACTCACATACTCCTCTCACCTCCACCCCCTCCAGTAAACTCACATTCAGCTTCCATATACCTTTCCCAGTACCTCCTCAGTATGCACATCCACTTCACACTTCATACACACATGATCTGAAAACGGCACACTCTCCTGTGCATAACTAACAGCAATCAGGTTTTTTGAAACAAAACAATAGTCCAGTCTAGACGCCACCCTCCCACTCTCAGAAAAAAACAATGGAGTTACTTTACACTCCCTCTGCATATCCCTCAAACCAAAATCACTCACCATGTCCATTAACTCTTTCCTTGACACATCCACATTCAGCTTTCCCACATCAACATTCATATCACCCACAATCACAACAGGCACTCTACCTGGAATAAAAAACTTAATTTTTTCAAATAAAACTTTACGCTCCTGTTTTTCCACAGGAGCATACACATTAATAACACTAAAATGAATATTTCTAAACTCAAAATTTGCTAACACGCATCTCCCAACCTCAATCACCATATAGTCACACAAACTCACATTACGCCCCTTCACCAAAAAACCAACACCGTCATTTCTATTACATGCACTCCCTGACCACACAGACGCACCATGAGGCCATTCACTCCCCTTCACACCATCCACAATCCCACACTCCTGTAAACAAAAAATTTCCGCATTTTGCGCTGCAAAAACTCAAAAATGGCCGCACGCCGCAACTTATTTTTAAAAACCCTCACATTTTGAGATATAATTCTAACACCCATACTAAACACAAAACAAAAAGCTAAAAAAAAAACCACTTGTCCAAAGAAGCCAAAAAAGGAAAAAAATACAAAAACAACCTACAGATAAACTTGACACACATTACATAAAACACACAAAAAACAGATAGCCATTGCTTAAAGAGCAAAGCTATGTACACAAAAAAACCCTACCTGGCTACTGGAAAAGTAAAACGTACTTAACCAGTACCCGCCAGTGTCCTCCTCCACCATTGTGCAGAGCAGCTTTCTGAGCCGCTGGCCTCCATATACTCCTCCACCCGTGCCTTTTTCTGCCCAGTCTTCCTCTGGGCCATTTCTTCTTCCACCACCTCAATGTCTCTGTTTTCCCCACCACCCTCCCTGTGACACTTTAACCCTCCTGAGTCCTCTTCCGAGGAGAAGGCACCAATATTTCTGGGATCAGACTCATGAACCAAAACCTCAGCCTCCTCCTCTGCCACAGATATATCAAAATCCATCAGGTATTCTGACCATGATTCAGCGACTGGGACTTTTTTTTTTTTACGTCTTTTTTAGGCCATGAACGCTCCTCTCGCCTTATGGCCTTCCAAAATTCCTTGTCCTCCTGTTGCTTCTCCCTCCTTCTCTCAGCCTCCTTGTCCTCCTGCCGCTTCTCCCTACGTCTCTCAGCAGGAGTGGGTGGCGCCCTCACAACACTTTGCAGCGCGGAAACTTCGCTTTCCCTCCGCTTCTTCTCCTCCTCCCGCCTCTTAACCTCCTCCTCTCTCTTCCTTTCTTCCTCCCGACTCCGCTCCTCCTCACGTCTCTTTCTTTCCTCCTCCTCTCTAGCTGACCTCCTCGGCACACCAAACGGGCAGTCTCTATACAGGTACTCTGAACTGCCACACCTGTCACATTCACGAGGCATCGGACACCTAGCCGCCACATGACCCTCTTGCTTGCAATTACGGCAAACCAACTCCTTGCTACACATGTTTAGCAGGTGCCCGAACTGAAAGCACCTCCTGCAGTATAGTGGCTGCCCTGGATATGACAGGAAGCCCCTATGACCCCCACTGAAAAATTCGCTGGTGGGTGGGTGAAACCTCCCAAACATCCTGGGTCCTTCTTCAATTTCACCCGAAACACATACTTGCAGTTGAAAATGCCCAAGACATTTTTCTGCTTCTCCCCTCCCTTCACGTATTCACAGTAACCGCTCCAGGAACTGCTCCAGTAGTGCTACTTCTGTATAGGGGTTGTACACAGTCACAGTCACCACTTTTACATGAGCCCAAACAGGGGCTCCACCCGCACTCCCTCCAGGCATGGATCACCTTCATTACTTCTGAGCCATTCAAAGACGGTCAAACAGCATCCCTCATTCACAAAGGTTACATCATATGTACCTTGACTCCGGAATTCATTGACGCTGTAGATATCCTGACGATGGGCTCCAGCCTTTCCCTCCAACAGGTCACGAACGACATACACCAGGTTGTTTTTCTCACCACCTTCCACCTTCCGTATTCTTTATGAACATCCTCAGTCCAGACTGCGATACGGATACCGCAGTAGAAATTCAGCAGCACACTGCCAGCAAAGCCCCTGGATCACTCCAGTTTGCTTCACTCAGTTAGACTGAGCACCACAATATACTCAGCAACAGGAAGCACAGGGCCAGGTACAGTGCCTACAAGTAGTATTCAACCCCCTGCAGATTTAGCTGGTTGACACATGCGGAATTAACTTGGCATTGTGACATTTGTACTGTAGATCAACCTGGAAGTGGAAAATGCACTGCAGCAAAAATTTTTGTTTTAATTTTTTTTTTTTTTTTAAAAAACGTTAAAAGTTAATTCAGAGTGTCATTTATTATTCAACCCCTCAAACCACAAGAATTCTGTTTGGTCCCCCTAAAGTATTAAGAAGTAGTTCAGGCACCAAGAATAATGAGCTTCACATGTGTGGATTAATGATCTCTTTTGCCAGCCTTTTCTGACTATTTAAGACCCTCCCCAAACTTGTGAACAGCACTCATACATGGTCAACATGGGAAAGACAAATGAGCATTCCAAGGCCATCAGAGACAAGATCGTGGAGGGTCACAAGGCTGGCAAGGGGTACAAAACCCTTCCAAGGAGTTGGCCCTACCTGTCTCCACTGTTGGGAGCATCATCCGTAAGTGGAAGGCTTATGGAACTACTGTTAGCCTTCCACGGCCTGGACAGCCTTTGAAAGTTTTCTCTCCCGTGCCGAGGCCAGGCTTGTTCGAAGAGTCAAGGCTAACCCAAAGACAACAAGTAAGGAGCTCCGGGAAGATCTCATGGCAGTGGGGACATTGGTTTCAGTCAATACCATAAGTAACGTACTCCACCGCAATGGTCTCTGTTCCAGACGAGCCCGTAAGGTACCTTTACTTTCAAAGCGTCATGTCAAGGCTCGTCTACAGTTTGCTCATGATCACTTGGGAGGACTCTGAGACAGACTGGTTCAAGGTTCTATGGTTTTGATGAGACCAAGATCGAGATCTTTGGTGCCAACCACACACGTGACGTTGGAGACTGGATGGCACTGCATACGACCCCAAGAATACCATCCCTACGTCAAGCATGGTGGTGGCAGCATCATGCTGTGGGGCTGTTTCTCAGCCAAGGGGCCTGGCCTTTGGTCCGCATCCTTTGGGAGGGATGGATAGCACGGCCTACCTGGAGATTTTGGCCAAAAAACCTCCGCTCCTCCATAAAGGGATCTTAAGATGGGTCGTAATTTCATCTTCCAACAAGACAACGACCCAAAGCACACAGCCAAGAAAACCAAGGCCTGGTTCAAGAGGGAAAAAGTCAAGTGTTGGAGTGGCCTAGTCAGTCTCCTGCCCTTTTAACCCAATTGAAAACTTGTGGAAGGAGCTCAAGTTTAAAGTCCACATGAGACACCCAAAGAACTAGATAACTTGGAGAAGATCTGCATGGAGGGTGGGCCAAGATAACTCCACAGACCTTTTGCCGGCCTGATCAGGTCTTATAAAAGACGATTATTAGCTGTAATTGCAAACAAGGGTTATTCCACGAAATATTAAACATAGGGGTTGTAAAATTAATTGACCCACACTTTTATGTTTAAAATTTATTAAAATTCAACGAGCAACATAACTTTTGTTTTGTAAGATTTATGCTTCTGTTAATAAATTCCTACTCTCGTTTGCAGTTTGAAGCTCTAATTATTTGCATCTTATCAAACCCAGCTAAATCTGCAGGGGGTTGAATACTACTTGTAGGCACTGTATATATAGCAGGTCCAATCAGTCTCAATCAGGGCGGGAACAATCAGCAGGGCGGGTGATGATCTCTATCCAGACGAAGTTCATATGGTTTTGGGGTGAAGTTATTCAAGTTCCGAATAGTTTCCCAGCAAAGGAACAGACAAGCAAGCCATGGTTCACAGGTTCAAATCCTAACATCAATACTGAGCAAAGGGTCTAAATACTTATGACCATGTGATATTTCATTTTTTTCTTTTTTTAATAAATTGCAAAAATTTCTACATTTCTGTTTTTTTTCAGTCAAGATGGGGTGCAGAGTGTACATTAATGAAAAAAAAGAACTTTTTGAAATTTAACAAAAGGCTGCAATGAAACAAAGAGTGAAAATTTAAAGAGGTCTGAATACTTTCCATACCCCCTGCAAATTTGTTGTCATGTATATGAACCCTTGAGCCCGTGCTTGTGGTAGGCTTCTCTTTTCAACGAGCACAGCAAATACACCTTTTCGCTGGTTGTTTAGTTTCTGTTATCTTGCTTCAGTCTTTTTAATGTAACAGGTGTTTTAATTTATTTTATTTGTCTGCCCATAATCTTTCAGGTGCAGTTTTGTATACTTTTTACTGCTGGTATTTCCTGCTGGTGATAGTCTCATTTGGATGTCCAGCCATACTGCTTTAGTTTAAACCAGTCAGTGGAAGATCAGCTAGGGTTTATCTCTCTGCTGTTTATGTTATTTACCCTAACCTATCTTCTGTTTCTTTTTCGAAGTAGGTGGCTTTCTCTAACAGTCCATACTTAATCCTTTAGTTTGTATGTTGTGGTTTGTTTTACTCACTCTAGGATCTTTTTTTATTTCAGCACACTTTCCCTACTGTAAGTAATTTTCATTCTGCTCTGCCTTTCAGGCAGATATGGTGCCAGTTGCCATTGTCTAGTCTGTGGTTTGGGGGTATCTTAGTTCACACGGAACCACTAGGGACTACAGGGGCAGGATCTATAGTTATAACAGGAACCAGCAGAGTCAGTGCAGTTTTTAGTTTTTTAACTGTTTTCTGAGTGAGTTGCTACACTATCATAACAATTTGCCAACTATTAGTATGCAGAAAAATCATGCAATTTTCATCTTTCAAAGCAATTTTATTATTCATTATTAATAAACTAATAAATAAATTATTATTAATTAACAAACAACTCAAAATGTACAAAATACATTTTTGATGTGAGTTGAAATAGTGGCAATGTGCACATGTGGGAATTTGCTCACAAATATGGGTTGTGACAGGCAAACTCCCTCAAGAGTGTAAGAATCAGCTGTGCTGCTTTGTGTGCAAAAGGGTGGAACCTCTGCAGAATAATGTATAAAGAAAGGGAGATCCACAGATAATGCTGCCCTGCTGTATACAGAAACATTTCACATGAAATACGGTACAAAAGAAGATGTGTTGTTTATTTTGTTGTTGCGTTTCGAGTTGGTTTTTGAAAAATGCTCCTAAACAATCAACCAAAAAAGTAACATTTTCTTTGCACCTTATCTGGGCTCTAACTATCTGTTTTTTAAAAATACATTTCTGACGTTTAAAAAAAATTAGTAGTGACCATATAGCCCCCCTTCTTTTCAAAACAGCCTAAGCCTTTTAAATAGTAAGCTGTCATTTTTTTTAATCTCTTTACAAAAAACTTTTTTGGTCGCCCCAATTCAGCCTCTCAAAATGACAAAAAGGGGCTGTTTCCTT
>JARQOD010000002.1:67321465-67442469 GCA_033576555.1 Oophaga sylvatica | reverse complement strand
TTTATTTTGGGGAGGGGGGATGCTTCTCGGGGGGAAAGAGAAAATTTTTGGCTTGCCAAGGTCGGGAAAGGGGTTTTGTCGTGACTGGGGGATGGGGATTTGACAGAAAAGCTCCTCCACCCACCACGGGCGTCATCATTGACCCTGGAACATTCCCCCACATTTTTTATCCCTTGGGGACCCCAAAAAGGGACCCCCACATTGCCAAAATTAGAGGATACGCTACGGGCGGGCCAGCATCCTCGACCCACCTATAAAGGCAAATTAAAAGAACATCATGCCACAAAAAATTTAGAGCTAATTTTGGCGAACAAACAACAACTCGGAAAACCCTTTTTTAAAGGGGCATTCCCAGCACACAGCAGGGGTGAGGTTCACCAAGCCGTAGGGGGCCCAAAATGGAAGAGGTTCGGGGCACCAGTCGAAGTGGTTTTTGGAGCGGGGGTTTTTCATACCATTTTTGGGACTAATTTCTCGGTAGCGCTCACACGACTGGTAATACTGAATCGATTACAACAGACAGGAGCAGCAGTTGTCAACTATGGTTAAAAATTACTTCTCCTCCCCTATCGATGTTCTCCCTCACATTTCATTCCCCTTTGACTACTGGGCCTGTAAACTGGACACCTGGCCTGAATTGGCACAATATGCCTTACAGGAGCTTGCTTGCCCTGCTGGTAGTGTGCTATCAGAGAGTCTTCAGTGCTGCTGGATCAATTCTGACAGAAAGAAGGACCCGTCTGTCGACCCAAAATGTTGATGATCTCACCTTCATTAAAATGAAACATGCATGGGTTTCAAAGGATTTTGCCTCACCTTCCCCTGATGACACATAGGTTGCCAGCAAAATGGCTCGCTTCGTCCTCCTCTTCCTCGGACTTCTCCAATTCCTCCATTTTCAGCTGCTGAACGTCCAGCCTACACCTCAACATATGCCATTTTTTCCACCTCCCTAACTGGGCTGTCCCCCCCCAGGACCGGGGTCAACACCTGGCGCACTCGGGCAAGTGCCGGTGCCTTGAGCAGGTGGGGTGACCCACTCTTGGGCGACGGCACTGGCACAGGGCACCTCATAGTACAATAAAGTGTCTCTGATGGTGGGGGGGCCCACTCGCCATCAGACATACCGCTGTACTATGAGTGGCCCTGCGCCAGTGCCGCCGCCCACTATTGGGCCCCCCTGTTTGCTCAGGGCCCTCAGTACTTGCAATACTTACCTCTCCCTGCTCCACCGCTGTGAAGTCTGGGCAGTTAAATCCTTCACATGGACGGCCACTACAAATTTTGTTAACTGATTAATGATGGTTAAGACAAGCTATGGCCTGTCCTGCTGGGCTCCACCTTCAGATGATTAATGGCTACCATTTCTAATGGACGTCGACTCACAATTGGATGCAGTGGTGCTTTCTGATTAGCTTTCACAGTTTTCCTAGTCACAGACGTGTGACATTCCTGGCACCATTTTTCAATGTCTCCTCTCATGACAATCCAATAGAATCGCCTACGTCCTGTGGCTTCTGTCTTTTGCACTCCAAAATAACTAGACTGATCATGATAGGCAGTGAGGACCATGTCTACATCTCTGCTTGGGATCACAATTTGATGGAGACGACTAACGGTGATGGGATCCAAGCTACTGCGATACAGCAACCCTTTCTTCACAAACAACCGTTCTCCACAGACAAAGCAATTGAGGGTCAGCATCGCCTCTGCGAATTCTACTGGGAGGCTTTCCCGTGATTAGGAATTCCCAAATTTCTGCAAGCACTCTACTTTCAGTCTGTACTTGTATCCATCTAGTTTCCTGTAGCGGAGAGTCTGGACTGGCTTACGAGACTGAAATATATACGAAGATTTAAAAGTACCCCAACACTGTATACAGCTGTACACTTTTAATACATTCCTCTTTTTCTACTTTTTATATTCTGGGGTGATCCATACTGAGCCTGTGAGCGTCTGTCTGTTACTCCGGAAATATATACGGAGATTTACAATCACCCCTAGACTGTATACAGCTGTACGTGTGATACAGTACCCTTTTTGCCAGAAAGTCCTCCTCCACCCACCACTCTAAGTGCATCATTGACACCTGGAACATTGGCCCACATGTGTGATTATTTCTTGCGGATCTGCTTTTTATATTCTGGTGTGATCCATACTGAGCTTGTGAGAGTGTGTCTGTTACTCCGGAAATATATACGGAGATTTAAAAATTACCCCAACACTGTATACAGCTGTACGCTTCTGATACACTACACTTTTTCTACTTTTTATATTCTGGTGTAATCCATATTGAGCCTCTGAGAGTCTGTGTCTGACTCCTGAAATATATACAGAGATTTACAATATTTTCACTATACTATATATACCTTGTATCTTTCTGATACAGTACCCTTTTCCAGCTGTCAAGCAGCTGTAATGCAGGGTAGTGTGTGCTCCACCTGTAGGTTACAGAGGGGAGAAGGGATTACACACTACCAGAGTAGGCCTGCACTGCAGCAGCCAAAACCACCACCAGGTGGCAGCAAAAACGTCCAAAACTGAGTCAGGAAGAATCACAGGTCTCAGCAAGTCCTCTACAGAGCAGAAACACAGGCGCCACCAAGTGGCGTGAGAGTGGTCAGGCAAGCCAAGTCAAAACCGTACGGAGGCAGCAGGACAAAAGGAATAAGCAATATGCGTGGTCAGGAGAAAGCCAGGAGGTCAGCAACGGTCAGAAGCAGATAAGACAAAGACAGAAAGCAGAAACGAGTCCGAATACAAGCCGAGTCAAAAACCAGAGAATCAAACAGACAAGCAGGGAAATGCAGGGAACAGGGCAGACAGAGGGAAACAACAGACACGGGACAAGTCAGGGATAACAGCAGGACAAATCAAGGGTTACCAGTCAGGTTCACAAGCCGAAGGTAGCAGTATAGCTCACACTGCTAGCAGGATGTGTGAGAGCTAAATAGCCAACCTGAACCCAGAATGAGGCAGAGCAAAGTTAACCCTTGACATGATCCGCCCGGACCAAGGGCAGACAGACTAAACCCAGGAATGGATCATGACACCAGCTTTTTATATTCTTGTCTAATCCATACTGAGCCTGAGAGCGTCTGTGTCTGACTCCTGAAATATATACGGATATTTACAATATCTTCACCATACTGTATACACCTGGTATCTGGTGATACAATACCCTGTTTCAGCTTTTTATATTGTCTAATCCATACTGAGCCTGTGAGCGTCTGTCGGTTACTCCGGAAATATATATGGAGATTTGAAAATTACCCCAACACTGTATACAGCTGTACGCTTCTAATACATTACCATTTTTCTACTTTTTATATTCTGGTCTAATCCATACTGAGCCTGTGAGCGTCTGTCTGTTACTCCGGAAATATATACGGAGATTTACAATTACCCCTACACTGTATACAGCTGTACGCTTGTGATACAGTACCCTTTTTGCCAGAAAGTCCTCCTCCACCTACCATTCTAAGTGCATCATTGACACCTGGAACATTGGCCCACATGTGTGATTATTTCTTGCGGATCTGCTTTTTATATTCTGGTGTGATCCATACTGAGCCTGTGAGAGTGTGTCTGCTACTCCACAAATATATACAGAGATTTAAAAATTACCCCAACACTGTCTACAGCTGTACGCTTCTGATACATTCCCCTTTTTCGAGTTTTTATATTCTGGTGTGATCCATACTGAGCCTGTGAGAATCTGTGTTTGACTCTGCAAAAATATACAGAGATTTAAAATTACCCCAACACTGTATACAGCTGTACGCTTCTGATACATTACCCTTTTTCTACTTTTTATATTCTGTGTGATCCATACTGAGCCTGTGAGCGTCTGTCTGTTACTCAGGAAATATATACTGAGATTTAAAATTACCCCAACACTGTATACAGCTGTACCCTTCTGATACAGTACACTTTTTCTACTTTTTATATTCTGTTGCAGAGGCGTAGCTAGGGTTCAGCTCAGGGGGGCGAAACATCTGAGTGGGCCCCTAACAGTAGGACATATCATTGGAGCAACCTGCGCAACCGCACATGGCGCAAGAGGTAAGGGGGCCCATATATTCTTCCAAAGAAGGTGTAATTTGCATTTTTAGGAGCTC
The DNA here is from genome assembly GCA_033576555.1 of Oophaga sylvatica. Lineage (NCBI taxonomy): Eukaryota > Metazoa > Chordata > Amphibia > Anura > Dendrobatidae > Oophaga > Oophaga sylvatica. The sequence goes on along the minus strand of JARQOD010000002.1, from coordinate 67,438,348 downwards.
TTGGGCTGCAAAGCACCCATATATTGTTCTTGCACAGGGGCCCTTTCTGTCTGTGTCTCCTTGTGGCCCCTAACAAGGTAATCATGATTACAGCTATGGGGGTATAGGGGAACCTCAAGAGATGACCGCACTGTTATTGAAAATAAATCTCCATACAAACACCAGCACTGATATTACTGCCTTATGGTGACATATAGTGGTAGATACCAGTCCTACAGAACATATAAGAGATTACAGTACAGTTCTAGATGGTAACTTACAGAGGACGTCCTTTCAGGTGGAGTCATTCACTTTTCCCGTCTTTTCCATCTGGCCCAGACCGACATGTCGACTTCTCCAGCCAGGGCTCATCTGCACAGATTACAACAAAGACACATCTGACTTCTCACATTTCCAGCACCGTTCACATGTAGAATCATAATCCTCATGTCCAACCCCCAGCTCAATGCTGAATTCACTAAACCATCTCAGACAGATGTCTGTCCAGCCTATGTGTGAAGACCTCCATTGAAGGAGAACTCACCACCTCTTGTGGCAGCCTGATCCACTCATTGATCACCCTAACTGTCAAAAAGTTTTTTTCTATTATCTAATCTGTATCTTCTCCCTTTCAGTTTCATCCCATTACTTCTTGTGTTTCCACAATGTATTCACAACCTGCACCAACTCCTCATCCTGCTGATACCTCAATACTGAGCCGCTGCTGCTGTATGTGTCCCTATTACTGAACCTGATACCCCAATACTGAGCCGCTGCTGCCGTATGTGACCCTATTACTGCACCTGATACCCCAATACTGAGCCGCTGCTGCCGTATGTGCCCCTATTACTGCACTTGATACCCTAATACTGAACCACTGCTGCCGTATGTGCCCCTATTACTGCACCTGATACCCTAATACTGAACCGCTGCTGCCGTATGTGCCCCTATTACTGCACCTGATACCTCAATACTGAGCCGCTGCTGCCGTATGTGACCCTATTACTGCACCTGATACCCCAATACTGAGCCGCTGCTGCCGTATGTGCCCTATTACTGCACTTGATACCCTAATACTGAACCACTGCTGCCGTATGTGCCCTATTACTGCACCTGATACCTAAATACTGAACCGCTGCTGCCTATGTGCCCCTATTACTGCACCTGATACCTCAATACTGAGCCGCTGCTGCCGTATGTGTCCCTATTACTGCACCTGATACCCCAATACTGAGCCGCTGCTGCTGTATGTGTCCCTATTACTGCACCTGATACCCCAATACTGAACCGCTGCTGCCGTATGTGACCCTATTACTGCACCTGCTGTGTGGTACAAAAACAGAGCTCCTCCTAGTGCCCCACATAATAATGCCCCCACTGTGCACCTTAGACCGTAATAATGCCTCCTTTGTGCTCTCTAGATGGTAAAATTGCCAATATTAATTTCCTGTGCATGTGCCCTCCACATTTTGTCCCTAGAAAGTAATAATACTCCATGTGCAACTTTGATGGTCACAATACTGAGAGCCCCTATAACAATAATGTTTAAGGGCCCACTTAACATTTAATTATGTCCCTTACATTCCCCATGTGCAACTCCCCTATATACAGTATGGTGGGCCCACAGCTCCCCTCTACACCATATGACGATGCCACAGCTCCAGATCCCTCATACACAGTATGATGATCCCACAGCTCCCCTATACACTGTATGATGATCACACAGCTCCCTCATACACTGTATGATGATCCCACAGTTCCCTCATACACTGTATGATGATCCCACAGCTCCCCTATACACTGTATGATGATCCCACAGCTGACCTATACACCTTATGATGATCCCACAGCTCCCCTATACACCATATGATGATGCCACAGCTCCCCTATATACAGCATGATGATCCCACAGCTCCCCTATACACAGTATGGTAGGCACACAGCTCCCTTATATACAGTATGATGGGCCCGCAGCTCCCATACATACAGTATAATGTCCTCCAGAGTTCCCCTATATATAGAATGATGTCCCCACTGCTCCTCCAATACACAGTATAATCGTTAATAGTGTTCTGACACTGTGCGGCGCCTGCACTGAGAGCCCCTCTGCCAGGAGGAAATTAACCTTATTCCTCCCGGCAGCCTTGTTCTTCCAGTCATAGGGGCTGCACTGGCATGGTTTCAGTCACCGCTCTGTGTATAGAGAGTGGCAGCTGTAACAGCACCACGGCACTGACTGACAGCCGGCTCAGCACCGTCTCCCACCCAGTAACTACCCTACTGGTGCCCCTATAAATAATAATGCTTCTTAAGTGCCCACATAATAATTAACTGAGTCCCCCTATGCACGGTTGTAATGGCCCCAGCATCGCTGATGTGAGCAGGGGGTGGTGTGACGACTCTTTCGGCTTCTCCCAATTATCTTCTATTGAGAGAAGTCGACATGTGCAAATAGCAAACGTGATCACATGACCGCTTGATCGCACCAGTGGTCTTGGGTCTCATGACAGCAGGTGCACCATATCATGATTTGGCCGTCTGTAGTCTCAGAGTGACTGCAGACAATTATCCCGAGCCTTTAATAACTTTATAATAATAAATGATTTATGAAATTATTAAATAGAATGCAGCTCGTGGTTACACTTGTTAAGGGGCTGACAGACGGACATATTTTTCATGCGAGGATCGTATCGCCATCCTCGGACTGACAATTGGCTCTCCTGACCTGAGTGTAACAGCTGCATAGTAATCCATCACACTGTCACATTCATGTCAGGAGCGGCAGCGGGCAGTCCGAGGATTGCGAAGTGATCCTCGCATGAGTTATACGGCCGACTGCCTGCGCCCTTATGCTAAGGCCGCAGTCACACTTGCGAGAAACTCGCACGAGTCTCACACCTCAACACCCGGCACTGCCACCGGCACTCGGGAGCGGAGTGTGCGGCTGCATGTATTTCTATGTATTTCTATGCAGCTGCACATGAGGGTCCGAGTGCCGGCGGCAGCGCTGGGTGTTGAGGTGCGAGTTTCTCGCATCACACTCGCAAGTGTGACCCCGGCCTTATACTTATCCTGGTTATGCTAATACTTAGATATTAACCCCATCCTCTCACATTAACCCTCCAGTGCCCTGTCTCCTCTCTCCCATAATACCCCCATCCTCTCACATTCAGTCCCCAGTGCCCTAGGCCCACAATACCCCATCCTACATTAACCCCCCAGTGCTCTAGCCCCCACAATACCCCATCCTCTCACATTCACCCTCCAGCACCCTGTCTCCTCTCCCCATAATACCCCATCCTCTTACATTAACCCCCCAGTGCTCTAGCCCCCACAATACCCCATCATCTCACATTAAGCCCCCCAGTGCCCTAGCCCCCACAATTCCCCATCCTCTCACATTAACCCTCCAGTGCCCTGTCTCCTCTCTCCCATAATACCCCCATCCTCTTACATCCACCCCCAGTGCCCTAGCCCCCACAATACCCCTATCCTCACATACACCCCAAGTACCCTGTCTCCTCTCCCTTTAATACCCCTCATCCTCTTACATTCACCCCCAGTGTCCTAGCCCCATCCTCTTACATTAACCACCCCAGTGCCCTAACCCCCACAATACCTCCATCCTTACACATTAACCCCCCACTGCCCTAGCCCCAACAAACACCCCCATCCTCTCACATTTACCCCAGTGCCGTCTCCTCTTCCCCATAATACCCCATCCTCTCACATTTACCCCCAGTGCCGTCTCCTCTTCCCCATAATACCCCCATCCTCTCACATTCACGCCCAAGTGCCCTAGCCCCCACAATACCCCATCCTCTCATACACCCCCAGTACCGTCTCCTCTCACCTTAATAACCTCATCCTCTTACATTCACCCCAGTGTCCTGTCTCCTCTCCCCATAATACCCCATCCTCTCACATTTACCCCCAGTGTCGTCTCCTCTTCCCCATAATACCCCCATCCTCTCACATTTACCCCCAGTGCCATCTCCTCTTCCCCATAATACCCCCATCCTCTCACATTCACGCCCCAGTGCCCTAGCGCCCACAATACCCCCATCCTCTCATACACCCCCAGTACCCTGTCTCTTCTCCCCTTAATAACCTCATTCTCTTACATTCACCCCCAGTGTCCTGTCTCCTCTCCCCATAATACCCCCATCCTCTCATACACCCCCAGTACCCTGTCTCCTCTCCCCTTAATACCCTCATCCTCTTACATTCACTCCCAGTGTCCTGTCTCCTCTCCCCATAATACCCCATCCTCTCATACACCCCCAGTACCCTGTCTCCTCTCCCCACAATACCTCCATCCTCACACATTAACCCCTCACTGCCCTAGTCCCAACAACACCCCATCCTCTCAAATTCACCCCAGTGCCGTCTCCTCTCCCCCATAATACCACCCATCCTCTCACATTCATGCCCCCAAGTGCCCTAGCCCCCACAATTCCCCCCATCCTCTCACATTCAACCCACAGTGACCATGTGATGTCCAAACTAAACGAATGTAATCAATTCCATCCCCACTTACTGATGAAGCTTGCAGGCACAGTGAGGCAGGACCAGGAAGTGTCCATGTGAGGAGGGCACTAGGACCCAGCGTGTCTGAGCCCATCAGAGTCTGCACAGAAAGTGACTGCAGCTGCTGCGGCCAGGAAGGAGCTTCTGGGGTGAGAAAGCCGCACACTGCAGGGACTGAGACTCAACCAGCCGCTGTGCAGTCTGTCAGACAGGGGAGCCGGCATTGTGCTGCTCTCCCTGCACCTCAGACATGGCCACATGACGTTAGTGGCCATGTCTCCCAGTGGGCCCCTGCATGTGACGGGGCCCGGGGCAATGGCCCCTTCTGCCCCCCCAGTAGCTACGCTACTGTTCTGTTGTGATCCATACTGAGCCTCTGAGCGTCTGTCTGTTACTCCGGAAATATATACGGAGATTTACAATTACCCCTAGACTGTATACAGCTGTACGCTTGGGATACAGTACCCTTTTTGCAGAAAGTCTTCCTCCCCCAACTGTTTTTGCATCATTGACACCTGGAATATTAGCTCACATGTGTGATTATTTTTTGCTGATCTGCTTTTTATATTCTGGTGTAATCCATACTGAGCCTGTGGGAGTGTGTCTGTTACTCCGGAAATATATACGGAGATTTAAAAGTTACCCCAACACTGTATACAGCTGTACGCTTCTGATACATTACCCTTTTTCTACTTTTTAGATTCTGGTGTGATCCATACTGAGCCTGTGAGAGTCTGTGTCTGACTCTGGAAAAATATACAGAGATTTAAAATTACCCCAACACTGTATACAGCTGTACGCTTCTAATACATTACCCTTTTTCTACTTTTTATATTCTTGTCTAATCCATAGTGAGCCTGTGAGCGTCTTTGTCTAACTCCTGAAACATATACGGAGATTTACAATATTTTCACTATACTATATGTACCTGGTATCTGGTGATACAGTACCCCGTTTCAGCTTTTTATATTCTAGTCCAATCCATACTGAGCCTGTGAGCGTCTGTCTGTTACTCCGGAAATATATACGGAGATTTACAATATTTTCACTATACTATATACACCTGGTATCTGGTTATACTGTACCCTTTTTCAGCTTTTCATATTGTGGTCTAATCCATACTGAGCCTGTGAGCATCTGTCTGTTACTCCGGAAATATATACGGAGATTAACAATTACCCCTACACTGTATACAGCTGTACGCTTGAGATGCAGTACCCTTTTTGCCAGAAAGTACACCTCCACACACCACTCTAAGTGCATCATTGACACATGGAACATTGGCCCACATGTGTGATTATTTCTTGCGGATCTGCTTTTTATATCCTTGTCTAATCCATACTAAGCCTGAGAGTGTCTGTGTCTGACTCCTGAAATATATACGGAGATTTACAATATTTTCACTATACTATATATACCTGGTATCTGGTGATACAGTACCCTGTTTCAGCTTTTTATATTCTTGTCTAATCCATACTGAGCCTGAGAGCATCTGTGTCTGACTCCTGAAATATATATGGAGATATACAATATTTTCACTATACTATATATACTTGGTATCTGGTCATACAGTACCCTGTTTCAGCTTTTTATATTCTTGTCTAATCCATACTGAGCCTGAGAGCATCTGTGTCTGACTCCTGAAATATATACGGGGATTTACAATATTTTCACTATACTATAAATACCTGGTATATACCTGGTATCTGGTGGTACAGTACCCTGTTTCAGCTTTTTATATTCTGGTTTAATCCATACTGAACTTGTGAGCATCTGTCAGTTACTCTGGAAATATATACGGAGATTTACAATTACCCCTACACTGTATACAGCTGTACGCTTCTGATACAGTACCCTTTTTGGCAGAAAGTCCTCCACCCACCACTCTAAGGGCATCATTGACACCTGGAACATTGGCCCACATGTGTGATTATGTCTTGCGGATCCTAAAAAGGGACCCCCGCATTGCCAAAAGTATGAAGGATGATAACTACTGGTTGGCCAGCATCCTCGATCCACGGTATAAAGGCAAATTACAGAACATCATGCCACAAGAAAACCTAGAGCTAATATTGGCGAACAAACAAGCAACTCTGGCAAATCGTTTGTTAAAGGCATTCCCAGCACACAGCAGCGGTGCAGGTTCTACCACGAGCCGTACTGGGCAACATGGAAGAGGTGTTCGTGGTGCACACAGCCGAAGTGGCGTTGGAGACAGGGGTTTCATGACCATGTTGTGGTCTGATTTCTCGAGTAACGCTCACACGACTGTTAATAATGAATCAATTGCAACAGACAGGAGACAGCAGTTGTCAACTATGGTTGAAAATTACCTCTGCTCCCCTATCAATGTTCTCCCTCACAGTTCATTCCCCTTTGACTACTGGACCTCTAAACTGGACACCTGGCCTGAATTGGCACAATATGCCATACAGGAGCTCGCTTGCCCTGCTGGTAGTGTGCTATTAGAAAGAGTCTTCAGTGCTGCTGGATCAATCCTGACAGAAAGAAGGACCCGGCTGTTGACCCAAAATGTTGGTGATCTCACCTTCATTAAAATGAACCATGTGTGGATTTCAAAGGATTTTGTCCCACCTTACCCTGATGACACATAGGTTGCCAGCAAAATGGCTCTCTTTGTCTTCCTCTTCCTCTGACTTCTCCAATTCCTCCATTTGCAGCTGCTGAACGTCCAGCCTACACCTTAATGGCTGACTGATGTCAGGCTGTAGAGAATCGGCACAGTCATAAGGATGATGGCGAGGAAGTTTTTTGCACTCCTGCTCCGAAAATACATCCCCAAAGTCAGACAGGTATTTAGGCACAGACTGGGTATCCACCTTTGCAAGACGAGTGCCCAAGCAGTGTCGTTGACAATACTCAATCCACTTTACCATCTCCCGAGTCTGCCAGTCTACCACAGGGTTGTGCAGAGTGAGCCAAGATAGTCCAAGAACCACAGGAAAGGGCAGAGCCTCTAGCACATAACAGTCAATACCTTCTGAGTACAAAGACCCTGCCTGTAGATGTATCCCTTGGACGACTTGAGAAAAATACCTGTCTCAAGGGTGTGTCATTGATGGCTATTATGTGAATAGGTCTGGACAGTGTATGTGGTTTGAGGCCCTGGCCGAACCTAGTGTCAATCAAAGTAAAGGCAGAAACAAGCACCTTATTTTTGCCAAAATGGATTTTAGCAGGTAGAAAAAATTGTGTCCTGCCCACGGAGGAGATATGTACACCCGGGTTGCCAACCTCCCTGCAATCCAGGCTCCTTAGTTTTCCTACAGCTGTTTACAGTGAGATAGGGAAGGACATGCACCCACAAAATGTTCCTCTTTCCTACAGTAAAAACACACTTCCACTTTACGCCGTATTACAGTTTAACTCCCAGAATGCATGGGTTCCTCAGATAACTCAGATCAGGTTTCCCTTGGCTTGGCCCCCGCACATTGGGGTGTCTCTTTATGTCTCTGGCCAAGACGGCGATCCACCCGGATAGCCAGAGACATGGCTGCCTCAAGGGAAACTGGAGTCTCATCCAGAGCTAAGGCATCCTTCACCCTTACTGATAGCCCTTGACAGAACTGGCTAAGGAGCACTGGGTCATTTCACTTAGTGTCAGTGGACCACCTCTGAAACTCGGAGAAATACTCCTCCACCCCCAGTCTCCCTGCTTAAGCTGACATAGTGTGGACTGAGCCAGGGAGACACGGTTGGAATCATTGTATATATGACCCAGCACCAGAAAAAATTCCACCACCGTCAAGAGCGACTTGGAGTCAGATGGGAGAGAGAATGCCCATGCTTTTGGGTCATCCTGAAGGAGAGAGAATATTATCCCCACCCGTTGCTCCTTGGTTCCTGAGGAACAAGGACGTAACCTGAAGTATAGTTTACTGGCCTCCCTGAAAACAACAACCATTCACGCTCCCCAGAGAACTTGTCAGGCAAAGTGATCTTGGACTCCAATAAGGGTTGCCTCTGTGTCATGGTCCCTAAACTTGATATGTTAGGGTGATGCAAAACAACAGTGCGTAGATCTTCCACCTCCAGGCTGAGTTATTGCAGTTGCCCTGTCAAAGCAGAGATAGCATCCATAATGGATCAAAAAGCTGTTTCAGCCAGAGGTAATGTCACAACTCAGTTGTCAGGTGCCCAGGGACCAGGGCTTCCTTCCATGTCCCTAACGCTAGGGGTGCCCTAGCTCGCTCTGTTCAGTGAATTACTTCCGATGGTGAAGACGCCGGGGACACATACCTTGCCTTAGCCCCTGAATTTGCCCTCAATCTGTACCCTTCCCCACCCATGGAAGAGGGGAGTAGTAGTGTGCTATAATAGACCAACCAGCCTAACAAGATAATACAAGCAGGGATAAAGAAAAATGCCAATCATACAAATATATTTACGCAAACAACAAAGGTAAACAGGATGAGGAATTAGCACACACCGAATACCAAGCAACAGTTACAGATAAATCCACCAAACACATTCTCAAACAACAAACCACCATCTCCTAACCATGCAGCATAAGATAGCTTTGGCAATGAGTGCTAGCCAGGGCCCAGATAACATAAGAGGTGGGAGTTGCTAACAGAGAGCAGCTGAAAGCCTTAATGCAGGAAAGCTTCCAAGAGCTCTCAACTGAGCACATTAACCCCTGCACTGCTAAAAGAAACCTGCACCATTTAACATGAAGGTGAAGTGCTTTTAAACAGTGCAGGAGTAGGTGAAATCAGACTCTGCGGTCTTCTGGCTCCTCTCTGTCACGGTAAACCAGTGACAATATGTTTATTTATTTAACTCGGTTATATAGTGCCTTTAATTCCACAGCACTCTACATACATTATGGGCACTGTCCCCATTAGACTCCCTATCAGTATGTCTTTGTAGTGTTGTAGGAAACTGGAGAAACTGGTAGAAGCCCACACAAACACATATGCAAACTCCTTGCAGATGTTGTCCTTGGTGGGACTTGAAGCCAGGACCCCATGGCTTTAAGGTGCAGTGCTAACCACTGAGCGCCTATGCTGTCCTATATGAAATATTTATCTGCAGAATAGCACTATGGCTGTATGTAAATCACTCATTTATATCACTGTGAGGTTCTCTTTAAAATGAAGTACACTGGCATACAATATGGGTATGTAGTGTATTTATCTTTAAATTTAGAGGCTCTCCTTGTTTGAAACCAGCAATAACATGCAGCCGCTACCTGGAATTCAGCAAGAGTCATTCATAATTTTAATTGGACATATGATATTAAATGAAGCACAATCTTATACATTTGCAAGCAGAAAAGATGCACATGAGCGATGAGTTGCATAACTAATTATTGAACAATTCCCTGCATTGACATAATTTTTCAAGTTGATTTCAAACAGAAAATTGTTTATTACAATTATTATGCATTAAAAAATCCCCTGAAATAGCGATCTGAATGTACGCAATCTATTTAATTGTCTCACGTCACAGGTGCATTTACCACAATTTCAGCCTAATAAAACTCTGCATAATTGCATAGTTATTTTATACTTTCTATTTCTAGCTGTTAAGCCATTGTATGAGGGGGTTATTTAGCGAGCACTCAGGTCTTATACAGTTGAGGTGCTGGTACAATGGACTAGTACGTCCAATAGTAGGGAATAACTTTTTACCGCACACTCCAAATGATCAATTTGCAAAATATCAATTTATTGTGGACAACCAAATTTGTGAAGCAAAACAGGAATGTAAGCATAAAGCGACACTAATATCTCAACGTTTCGGTTCATCCAGAACCTTAGTCATGTAGTCGCTCAGTCCAAGGAAAATTTATTATCTATAATCTATTAGCCTGGCAGTCAGTTATATCAATTCTAAGCCTCAGAGATCAAGGGGAGTTTCCCACCTGGTGATCGTTAGTATCGGGTTCAGCGGCGCTCCCGCGCCTTGTTGTGGCTGGACTGCTCACAAATTTTCCTTGTACTGAGCGACTACATGACTAAGGTTCTGGATGAACCAAAACGTTGAGATATTAGTGTCGCTTTATGCTTACATTCCTGTTTTGCTTCACAAATTTGGTTGTCCACAATAAATTGATATTTGCAAATTGATCATTTGGAGTGTGCGGTAAAAAGTTATTCCAAGCCATTGTATGAGTCAGGGATGAAACAGAGTGAGTGCAATTGTCAGTGCTACTCTTCAAGTTCTTTCTCTTGAGACTCGTTTGTGTCATTTTGCTCCCATCCATCATAAAGAGTCCCTTTTGATGTACGTGTTGCCTTTCATACGTGTTGCATTCTCCTTTTCAATGCCATCACCCTGCAATTATCCTTCTAAATATCAACTTCATTCAAACAGGATCTAATATAGTGTCTGGTTAACTTATGATTATACTTTTGACAAGAACTTATATATTTGACAAGAATATTGCCTTGGTTATTATACAAATTACTATCCTCCTTAACTCGCAACGTTGACAACAGGCCAAGATATGACATCTTTATCAAATTATCACTATTAATTGGAACTTTCTAATGACTGGCAATTTAATAATTACTCATATTTAACCACATTCCCCCTATATTTCTTGTTATAGTATTTTTGGGAAGTTAGCAAAAACAAAGGGAGAGATAGAAAAAAGAATGGCTACAGGTTGAAATAAAATTGCAAACAATTTGCACATACCATACTGGTAAAAAGTTTAATTACAGTAAGTAAAACCGACAATGCTTACTGAAATAAAAGTCATTTTCAATTTAAATTTACTGACTATCAATTAGTGAGAATCTGATGTTGCTTTTTAATTGTAGTTGAGCAGAAATTAAAACCAAAAAAACTAATGAAAAAGGCTTGAACAAACAAGATGGTACATAATGGAACATTGAAAATAATTTTTTTCCATAGAGACATGTTAATCTAAGGTGTGTCCTGTAATTTACATCAAACATGTCTACAAACTTATATTCAGTCAGTCTGCCTATTTAAAGGGTGAAAAGTAGTCACTGTGCTGTTTGGTATCATGGTTGTGTCATACTAATTATGGAGCAAAGAAGGCTAATGAGAGAGTATTCTCAGGAGATTAGTAAGAAAATTATAGACAAACATGTTAAAGGTAAAAGACGATATCCAAACTGATGTTCCTATTACTACAGTTGCACATATTATTCAGAAGTTTAAGATTTATGGTCTATGGGACCACAAGAGGAAAATTGCTGACAAACTCAAGAGATGGATAATACAACTGGTAAGCAAACAGCCCAGAACAACTTCCGAACAGATTACAGGTGAACTTCAAGGTCAAGGTACATCCGTGGCAGATCACACTGTTCGTCACTGTCTTGGTCAAAGTGGACTTCATGGAAGACAACTGAAGAGGAAACAACTGTTGAAAGCAAATCATGAAAAAGCAAAACTGGAATTTCATATGGACAAATCACAAAGCTTCTGGGAGAATGTACTTTGGACAAATGACAAAGCTGAAACTTTTGGCAATTCACATCAGCTTTATGTTCACAGATGTGAAAATAAAGCATACAAAGAAAATAACGCAGTACCTACAGTGAAACACGGAGGAATCTCGGTTATGTTTTGAGGCTGCTTTGCTGCATCTGGCACAGGGTGTCCTGAATCTGTGCAGAGTACAATGAAATCTCAAGACTATGAAGATATTCTGGAGCAAAATGTGCTGCACAGTGTCAGAATGCTTGGTCTTAGTTGCAGCACATGGGTATTCCAACAGAATAATGACCCAAAACACACAACTAAAAACATCTAATAATTTCTAAGAGCAAAGCATTGGATTATTCAGCAGTGGCTTCTATGTGCCCTAATCTAAATCCTATTCGACATCTGTGGAAGGAGCTGAAACCTGCAGCCTGGAGAAGGCACCATCACACATGAGACACGAGGAGCAGTTTTATCACAGGAGTGTGCCACAATATCTGTGGACGGGGTAGAAGTCTCACTGAGAGTTACAGAAATCATTTGTTTGCAGTGATTGCCTCAAACTGTTGTGCAACAAAAATATTAAGTTAAGGGTTTCATCAAGCTTCATAAGGCCTTTTTCATCAGTTTGAACAAAAATTCAAAAGGCTGATTCTCATTAGTTGATATTCAGTAAATTTAAAATTACTTTTGTCAGTTTCAAGTTATTTCAATGGCCATTGTGGGTTGAATGACAGGTGTATCTTCATCTGTATAGGGTACTATCTAGTTCCTACAAATACAGCAGCATTGTACAATACTATCATGTTCCTTAAAGTGGCATTACGGAGTCATATATTTCCTGAATTGTAAATCAATAGTAATAAATATGAAATAATAATATTTGTCTACCAGTACATTTTAAAGGTTTCTGCCTTTAGTGTGCATCTACTGGTAGTTTCCTGGTGGTACTTAGCATCATGTGTCTATCATTTACGAACGTGTCTACCATTATCTCAATAGGAAAGCAACAGTTTATTGCCTACCGGTAGTCCTACAAGGCACTGACCATCATCTGCCGACCAGCAGCTCTATAGAGTGCATGTTATCATTTATGTACAGGCTAAGCCTCTAACTTCTGTTATATCCCCTGACTGCCGCGGTCTTCTGGTTATCACATCTGAAATGGTTTATAGATAGAGACGAGCGAACCTGAACTTATAAGTTCGGGGTTCGTACTGGACAGTTAGCATACAGTGCTAATCGCCGAATACGGATGACTCCTGGAAGTCTGTTGCAATGTTCGGAGTTCTGGAGGAAGTCAAAAGACATAAAGAGAGAGACAAACTTTTCACGTGCCTATTGTTTTCAATGGGGTTCAGGTTCTGGTTCAAGTTGGGTACAGTTCTGGTACTCAAATCTAACTTTGGAATAAAGTTTGGGTCGGGTACGAGAACCGGAACTTCCAGGGGTCCATTCATCCCTATTTATAAAGAAGAATGACAATATATCACCCACCATGTGATGTGGCTTGGGGCATCATAAGTAAGAGACATGCCACCTTCCCCTTACTGTATTCAGACAATTAATTTAATTATGTGCATGTTTCAGTATTCTGTACCATTTCATTCACAAGCAGAAGGCATAGACTAAAGTACACGCATTAGAAACATTTATAAGTTTTATACTTTGTAATATTTCCTTTCATTGGCTTCATAAAATATCCATTACAAGTAATTAATAACTAATGAAATGAAAATCCCATTTCATTAAGTTGTAAATTATTCAAGAGCAGCACGGTGGCTCAGTGGATAGCACTGCAGCGCTGGAGTCCTGGGTTCGAATCCCACCTAGGACAACATCTGCAAGGAGTTTGTATGTTCTCCCCGTGTTTGCGTGGGTTTCCTCCGGGCACTACGGTTTCCTCCCACACTCCAAAAACATACAGATAGGGAATCTAGATTGTGAGCTCCTTCGGGGACAGTGACGATAATGTGTGCAAACTGTAAAGCGCTGCGGAATATGTTAGCGCTATATAAAAATAAAGATTATTTTATTATTATTTAAACTATTTTACCGCAAAGTTGACTGGTGAGATTTATAGGGGCAGCATGGAAGGATTTATATACAATGCTTGACTGCCCTCTAGTGGTAATATTCTCACTACACAGCTGAAAATTTTGTTTTGCTAGAAGTATTGGAACTGGTGATGGGCGAACGTGCTGGGATAAGGTGTTATCTGAGCATGCTCGGGTGCTAACTGAGTGTTTTTCAGTGTGCTCGAATAATATGTTTGAGTCCCCGCAGCTGCATGTCTGTTGGACAGCTGCAACACATGTGGGGATTTTCTAATAGACAGGCAATCCCTGCATGTGTTGCGGCTGTCTAACAGCTACTAAACATGCAGGCATGGGGTCTCAAACATATTTTTCGAGCACGTCGAAGACACTCGTTTAGCACACGAGCATCTTCAGATAACACCTTATCCCAGCATGCTCGTTCAACACTAACTGGAATCATTGGAACCATTTTCTACCATTTACAACTAACTCTATTGGGGCAGTTCTTATTTTTCTAAGATTGTAATTTTACAAATTCTGTACCTATTTTGTGAAATTCACCCATATTTTTTTAAGCTGGCACTGTGACATGGAAACATGTGTCTGGCAGCAAAAAACATTTGTGCAACTTGTCTGTGACTTTCTGTCCCACGACTATTTTAGAGCTCGGATTTTATTATACATAAAACACACAAATTGAATGCAAGTTGCATATTACATGTGACTTGCATTGAAGTTTATGACAAGTGAGTTGTGTGCAACTTGTCACCAGAGATAGAAAATCCAGCACATTTGAAAACAGTTGTCAACTCTCACGGTGCTAGCGGGGATCTCACCGAGGTCACGGCAGTTCAGCCCGGCAGGGAATGCAGCCTCAGTCACCAGAGGTAACCTCGATGTCGTCACTGTCGGTCACTGAGTCTGCACGCAGCAGTTCAGTCACCAGTGGTTCTCAGCCTGAACGGTCGCATCTTGGCACCGTCCAGGTTGAAAACTATTTCTCTCCCAGACATGGATTACAGCGTGGGACAGAACAACAGATAGTTGACGGATATTGCTGTTTTTTTAATTTTGTTTTATTACAGAAGACAAGGGTTCGGTGGAATTAGGCCTTAGGTGAGTATAACTGTGTTTGTTATTTTTAAATAAAAAAGTAAAAGTGAGTTTTGTTTTATTTCTAATAAAGGACTTTATTCTGGCTGTGTCTTTATTTACCATACAACTATAGGATTAGTAATGGATAAGTGTCTTATAGACGCCTCTCCATTACCAAGCCGTGGGCTTGATGTCACCTGACAATACAAAGGTGACATCAACCCCACAAATATGGACCCCATTTGCCACCGCAACAGGGCAAGTGGGAAGAGCTGGGCAAAGCGCCAGAATTTCTAATAGATGTGCCTTTCTGGGCAGCTGCGCGCTGCTATTTTTAGGCTGGGGGGTCCAATATCCCTGGCCCCTTACCAGCCTGAGAATATCAGCCCCCAGGTGTCTGCTTTAGCAAGGCTGGCTGTCAAAAATGGTTAGACCCCATGCCATTTTTTTAAATTATTTATTTAAATAATTTAAAAAAACAACGTGATGACCCCTCTATTCTTGATAACCAGCCTTGTTGAAGCTAACAGCTGAGGGTTGCAGCCCCCAGCTGTGAGTTTTGCCTGGCTGGTTATCAAAAATACATGGGAACCCATGCAGGGTTTTTTTTAAATTATTTATTTACAGTGCAGGAGCGGCTGATGAATACTCGCATCCGCAGCTTCTGCTCTCACTGTTATTAACAGTAGCAGGTGTCAGCTGATGGGAGCTGTAGTCCCATCAACTGACACCAGTGACCAGAGGCAAACGTTATACCTCCAATCACAGCTGAGCATTCACGCTGTCTTGACAGCGGGGGAACCGCGGCTCTCTGACCGGCGGGGATGATTTCACCGCCGATCAGAAGCGGTGTTTGCCACGCTGTTTTGCACATGACAACTCAACAAACACCCAGTGTTTGGGCAGTTAAACCCGAACAGTAACACAAACATCCTGGTGAAGTCCATGTTTGGTGTCCATGCTCGAACAGTAGGTGTTCGGTACTGACGCTGAACTTTACTGTTCAGGTTCACCCATCTTTAATCCTGACATGAAGTTCAGGTAAAACCATGCTTCACACCATATCTCTGAATCCAAGTTATTGAATTATCAGGACATCTCTATGTAAACTTAGCTGTCTTCCCTTGGGTCTGATATCTGCATGGCGGGCCCTCCAATGCACATAAGAATGTCCAAATAGCCAGGCTAAACATTGACCTCCATCTGCAATAGAAAAGCCAAAGAAATATACCTAAAAACCAACAAATCAGCAATGCCTAACCTAACAACAACTACAACCACTATATTTTAATGCCAATATAAAATTTATAACAAAGAGAGCTCCACCTCCCCATCCACTGTATTTTCTCCAGTCTAAGGTCCCTGTTGGCTGCCTCAGTCGTCACACCTATTCGAAAAGAATGAGAACCAAAACAAGAAGAATCCAAGCTCAACTTCCCCATCACTTTCAAATAACAGCTGTAAATTTATATCTCAAGAGAAAAGATCCATCCACATCGCAAAGTAAAAGGCACTTCTTCTTTGTCCCTAGCTGTTGGTAGTATTCCTTAAAACAATGTAACGGGCACATCACTAAACCACCCAACCTTCTACCCCTACCGGCCAGTTTTAGACCTTTTAATCCAGAACTCCATTATGCTATCTGAACAAAAAATATCTTCCCATAGCAAACCTCCTTCTCTAATTTTGCTTGGGGACACTAATTCCCCCACTCTCAGCACCCTGAAGAAAGCCAACGAGAAGGCAAACCTAAATAGAAACCCTGAAATACAAACAAAAAATTAACTGCCCGACACGTCTTTACAAAACATCAAATTACTAAGGACGTTGTTTATCCTTTTTTAACTGACCTTTTCTATAACCATTTAAAGCCTGACTGACCATGAATTCCTTAATCAAGTCTTTCTGCCCCTGAAGTTTAAAACCAAATGCCAGTGCTGCTACAAAACTATTAGTCTATGCAACTCCACCGCCTGCTAAAAAACAAAACAGCAAACATTCTCTCCCTCTCTGAACTGATATCCCTCCAGTGCATTAACCAGCTTTTCCATACTCGCCAAGCCGATTCGTATGCCTCCCATGTACAGTCAGCAACCAAACCACGAATTAGCCGTCTCGTTCCTCAATAACCATCCTCCATAGGTGCACTGGGCACTCCAATCCCGAATCCTGCGTTTCTAGGAGCAAGTTGTGGAAGTGATCACTCTGAAATCGAGATAAAAAAATCGGCAACAGAATTCTCTATTCCCAGAACATGAACCACCACAATACAAGCATTCAGATCCAAGCAACGCAAGATTAGATCCCTAAGCTATCTTATCACAGGTGGAGATGAAGCCATGAGATTATTAACCCCTTAATGTCCAATGACGTGCACAGTCCGTCATGGCAAGGTGTCAGTTTTGGCACCTTGACGGACTGTGCACGCCCTGCCTTTGAAGTGGTAGTTCAGTACCGACAGCTGTCACAGACAGCTGACAGGCCCGGCAAGCGGTGCGGGGACCTTTGCCATCGGTCCCCGCACCTACAGCGCTGTGATTGGTCAGTCAATGTAACGGACCAAACACAGCAGCGATCAGGCAGAAGAGGCTGAAATTTCAGCCTCTTCTGCCTGATCAGTCCAGGAGCTCAGCGCTGCAGTGGCCGAGCTTCCTGCACTGACAGCCAGGAGCGGCGCCCCGCCGCCCCTGGCTGTTAACCCCCTGACTGCTGCGATCGAGCGCGATCACAGCGCTCAGGGATGGAGGCAGAGGGTCGGGAGCTCCCTCTGCCTCAGATCGGCGCCCTGCAATGTATTTGCAGGGCCCGATCTCTGCCTTGATGACCCCGGGGTTGTCATGACAACCTCCGGGTCATCTAGCTACGGAAAGCTGCTGTGATCATGGTCACAGCAGCTTTCACTATAGGTACAATGCATTGCAATGCTGGAGCATTGCAATGCATTGTAACTGCAATCAAAAGTAAAAAAGTGAAAGTCCCATAAAGGGACAAGTTGAAAAAAAGCATTTTTTAAAAAAAATTTAAAAAAAATTTAAAAAAATAATTTAAAAAAATTCCCCTAAAAAATACACATTTTTATGTAATAAAAAAAAACAAAAAAACAAAAAAAATACACGTTTGGTATCGCCGCGTCCATAAAAATCCCATCTATAAAAGCGTAACCCTAGTTAACCCCTTTAGTGAAAGCCGTAAAAAAAAACACAAAAAAGTAGTAAATTATACTTTTTCCAAGCGGTATCATCATACCGCTTGGAAAAAGTGCAATAACACGCGATCAAAAAGTCAGATATAAGTAATCATTGTACCGCTGAAAATGTCATCTTGTCCCGCAAAAAGCAAGCCGCTAAACAGCATCATCAGCGAAAAAATAAAAAAGTTATAGCTCGCGGAATAAACTGATGCAAAAATAATTATTTTTTATATAAAATTTTTTATTGTGCAAAAAAAACGCCAAAACATAAAAAAATATATAAATGAGGTATCGCTGTAATCGTAGTGACCCGACAAATAAAGCTGCTTTATCAATTTTACCACACGCGGAACGGAGGAAAAAAGAAAAAACAATTCCTGAATTGATGTTTTTGTTCATTCTGCTTCCACAAAAATCGGAATAGGAAGCGATCAAAAAACGTTATGTGCCTGAATATGGTACCTATAAAAACGTCAGCTCGTCCCGCAAAAATTAAGCCCACAGATAACTCTGTCAGATGAAATATGGAAAAATTATAGTTCTCAAAATACGGCGAAAAAATTCTTCCAAAAAAAAGCGTCTTTTAGTGTGTGACAGAAGCTAAACATGAAAAAAGGGTATAAATCTGGTATCGCTGTAATCGCACCGACCCGAAGAATAAAGTCCACAAATCACTAATACTGCACGAGGAACGGCGTAAAAATAAAATCAATTCTTCACCTTTTGTGGATTTGTTCATTCTGCCTACCAAAGATCGCAGTAAGGCGATCACAGTGGTTCCTCCCCCACATATGGGATATCAGCGTACTCAGGACAAAATTCACATCAACTTTTGGGTTCCTATTTCCCCTGTTACCCTTATAAAAATAAAAATTTGGGGGCAAAAAGGTAATTTTTGTGGAAAAAATATGATTTTTTTATTTTCACGGCTCTACGTTATAAACTTCTGTGAAGCCCTTGGGGGTTAAAAGTGCTGACCACACATCTAGATAAGTTCCGTGGGGGTTTAGTTTGCAAAATGGGGTCACTTGTGGGGGGTTTCTACTGCTTAGGCACATCAGGGGCTCTCCAAGCGCGACATGATACCCGCAGACCATTCCATCAAATCTGCATTTAAAAACGGTGCTCCTTCCCTTCCGAGCTCTGCCATGCATCAAAATAGTGGTTCCCCCCCACATATGGGGTATCAGCGTACTCAGGACAAATTGCACAATAGCTTTTGGGGTCCTATTTCTCCTGTTACCCTTATAAAATTAAAAATTTGGGGGCAAAAACGATTCTTTTTGTGGAAAAAAATATGATTTTTTTATTTTCACGGCTCTACGTTATAAACTTCTGTGAAGCACTTGGGGGTTCAAAGTGCTCACCACACATCTAGATAAGTTCCTTGGGGGGTCTAGTTTCCAAAATGGAGTCACTTGTGGGGGGTTTCTACTGTTTAGGCACATCAGGGGCTCTCCAAACGTGACATGACACCCGCAGACCATTCCATTAAAGTCTGCATTTGAAAAAGGCGCTCCTTCCCTTTCGAGCTCTGCCATGCGTCAAAATAGTGGTTTACCCCCACATATGGGGTATCAGTGTACTCAGGACAAATTGCACAATAACTTTTGGGGTCCTGTTACCCTTTGGAAAATAAAAATTTGGGGTGGAAAGATCATTTTTTGTGGAAAAGATATGATTTTTTTAATTTTACAGCTCTACGTTATAACCTTCTGTGAAGCCCTTGAGGGTTCAAAGCTCTCACCACGCATCTAGATAAGTTCCTTGGGGGGTCCAGTTTCCAAAATGGGGTCACTTGTGGGGGGTTTCCACTGTTTAGGCACACAGGGACTCTCCAAATGCGACATGGCATCCAATCTCAATTCCAGCCAAAAAAGTCAAATGGCGCTGCTTCCCTTCCGAGCTCTGCCATGCGCCCAAATAGTGGTTTACCCCCACATATGTGGTATCAGCATACTCAGGACAAATTGCACAATAACTTTTTGGGTTCTTTTATCCTTTGGAAAATAAAAAATTGGGATGAAAAGATAATTTTTGTGGAAAAAATATGATTTTTTAATTTTACGGCTCAACGTTATAACCTTCTGTGAAGCCCTTGGGGGTTCAAAGCTCTCACAACACATTAAGATAAGTTCCTTGGGGGGTCTAGTTTCCAAAATGTGGTCACTTATGGGGGGTTTTCCACTGTTTAGGTACATTAAGGACTCTATTTTATTTTATTTCTCTAATTTTATTTTAATAAAATGTTTTTATTTTTATTTATTTTTATTCGTGCATTTGGTTTCCACTGTTTAGGCACATCAGGGACTCTCCAAATGCGACATGGCGTCCAATCTCAATTCCAGCCAAAAAAGTCAAATGGCGCTGCTTCCCTTCCGAGCTCTGCCATGCGCCCAAATAGTGGTTTACCCCCACATATGGGGTATCAGCGTACTCAGGACAAATTGCACAATAACTTTTGGGATCCCTTTCATCCTTTGAAAATAAAAATTGGGGGTAAAAAGATCATTTTTGTGGAAAAAATATGATTTATAAATTTTACGGCTCTACGTTATAACCTTCTGTGAAGCCCTTGGGGGTTCAAAGTGCTCACCACAGATCTAGATCTAGTTCTTGGGGGGTCTAGTTTCCAAAAGGGGGTCACTTATGGGGGGTTTTCCACTGTTTAGGTACATTAAGGACTCTATTTTATTTTATTTCTCTAATTTTATTTTAATAAAATGTTTTTATTTTTATTTATTTTTATTCGTGCATTTGGTCCTATCTTCTGTTGTTTCCTTATGCTGGTTCTAACAACTATTGTTTTTGATCTTTATTATTCAGGTGCTCCACGGCCTCAATCTGCGGCAATTTATTAAATACATATTGACGTTATATGCATCATTCACTTTCATCATCTATGTCACGTTTTAATTGTTGTATAAATTGTTATATTATTTATTATATATATACATTATTTTTGTCACTATGTTTGATTATTGATTTTTGTATGTATTGGTTGTCACTTTGCCGTTTGATGTTTGTTTAAAAGCCTGTGTCCTATCACTCACGTGAGTTTCAGTTTTTGCGATCTTGATTTGATCGCATAACTGGATTCTAGTTATCTTCTCAGGCGCTTTATATTATACTTCATGTGTTCGGCCGATATTTGTATGTCCGGTCTAAATGCTGCAAGTGTTAAAAAAGGTTGCTTAGTTACACATACCTCGCTTTGCCTCTGTCGTTACCTAAGATGCCGATTCGTCATTTCCGGTTTTGCGGCATTGATTGCTATGTCGACTTGTCATTTTCGGCGTTCTAGCTTCTGCTATGGGCCGATTCGTCATTTCCGGTTGTCGGCACTAGCGTTCACTTCCGTGTTTGGTGTGCGGTTTGATTAATATTTTTCTATGTGTCGATTAGGGTAATGGCTTGATGCAGCTGTCTACCGGTTATATTCGTTCCTGATTGGTTCACTGTGTGTTCAAATACCTTCCTCTCCAGCATTCCACCACCCCTGGACGAAGCTTTGATGCGAAACGTGCGTCGGGTGTGGTGGGTGCCTGGACTTCTTTATACCACATAGGTAATTATGTATGATCTTTCTTTTTTTGGGGTATTTTGTTGATACATTTTTTTCACTTGTTTTTGTTATTACATTGATCACTATTCACCATATGTATTTTTAGGTACTCCAACTTTATTTGTACACTTTATATTCTTTATGTGTATTATACTTTGGATCATATATGTACATGTTTTTAGTAGTCCAGGTGACCCACCAATTTTCTTTGCGGTGATCACTGGATCTTTTATATATTAAATACATTCCTAATAAAAAAACTTTTATATACACTATTTGAGTCTTTGTATGACTTGTGTTTTTGGTGTTAACATTAAGGACTCTCCAAACGCGACATGGTGTCCGCTCTCGATTCCAGCCAATTTGACATTCAAAATCTCAAATGATGCTCCTTCCCTTCTGAGCACTCCTGTGCGCCTAAAGATTGGTTTTCCCCCACACATGGGGTATCGGTGTACTCAGGAGAAATTGTACAACAAATATTGTGGTTCATTTTCTACTGATACCCTTTGACAAAATTTAAAAAATTGTGTCGAAAGAAAAATTTTGGGAAAAAAAGTTAAATGTTCATTTTTTCCTTCCACATTGCCTCAATTCTTGTGAAGTACCTAAACGGTTAATAAACTTCTTGAATGTGGCTTTGAACACCTTGAGGGGTGCAGTTTTTAGAATGGTGTCACTTTTGGGTATTTTCTGTCATATTGACCCCTCAAATTCGCTTCAAATGTGAGGTGGCCCCTAAAAAAAAAGGTTTTGTAAAATTTGTTGGAAAAATGAGAAATTGCTGGTCAACTTTTAACACTTATAACTTCCTAACAAAAAAAAATTTTGGTTCCAAGATTGTGCTGATGTAAAGTAGACATGTAGGAAATGTTATTTATTAACTATTTTTTGTACCATATCTCTCTGATTTAATGGCATAAAAATTAAAAGTTTGAAAATTGCAAAATTTTCAAAATTTTTGCCATATTTCCATTTTTTTCATAAATAAACGCAAGTTATATTGAAGAAATTTTACCACTGTCATGAAGTACAATATGTCACAAGAAAACAATCTCAGAATCGCAAAGATCCGTTGAAGCGTTCCAGAGTTATAAGCACATAAAGTGACAGTGGTTAGAATTGTAAAAATTGGCCTGGTCTTTAACCTACAAAATGGCTTGGTCGTTAAGGGGTTAATAAAAGCTACCACCCCCATGTTATTGCAATGAAACCTAATCTTACAGTTCTTAAATTCTTCTCCCTAAATGGATACCGCTACTACAATTGGAAATAGCTCCGATAACACCGAATTCTTTAAGAAACTTTGCTCTTTCCTCTCCTGGAGCCACTTGCCTGCGCACCATTGCCCATTAAAGAAAACCTGAAAACCTGCGGATACTTGCAGCATCCGCGAAGATCTCAAGATCGAAAGTATCCTGCACCTCAGTCTGAATAATGGACCATTTGTTATAATTTGGAGGTGCTAAGGGGAGCTGCACAGAAACTACAACCTTTACTACAAAAAGATGCCCGATTACAATCCATATTTCCAGACCCTCCACTACTGTGTTTTAGGCAGCCCCCAAATCTAAGAAGCATCATTGTCGGAAGCTCCCTGTCCTCTCCATCAGCTGCAGGAACCTTTCCTTGCAACCAGAAGAAATGCAAAACCTGTCCATTTATAATGACCACGGACAAGATAAAGATCCCCAACTCCCATCGGGACTACAAGATGCCAGGTACTTTCAGCTGCATCACATCTAATGTGGCGTACCTAATTATATGTACTAAATGTCCAGCTGGGGTCTGTATGTGGGGGAGACCGGGCAAAAAACTGAGAACAAGGATGAATTCTCATCGCCACACAATAAAAGAAAAAAGAATGGATCTACCTGTGGCCAAACATTTTTTTATCCCCGGTCATAGTATGATGGACATTAAATTACTTGTAGTAAAAGGTAACTTTAAGTCTCAGGGAATATAAACTCATGACAACCTTTGACACACTCAGTGCAGGAATGAATGTGTCACATGGATTTATGTCTTTTTACATCAATTAAGGAATTTGCTCTCCAGACCTTCTAGGGGCATCACACAACACAGAACCAGACCCCAATCAGATGGCAATAAAACTTTCACACTCCTTATCTACGAACTGTTCCAATATTTATGTTCATCTCTATCTCCCATAATGACAGTTCTGCTTCACGTCACTTGTCTTATCTATTGCATTGTTTCTGTGCTATGTTGTGTATAAATATGTGATTCTTCAGATTTTGTATTAGTCTTTGCCTGATGAAGAGACCTGAGTAGTCTCGGAAGCTTGCAATTTGTTACCATCTTTTCAGTTAGCCATTAAAAGACATCAACCACTGAGAACTCTTAATTCTGAATATCATTTCATAGGGATTATTCTCCCATTAACACACAATATTTTATATTTATCCAAATTCTTTCATAAAGCACTAGTGTATATATGCCTCTTCTTTGGAGCTATTATATTACCTGAAAAATCATCAACGACAGCAGATATGGTCCCTGGGAAGCAACTAATTCATATGGATCACTTATGGTCCAAATTATTAATTCTATGCAGTTATTATCTTCTTCAAATCATGTTGCTATTGTATTATTTTAATGTATTTCATATGGTACAGATTGTACCCCAATTGTTTAGTTATTATTATTGTTTATGAAGTATTTTTCATAAATGATTCATTTTTTGCTTCTTTAAAATGAATAGTTATACCTTGAAAAAGGCCTAATATGTCCAAAACGTTGGCTTTGTGAATTTTCTTTTTTCCAATGAGTCCATAAATAAAAATATCCTTGCTTTTACAATTTGAGTGCCAAAGTATCTTTTTGAATATTTCTAGCATATATCAGCTATCTGATTCCCTTTCAGGAATAGTATTTAAGTGACTGCATCCCGCACTGCTGTCTCCCATAAGAATTAAGCATGGAGTGTGTCCTTACTTACTTTTGTATAATAATATCCGACGTAGCAACTGAACTTTATCTCTTTCAATCTTCTTGACATATTGAATATTGAATTGTTGTATAATTTTTAAAAAAGCTGTTTTTTGGCATGTTGGTGAAGGGCTCTTTTCTAGTGAGACTTCTGACTTTTAAGGATTAATAATATTAATGAAATGTAAATCCCATTTCATCACATTTTTAAAATATGAAAACATATTTTACAGCAAAGACTGGTGGTGGGATCTGTGGGGGCAGCATGGAATGATTACTTTATTGTTATATACAATACTTGTCTGCCCTCTAGTGATGAGATTCACACTACACAGTTCTTTTTTTAGCATACAGATGCTTCTCACTAAATTAGAATATTATCAAAAAGTTAATTTATTTCAGTTCTTCAATACAAAATGTGAAACTCATATTATATAGAGTCATTACAGAGTGATCTATTTCAAGTGTTTATTTCTGTTAATGTTGATGATTATGGCTTACAGCCAATGAAAACCGAAAAGTCATTATCTCAGTAAATTAGAATACTTTATATCACCAGCTTGAAAAATGATTTTAATATCAGAAATGTTGGCCTACTGAAATGTATGTTCAGTAAATGCACTCAATACTTGGTCGGGCTCCTTTTGCATCAATTACTGCATCATTGCGGCGTGGCATGGAGGCGATCAGCCTGTGGCACTGCTGAGGGGTTATAGAAGCCCAGGTTGCTTTGATAGCAGCCTTCAGCTCGTCTGCATTGTTGGGTCTGGTGTCTCATCTTCCTCTTGACAATACCTAATTGATTCTCTATGGGGTATCCGAGTGCTATCCAATATTTTCCACGGACACACTGACTTTCATGGCCGAGTGCAATATGAATTTCGGATGTAAATTGTGCCTGCTGCATGGCCCCACGTTCACGACCCCATAACATTGGTCAGAGTGGGATCCGTCGTTTTGTTGGATGACACTCGGACTGAAAAAACAGCAGTCACCTGTACCTGCCCTTAAAGGGTTGTCCTTCAAACAAAGTACATTTTAATTGATCTTAGACTATTGTATCTGCAGCACTGAGCTGTGAAAGTCAATGTCCCATGGTGGGACAAAGTAGAAACGTAATAAAAAAGTTAAAAAATAAAGTATTGCCGATCGCAGATAGCTGCTACTGCGCAGGCGGTGCCATCTTGGAAAAAGATTCCCCCACCCCTCCCCGCAAGATGGCGCCAGCAGCACCTGTGCAGTAGCAGCTATCGGATTACCTCTATACACCGATAGCTGCTACTGTGCAGGTGTGTCTGGCGCCATTTTCAAATGGATTTTTTTTTTATCTTCAACCATATTAATTATAAATGCAGTACACAAGTGATTATGCTGCAACGCAGGTGCAACGGCCGGCGCCTGCCTGCAGAAGGGTTTTTTTTTCAATATATACATATAATATTCATTATGTAAACTAGGGAGCAGGTCAGTGAGGAATCAGTGACTTGTCAGCAGTCTGCATTACGAATACCTAATCAGACCACCACTTGAATACCCCCCACAGGCCGCCCCGGAGCACAAGCATATCATTAACTCAAAACTGAAAATAAAGTTTAAACAACAACCACAAGACGGATTTCATCACCAGGCATCATTGTAATCAGTATAACCGCGCCAATCTGACAGTGTCTGTAGGTTACTGTGCACAATCCTGCTGACAGGTTCACTTTAATTATCATTTTTTAATTAATTTTTAGGGAGAAAGCAAGGTGGTTAAGAAACAACTTTTATGCCATTGTTTTTCATAACTTTCATCATCTAAGTAATAAATTGTAATAATTTTTACCAATATGAATTTTACCGATACTTCTAAGGATTATTTTTTGTTTATATTTTGTACTCCATGATTGGTAAGAGTAGCTAACACGGTATGAAGATACACATCTTTCCTATGGTAAGAGTAGTGAAACTTTCAATGATTTAGTTTTTTTTCACAATTTATTAAACATTTTTTTATATCTTCTTTAGTTCCATTAGTGAACTTGACCATCCAATGGTTTGTAGAAAACACTACAATACTTCTGTAATGCAATTTATGGTCTCTCTAGTAGAACTGTATCTGATCGCGGCTGTGTCAGAGAGAAAGCTGCCGGCAAGGGAGATGCTGCTGCTGCAGGGAACGTGCGGAGAGGTGTATGTGTGTGTGTGTCTGTGGGGAACATGCAGAGACGTGAGTGGTAATAATTTGGCTATTGTTGATGATCTCATGGAGAGTGCTAGTGAAAATTGCGAGATAGAAAAAGCCATTACCAAGTATGTGCACCACAGAAATCTCAGCATTTTCTACCTGGTACAAAACATATTTTGTCAGGGTAAGAAAAGCCACAAAATAAATTTAAACACAAAGTACATGTAATCCCAGAGATAAATTACAAATTTTAACTCTAGCTCGTCAGATGTATCCAGAAAAACATGTTTTTTCCTAGAAGCTTTTGAGGATGCCACGCGGGAGCCTTGTGGGTATTTTCTGGTAGATTTAAGAGCTAATACCCCTGAGGATCTTCGCTTAAGGCCCCGTCACACATAACAAGATCGCTAGCGAGATCGTTATTACGTCACGGTTTTGAGATCGCTGGAGAGCCATATCGTGATCGTTGGGGAGCTGTCAAACATGCAGAACTTCCCAGCGATTTCGGCCGCCCCAGCGATCTAACGAACAATCTCGTTGTCGTTGGGACGCTTTCACACAGCAGCTATTTCAACGATCCACACCTTGATAGGGGCTGTACTGTGCCACCAATCATCTCCGATTGGTGGACGCTACTGCGTTCTGATTGGGCGGCAGGTTTATAATAAAACCACGTTGTAGCAATTCCGTCCCTTTGTTCCTGTTTGCGTTCTGGTTTCGGATCGTAGCAGCGTTCTTCGGCTGTGACTCTGTATCCATTTATCTGGGCTTTGTTCCTGACAAGCGTTCTGGTTTGTGGATTGTAGTGTTCTTCGGCTGTGACTCCACACAGCCCGGAGAATTCTGCTAAGATCTGCAATCCAGCACGAGGTCAGAAACAAAGGATGGAATCGCTATTCTGTTGCTTTCTTTATGCACGGAGGGAACTGAGAACGCTGTAGCGACCACCAATCGGGAACGAGGGGCGCAGAAAAGTCAAATTTATGCACGCCTACGTGTCTCAGTTCTGAATCGCTAACGAGGTCGTTGGTTAGGTGTCAAATACAGCGATGCACACTGCCCAGCGGGAGCGCAACGACCCAGGAATGGACCAGGAAGCTTTGTAACGATCAGCGATCTCACAGCAGGGGCCTGATTGTTGCTACCTGTCAGACGTAACGAGATCGCTAGCAAAATCGTTATTGCGTCACAAAACCCATGACATATCAACGATCTCGCTAGCGATCTCGTTATGTGTGACGGGGCCTTTAAAGACAGGGTTGTTTCCACCAGCGTTGCCAGCTGTCTATGTTCAAAAGAAAAACAGTTCTAAAAAGTGAATTTTACGTGTAATCAGGCATTTCACGCGGTGTGCACTGTGATGCAAAGATGTCTGAGAGACTACGGCGTAACTGGGCGCTCTTAAAAACCCTAGTGAAAACAACCCCTGCTGTTAGAAAGTCTATTTTGCACAACGCAAGCAACGATTTAATTACAGCCAAAGGTGAGATTGCTTTAAACATCTTAAAAGGAAGGATTCCGCTGAAAGAGCGCCAAAAAGGCATACTAAAGAAATGGCGTAAAGCTATAAGAAGCCTGAGTGATAGATCACAGACCATAAAGAAAAAGAAGCGGCTACTAAAGCAGACCGGAGGGTTTATCGGACCTCTTTTAGGTTCTGCAATACCGATAATAACGAGTCTGCTCACAGGCAAATAATGGAGCATACAGAGAAAATGTATCTTGTCCCCAAACAGTAGCTGGTCAAACTAAGACCCCCAACTACTGATAACATATGTGAAAGTGTTATTCGGTGCCTTGATGATGAAATTAGTGCTGTTTTACAGCGTCGTGGCATCCCTGATGACGTGAAAATTAAAATGTATAGCACCGTGCTACAGCGCTACTTGGTACATACGAGGCAGAGTTCGAAAGAAGTAACATCTTTAAATCTCGTTAGCCCTCCTCATCCTGATCACCAACAATTGTCAAATTCCGACCCTGATAAAAATCAAGAGGTCGCTGAAATTGTAAGTCATATAAACCAGAGATATAAAAAGAATGCTGAATTTTTACTAAACAAAATACTACAGAATAAAAATGTTACAGACTGGCATGATAAAGCCGAATATATTTTCAAAGGCGCTGTAATACCCGGGTCTAACTTGCTGGATTTGGTACGTAGTACAACACAGAGCCATGCCCTGACCAGCAGGAATTTACCTTGGGGTTGGGATTCATTTATGCAGGCTATGGCCGAGCTAAATATCCTATCTACAGTTGTGGGTAATCCCTCTTCTAGGCAGCTTTTAGATGGATTAAAAATCTCCATCAGTGAGGGACGCTCTGTATCTACACCTCAGAAGCCATCCCCGTCTGCTATCTAAATAAAGTGTAGACTGTTCAGGGGATATAGCTCTGGGATCGCCGTCTCGGGTAGACGGCGTGGCATAGAAACAGTTCAATCACAGACAACAGTCCTGGTATAAACTGGCCGCAACCAGTTTTATTGAAAGTCCACAGTGTCATGCAGCTGTAATGCAGGGTAGTGTGTGCTCCACCTGTAGGTTACAGAGGGGAGAAGGGATTACACACTACCAGAGTAGGCCTGCACTGCAGCAGCCAAAACCACCACCAGGTGGCAGCAAAAACGTCCAAAACTGAGTCAGGAAGAATCACAGGTCTCAGCAAGTCCTCTACAGAGCAGAAACACAGGCGCCACCAAGTGGCGTGAGCGTGGTCAGGCAAGCCAAGTCAAAACCGTACGGAGGCAGCAGGACAAAAGGAATAAGCAATATGCGTGGTCAGGAGAAAGCCAGGAGGTCAGCAACGGTCAGAAGCAGATAAGACAAAGACAGAAAGCAGAAACGAGTCCGAATACAAGCCGAGTCAAAAACCAGAGAATCAAACAGACAAGCAGGGAAATGCAGGGAACAGGGCAGACAGAGGGAAACAACAGACACGGGACAAGTCAGGGATAACAGCAGGACAAATCAAGGGTTACCAGTCAGGTTCACAAGCAGAAGGTAGCAGTATAGCTCACACTGCTAGCAGGATGTGTGAGAGCTAAATAGCCAACCTGAACCCAGAATGAGGCAGAGCAAAGTTAACCCTTGACATGATCCGCCCGGACCAAGGGCAGACAGACTAAACCCAGGAATGGATCATGACAGTACCCTCTTCTCGAAGGGGGGCCACCGGACCCCCAGACTTCCCAGGATAACGTGCGTGAAATGCCCGAACCAATCGATCAGCATGTACCGATCGCGCCGGGACCCAAGATCGATCCTCAGGACCATAACCCTTCCAATGGACCAAATACTGAAGTGAACTACGGACCCTACGCGAATCCACAATCCGTTCCACTTCAAACTCAGTCTGACCATCCACAGAGACAGGAGGCAGAGGGGATGGAGGCCCTGTGGAAGATGGTACAAATGACTTAAGAAGGGATTTATGAAACACATTGGGGATCCGGAGTGACGGAGGAAGGCGTAACCGAAAGGCAACAGGATTGACCACCTCCATGATCTCGTAAGGACCAATAAATCTGGGAACTAGCTTAGCAGAGGGAACCTTTAGACGAATATTCTTGGTGGACAACCATACTTTATCTCCCACCAGGAACATAGGTCCTACAGACCGTCGCTTATCCGCAAAAAATTTATGTTTGCCCTGAGCCTCCCCAATGTTCTTTTGGACCTCCCTCCACACCTCCCCCAATTTTTGTACTGCCGTATCAGCCCCTGGACATCCTGAATCCAGCCTAGAAAATTCGCCAAAATGGGGGTGAAAACCATAGTTACAAAAGAATGGAGATGTGCCAGTGGACTGGTTAATCCGATTATTGAATGCAAATTCAGCCACGGGCAATGAAGAACACCAATCATCCTGCTGAGACGTAGCAAGACACCTCAAAATTTGTTCGAGTGACTGATTGGTCCTCTCCGTCTGCCCATTGGTCTCAGGATGGTAAGCAGAGGAGAAGGTTAAGCAAATACCCAGTCTTTTACAAAATGCCCTCCAAAATTTGGACACAAATTGTACCCCTCTATCAGAAACCACACTCAAAGGCACGCCATGCAGTCGTACAACGTGCTCAACAAACAACCTAGATAGTGTCTCAGCATTAGGCAATCCTGCCAGAGGTACAAAATGCGCCTGTTTACTGAATCTGTCAACCACTACCCAGATTACAGTTTTGCCATTAGAAGGAGGGAGATCAGTGATGAAGTCCATGGACAAATGAGTCCAAGGTCTATCTGGAATTGGCAATGGCACCAATTCCCCGGCCGGCCGGTTATGTGAGCTCTTAGCACGGGCACAGGTATCACAAGCAGACACAAACATAGTGATATCAGAGTTCATGGAGGACCACCAAAATAGCCTAGCAATGGCTTTCCGAGTGGCTTAGATCCCCGAGTGTCCACTGAGAGCAGAATCATGGAATTCCCGGAGAACCCTCAACCTGTATTGAACGGGAACAAAGAGTTTATTATCAGGCAAAGAGGAAGGAGCAAGAGACTGAGCCTTCTGAATTTCCTGTTCCAATTCAGAGGATACCCCCGCAACAACCACCCCGTGCTGAAGAATGGAGGAAGGAGGTTCAGGGGGTGATATTGAATCAAAACTGCGAGATAAGGCATCAGCCTTGACATTCTTGGAACCAGGCCGAAAAGTGATTGAAAAATGAAAACGAGAAAAAAAAAGCGACCACCTAGCCTGTCTAGGAGTCAACCGTTTAGCAGATTCAAGATAAGACAAGTTTTTGTGATCCGTGATAACCGTGATCCGATGAATCGCCCCCTCCAAAAAATGCCTCCATTCTTCAAAAGCCAATTTTATGGCCAATAACTCCCGGTTACCCACATCATAGTTCCTCTCTGCAGAAGAGAACTTCCGGAGAGAAAAAGGCACATGGTCTTAAATTAGTCAAGGTAACGGGTCCCTGTGACAACACAGCCCCCACTCCCACCTCAGATGCGTCCACCTCTACAATGAACGGTTCAGATGGATCGGGCTGAACCAATACAGGAGCAGACATAAAACATTTCTTTAGAGTAACAAATGCTTCAACTGCTAAGGTTGACCAAACTTTGAGATCAGCCCCCTTGCGAGTGAGATCGGTGAGTGGTTTGACCACCTGGGTAAACCCCTTGATGAATTTTCGATAATAATTGGCGAAACCCAGAAAATGCTGCAACCCCTTGAGGTCTCTGGGTTGCACCCAATCAACAATGGCCTGTACCTTTCCGGTATCCATCCGAAACCCATTGGCCGAAAGGATGATCCCCAGAAAGGAAAGCTCCTGGACACAAAACAAACATTTCTCGGGTTTAGCAAACAGAGAATTACCCCGTAACCTGTGAAGAACAGCACGTAGATGACCAATGTGAGATTCCTTGTCAGGCGAGAAAACAAGGATATCATCCAAGTATACAACCATAAAGCGCCCGATAAAATCAGAGAAAACATCATTCATGAAGTTCTGAAATACTGCCGGCGCGTTCGTGAGACCAAAGGGCATGACCAAATTTTCAAACAGACCTTCAGAGGTGAGAAATGCCGTTTTCCACTCATCCCCTTCCTGAATACGGATAAGGTTATATGCTCCCCTGAGATCAAGTTTGGAAAACCACTTAGCCCAGACACTTGGTTATAAAGATCAGGAATGAGTGGGAGAGGGTAGGTATTTCTCACCGTAATTTTATTTAGTTCTCGGAAATCGAGGCATGGGCGTAAACCACCATCTTTTTTCTTAACAAAAAAGAATCCCGCGGCCACAGGTGAGACAGAGGGACGGATGTGACCTTTGCGTAGGCTATCAGAGATATAGTTTTTCATAGCAGTACGTTCCGGGCCGAAAGATTGTACAAACGGGCTTTGGGCAATTTAGAACCAGGAATAAGATTAATTGCACAATCATAAGGACGGTGGGGTGGCAAAACCTCAGCCTCTTTTTCGGAGAACACGTCCCCAAAGTCCTTCAGGTACTCCGGAATACCCTCCGGACTAATGGCAGACACAAAAACAGCAGAAAGACAAACATTGGAACAATTAGGACCCCATTTAACAATATCACGAGATCCCCAGTCAATAACAGGATTATGCCTCTGCAACCAGGGGAACCCCAACACCAGTCCTGCAGGAAGATTATTCATAACATAACACGAAATTCGTTCCTGATGTAAGGAACCCACCTTGAGGAGGAACTCCTCAGAGACAAACGTAATGACATTTTGAGCCAACGGTGTCTTATCAATTGCAACGATATAGATGGGAGTCTCTAGCCTGACTGTCCCTAACTTTAACTTGGACACCATACTAGAGTTAATGAAATTCATGGAAGATCCACAGTCCACAAATGCTGAAGTGGAAGCACTACCACCTCCATAACACAGTTCCACCTCTAACAAAATTTTCTTAAAAGATGAAAATGGTACCTGAGAGTCTAGATGACCTCCTAGATCATCACCCAGACTCGGCAGCTCCTTATTTGATGGACAAGAGGGGCAGTCCGTCTTCCAATGTCCCGGATCTCCACAATAAAAACATAATTTCTCATCTCGTCGCCGTCTCCTCTCTTTCTCCTTGAAATTAATGGTACCAACTTCCATAGTCTCCTTGAATGACACCACCTCAGACTTGGCAGGCAATACGTGAATCTCATGCTGGATAATTCCTCTCTCCCGTAACTTTCGGTCCATACGAATGGCCTGGGTCATGGCCTCTTCCAGGGAACTGGGCGGCATATGAAGGGCCAGCGCGTCCTTGAGATGATCCGATAATCCTCTCTCAAACAGGCATCTTAGAGTAGAGTCATTCCAGACACCTCAACAGACCACCTCCTGAACTCAGAACAATACTGTTCAGCAGTGAGTTCATTCTGAGAGAGACCCATGATCATGTCCTCTGCTACCCTGACCCGGTCTGGTTCATCATAAATCAGTCCCAAAGCCTCAAAGAATCTGTCCGCAGACACACGTTCAGGGGCAGAAGCAGGTAGAGAGAAAGCCCATGACTGAGGTCCCTCCCGAAATAAGGAAATGATTATCCCCACCCGCTGACTCTCATCACCAGAAGATAGGGGTCTAAGTGAAAACCATAGTTTGCAACTCTCCCTAAAGGTACTGAATTTCTCCCTCTCCCCGGAGAAGGTATCTGGGAGCTTTACTGTAGGTTCAGGAGAGTGCAAAGAAACATCGACAGTGTTAGAGTGCTTACAGTCAGTCTGCAACGATATTACTGTGTTAGAAAGCTCCCTCTGTTGCACAAATAGGTCTTGCATAATTAATGCCAAACTATTCATGTGATCTGCCAAGGTATGGAGCGGATCCATAGCAAACAGAGCAGAGAAAAAAAAAAATGCAGAAATCCCTTTATATGTATATGTAAGGGTGAGCTATAATGTCATGCAGCTGTAATGCAGGGTAGTGTGTGCTCCACCTGTAGGTTACAGAGGGGAGAAGGGATTACACACTACCAGAGTAGGCCTGCACTGCAGCAGCCAAAACCACCACCAGTGGCAGCAAAAACGTCCAAAACTGAGTCAGGAAGAATCACAGGTCTCAGCAAGTCCTCTACAGAGCAGAAACACAGGCGCCACCAAGTGGCGTGAGGGTGGTCAGGCAAGCCAAGTCAAAACCGTACGGAGGCAGCAGGACAAAAGGAATAAGCAATATGCG
Organism: Oophaga sylvatica; assembly: GCA_033576555.1. NCBI lineage: Eukaryota > Metazoa > Chordata > Amphibia > Anura > Dendrobatidae > Oophaga > Oophaga sylvatica. Next base: position 67,403,739 of record JARQOD010000002.1, on the reverse strand, counting down.
TGGTCAGGAGAAATCCAGGAGGTCAGCAACGGTCAGAAGCAGATAAGACAAAGACAGAAAGCAGATACGAGTCCGAATACAAGCCGAGTCAAAAACCAGAGAATCAAACAGACAAGCAGGGAAATGCAGGGAACAGGGCAGACAGAGGGAAACAACAGACACGGGACAAGTCAGGGATAACAGCAGGACAAATCAAGGGTTACCAGTCAGGTTCACAAGCAGAAGGTAGCAGTATAGCTCACACTGCTAGCAGGATGTGTGAGAGCTAAATAGCCAACCTGAACCCAGAATGAGGCAGAGCAAAGTTAACCCTTGACATGATCCGCCCGGACCAAGGGCAGACAGACTAAACCCAGGAATGGATCATGACACACAGCAAACAAACATAAACCAAATCATAAACCAAAATCCTAAGCCTGTCAGGCTACTAGCTAAACACAGTTAGTTTACCTCACTACCGTGGTCTAGGCTCTAGCAGCCTGGCCCAAAACAACACGTTATGTAGTTACTAGCGCTTGGCTTCAAGGAGACTTCTAGCAGCGTCTGAAGCCGGATTCAGACTGAGAGCCCTGTCTGTGTAACTCTACCACCTATTTCTGGCTGCTTAATTAGGCAGCTGTGTGTACTCAGGGTTGAGCTGCAAGCCTGTACTGGATGGGGAGTGGAGTGAACGTACTATATATTCCTTATGTGACCCAGCTAAGAAACCTGGGCGAGATATACACCCCGTCCAGTACGCACCCCTTCACTGTCTCACATACCCCCCCCTCTTCTCCAGACCGGAGGGCTGGTCAACAACTCCAAAGAGACAGTGAACTCTGGACAAGGCATCGGCATTACCCTGTAACTTCCCAGGTCTATGCTCTACCGAGAAATTGAATTCTTGAAGCGAAAGGAACCACCTTGTCACCCTGGCATTCCTTTCCTTGTTCTGCTTCATCCATGCCAGAGGAGCATGGTCTGACTGCAATTTAAATTTCCTGCCCAAGAGGTAATAACGCAGCGAGTCCAGCGCCCATTTGATTGCGAGGCACTCTCGCTCCAGAATGGCATAATTTTGTTCAGCCGGTGTCAGTTTTCGACTTAGATACATGACCGGGTGCTCCTCACCCTTCACGACCTGCGACAACACCGCCCCTAACCCCACATTAGAGGCATCAGTTTGAAAAAGAAACTCGTCCCTGAAATTAGGGGTGACCAGAACTGGTCTTTGACATAAAGCCATTTTCAAAGACTGAAATGCTTTTTCTGCCTTTGGATTCCATTCTACCATTTTTGACTTCCCACCTTTTGTCAGGTCGGTCAACGGGGCAGCAATGGAGGCATAATTTTGTACAAATCTGCGATAGTACCCAGTGATGCCCAGAAACGCTTTGATCTGTCGTTTTGTGAGGGGTGTAGGCCAGTTCTGAATCGCCTCTACCTTATCGATTTGTGGCTTAATCAGCCCCCTGCCAATGACGTAGCCCAGGTACTTGGCCTCTTCTAGGCCAATTGCACATTTCTCTGGGTTTATGTTCAGCCCAGCTCCCCTATCGAGTCCAAGACGGCTTGTACCTTAGTGAGGTGGCTCTCCCAATCGGAACTGAAAATTACCACATCATCCAGGTAGGCAGCTGCATAGGCTTGATGCGGGCGCAGGATCAGGTCCATAAGCCTCTGAAAGGTAGCCGGGGCTCCATGCAACCCGAATGGCATCACAAGATACTGAAACAAGCCTTCAGGGTTGCAAAGGCCATTTTTTCTTTTGCCTATCAGACAGGGGTATCTGCCAGTACCCTTTTGTCAGATCGAGGGTTGTAATATAACGGACACATCCTAACCTCTCGATTAGCTCATCTACCCGTGGCATCGGGTATGCGTCAAACTTTGACACGTCGTTCAACTTTCTAAAATTATTACAAAACCTCCATGTTCCATTAGGTTTTGGGATCAGGACAATCGGGCTACACCACTCGCTTTGGGCCTCCTCAATGACCCCGAGGTCTAGCATCCGTTTGATCTCAGTAGAGACTATCTCTCTGCGGGCTTCCGGTATCCTGTACGGCTTCAGCTTGACCTTAGTACCGGGCTCGGTCTCGATATGGTGTTTCACGAGTGAAGTCCGGCCGGGCAAGTCTGAAAACCTCTGCTGATTTTTCTGCAGAAACTCCCGTACTTCCTGTTTTTGGTGTACGGACAATGTCTCACCAATTGTCACAGGAGGTAGAGGAGGTTTTAGCCCTTTCTCTACTTCACCGAGGCCAATAATGACTCTCTGTCCCTCCAGGGCTTGATCAAGTTGATATGATAGACCTGGTAGGGCTTCCGTCTCCCGGGTTGGTGTACTTTGTAGGTGACCTTGCTCATTTTCTGTACTATCTCGTATGGGCCATGCCACTTGGCCAAAAACTTACTTTCCACCGTGGGAATTAGGATTAGGACTCGATCCCCGGGGTTGAAAGTCCTAATTTTTGCTGACCGATTATATATCCTGCTTTGAGCTTCTTGGGCTCTCTGCAGATGATCCTTAACCAATGGCAAAATCTTAGCAATTCTATCTTGCATCTGGGCAATATGCTCTATAACACTCTTGTATGGGGTTGCCTCGGTCTCCCATACCTCCTTGGCTATATCTAGCAAGCCCCGGGGTGCCGACCATATACCAACTCAAAGGGAGAAAACCCGTAGAGGCTTGGGGCACCTCTCTGACCAAAAACATTAGGTAGGGTAACAAGTAGTCCCAGTCCCGACCATCTTTCTCCACTGCTTTCTTTAACATATGTTTTAACGTTTTATTAAAACGTTCAACCAGCCCATCCGTCTGTGGGTGATACACGGATGTTCGAATGTGCGAGATTTTAAGCAACTTACACAGTTCCTTCATCACCTTGGACATAAAAGGTGTGCCTTGGTCCGTGAGGATCTCTTTAGGGATTCCTGTCCTGGAAAACATATGAAAGAGATCCCGTGCAATATTTTTGGACGCCATATTTCTTAAAGGGACAGCCTCGGGTACCGGGTTGCATAATCAAGTACCACTAGTATGTATTGGTGCCCCCTGGCTGATTTCACAATAGGACCTACCAAGTCCATTGCTACCCTTTCAAATGGTATCTCTATAACCGGCAGCGGGACTAATGGACTGCGGAAGTGAGAAACCGGAGCATTTATCTGACACGTGGGTCAGGTTTTGCAATAATCCTCCACATCTCGATAAACCCCTGGCCAGTAAAACCTCTGGAGGATTCTTTCCTGGGTCTTGTCCATCCCAGGTGCCCACCAAGCACGTGGTTATGTGATAAACCTAGCACCATACTTCTATATGGCTTAGGTACCAGGAGCTGACTCACGGCCTCTCCCTTTACCTTAGTGACCCTATATAACAGGTCATTGTTCATGGCAAAATGGGGAAATCTTTCATCAGAGCCGGGCTCTTGTGGGATCTCATTCAGAACCGTTATATTTTCTCTGGCATGTTTAAGAAGTGGGGTCTCGCAATTGCTCAGTCCCAAAATTGCCACGGGACACAGGTAGGTCAGGGACATTCTGTTCCAGAGAACCATCATCCCCTCCCCCAACATCACTTGAAATGGAAATTCATCATTATCATTATCATCATCATTATCATTATCATCCCCTACGTTCAACAACACACTAGCATTGTGTTCCGCCCCTATGGACCTCGCAACCACCGTAGGAGTTTCATCACACTGTCCGGTAGAACCGTTTTTTCCCCAAAGATCCCAAAACAGGGGAAAGTCACGACCCAATATGGCGGGGTGCATCAGGTTCTTCACTACCCCCACTTCATACGAGATCTCCCCGAGTTTTGTGACGAAGTCCACGGAAGTTACCGGGTAGATTTGGTGTCTCCATGGATGCACACCACGCTCAGGTGTTTATCGGGGATGAAGTCCCTATCAACCAGGCTGGCATGTATCAGAGTCACTCGACTCCCAGAGTCTAGGAGGACTTGTACGGGGCAGCCATTTATAACCACCTGGGACACCTGTGGGCCATTCTCCTCGGTTGGGATGGCCACGCACACTGGGTTCCGCGAGGAGAGAGAGAAACCTTCCAGCATCACAGTCCATAGGTTCCCCCACTAGTGGACAGTTGGCTGAAATATGACCCCTTTCACGCATCTCCAACACTGTCTCAGGTCTGGTGGTTCAAACGGGGAGACCTTTCTAGGCCTGGGGACCCCCGACCGGGAAGCATTGGCCCTTGCCTCACACATGTCCCTTCGGGCCTGAACCCGTCTATCAGCAGCCCCCATGGCTCCAACAGCTGGAACTCTCTTACCGGGAGATGTCGGAGGCCGGGTACTCCGAAATGACGACCGCTCGGACGGCTGGTTGCGGGAGTAGTCTTTAGTGGCGGAGTACCTCTCTATCAGGCTGACCAGATGATTGGCGTCTTTGGGGTCTCCCTGTCTGACCCAGAGCTGCATCTCAGGAGGAAGGGCCCAGATGTACCTGTCCATCACTACCTTTTCGACATTTGGGCAGGGTTGCCGACGTCAGGCTCCAGCCACTTCTTTACCAGATAGATCAGGTCATACATCTGTGAGCGAGCAGGCTTGTCTCCACTGTATCTCCAGTTATGGACTCTCCTGGCACGGACTGCAACCGTAACACCCAGGTGGGCAAGAATCTCCATTTTTAGCTTGGCATAGTCTTTGCTATCCTGCTTGCTAAGGTCAAAATAGGCCTTTTGAGGTTCCCCAGTCAGATAGAGTGCGACCACCATGGCCCATTCAGATGGTGGCAGATTCTCCTTCTCTGCCAGTCTTTCAAATATGGCTAAATAAGCCTCCACATCATCATGAGGCGTCATCTTTTGCAGAGTCTGTTTTACCGCCTTCTTTACCGCGGACAACGCAGGTGACCTTGTGTCATCACTCTGGGACGAGGTGCCGAGAGCCTGGCGTAGTGCTGCAACCTGCTCCATTAATAGTCGATTAGTCTCCTGCTGTTGCACACTAGCTCTCGCCAAATGTTTAAGCAGATCCTCCATACTGTCAGACTTGTCTGTCCCAGCAACGGCAGCCTTTACCCAGGACATGCACACTCCAAAGTCTTTACCACAGTAATTTCAGCTTTTTTTCTGTGCAGACACTATTAGGGCTACTGTCTCTTTAAGGCTGCTTTGACAGACCCTTTTTTTTTTTCTCTGCTGCTGTTCTAGCCACTGTGCTGCCCACATTCGAGCACCAATTGTAGACTGTTCAGGGGATATAGCTCTGGGATCGCCATCTCGGGTAGACGGAGTGGCATAGAAACAGTTCAATCACAGACAGCAGTCCTGGTATAAACTGGCCGCAACCAGTTTTATTGAAAGTCCACAGCAAACAAACATAAACCAAATCATAAACCAAAATCCTAAGCCTGTCAGGCTACTAGCTAAACACAGTTAGTTTACCTCACTACCGTGGTCTAGGCTCTAGCAGCCTGGCCCAAAACAACACATGTTATGTAGTTACCAGCGCTTGGCTTCCAGGAGACTTCTAGCAGGTCTGAAGCCGGATTCAGACTGAGAGCTCTGTCTGTGTAACTCTACCACCTATTTCTGGCTGCTTAATTAGGCAGCTGTGTGTACTCAGGGTTGAGCTGCAAGCCTGTACTGGATGGGGAGTGGAGTGAACGTACTATATATTCCTTATGCAACCCAGCTAAGAAACCTGGGCGAGATATACACCCCGTCCAGTACACACCCTTCACTGTCTCACAAAAGTTATCTAACAACACTGCAATCCATGTGGCTCACGATGTAAATCATGTACTGGATAAATGTAGTTGAATTGTAACACTCTATATTATTTATTTTGTAAGAAGTGTAATGAATGATGTATGTTAATTGTACTTGTGATGCTTTTTATATCATTCTGTATGAATTTTTATATTATTGAAATGTCTTTGAGATGTAATTATTTTATTACAATAAAATCTTTTAAAACTTTTACAATACCGTGTCTTCTTTGCTTTTTTTTTTACAAACGTATAAAACACGCGCTTTATACTTGGTAGTGTTGTAACATGGCCATATACATAATATGCCCATACAATGAGCCTGGTGTGTTATAAAACTCATATAAAATGAGAATCACAGTATCAAACAATGCTGCAGAAACACAGGCTCATTTGCCTGTCATCGGGTTATCAAATAAGAGTAAACACACTGGTAGACTATAAAAGTTTGTCTTTCACATACATGAAATATAAAATGAGAAGCCCACTATCATATAATATTGAGCATTACACTATCATATAATGACCAAGTAATCGCATTTGATAGAGGCATACATAATATGCCATGATAAAATTCATTGTGTAACACAACAACATGATAATAATAGCCTGACAATCAAAGCTATTTTGATCGTGTCACTATCAAAATCATTGCGCTGTACAGCCACAAAATAGTAATAGCTATTTAATTGATAGCAACATTATCAAAACAATTAATTTAGCAAAATTAAATGGTTTGATAATGTACCTAGCAATTTTAATTGATACATTTATAACACAACAAAGTATTACAGGGGGAACGGCTTCACCCTGCAGAGGGGAGGGGTTACACACTTTGATATCAATTTGATAGGGGGTGGGACACCTGTCAAATTAAGTTTGACAAATGATAAGTCATCTTTACTACTCACACTAGCTTAGATGTGCTGGTCTTTCTGTTTGTCTATTTGTATCAAAGTGATCTCTCAAGTGGTGATCATCATCCTATCGCTAGTTCTGTTGGTCTGTCTCATATCCACATCATGGGGACTAAGTTATGCAAAAAAGAACTGACATGATGCTTCATCCATCACTCATAAGAAAACATGAAAAAAAATTATGTGAACCATAGGCACGGTTTTCTGCATAGGGACAGTGTCACAAAATCTGCAAACAATTCTATGTGAACACACCCTAGAATAATCAAAACCAGATAGTATATACCTATAATAAACCTTTATACAGTCTCTGACCCAACACATTTCACTTCAATAAACTACTGGTATATAGAACTATATGCATTTTTTTATTATATATTCTACGACAGTGCAAGTAAATCCTGGCAGTCACACTTGATTCTAGTATTTCTTCCATCTTTGGTTATTAAACTGTGTTTTTATTGAAGAATTTATAAACCTTTTTTTTAATTTTTGATGCTAAATAATAAGATATTCTTAGAACACAGCACCGTTATTGGTGCAAGGGCACAATTTAGTATTTAGTCCATCCGTATATTTTAGATTATACTAAACCAAGGGGCTTGATACATGTTACAGTTAGTCCATGGCTACCATGAATATCTTTTACAGGCTTGTTGGTGATCAACTGAACAGAATGGATTAGTGCTTTGATTATTTTCTTTTAACCTTTCTATGACTCAGAGCATTTCTTTCAACTCTACTGACAATCAAGAGGAACGGGCTGACGTTTCCTCCCAATTGCATTATCTAAACTCCAGCACTGCATTTTCACAAAGGCGGCTAGCAGGTAACATAAATAGTCATTGTCCCCCAACGTTAAATATCATTCATTGTATACAGTGTTTGTAATTTACCGGCTGAAGGGAAAAAAAAAATCCAGTGAAGAGTTATAACATTTACTTCTGGCACCACCTTGTGTTCATAATGTGTAGCACGTCCACCTCATTATTAATTATTATAGCACCATTTATTCCATGCAGCTTTACATGTGAAAAGGGTTGTATACTTTATAAAAAAACAAGTACAATAATCTTAAACAATACAAGTCACGACTGGTACAGGAGAGAGGACCCTGCCCGCGAGGGCTCACAATCTACAAGGGATGGGTGAAGATACAGTAGGTGAGGGAAGAGCTGATCATGCAGCGGTTTGGTGGTTACTGAAGGTTGTAGGCTTGTCGGAAGAGGTAGGTCTTCAGGTCCCACTTGAAGGTTTCCATGGTAGGTGAGAGTCTGACATGTTGGGGTAGAGAGTTCCAGAGGAGGGTGATGCACGGGAGAAATCTTATATGCATTGTGGGAAGAGGAGATAAGAGGGGAGGAGAGAAAGAGATCTTGTGAGGATCTGAGGTTGCGTGTTTGTAGGTACCGGGAGACGAGGTGACAGATTTATGGAGGAGACAGGTTGTGAATGGCTTTGTATGCCATGATTCGGCTTTTGAACTTGAGTATCTGAGTAATGGGAGCCAATGAAAGGAGAGGTCGGGGAATAGCGGGGGGATAAGTGTATTAGTCAGGCAGCAGAGTTTAGGATAGATTGGAAGGGTGCGAGAGTGTTAGAGGGGAGGCCACAGAACAGGAGGTTGCAGCAGTAGAGGCAGAGATGATGAGGGCATGTACTAGTGTTTTTGCAGATTCTTGGTTGAGGAATGTACGGATCCAGGAAATATTTTTGAGTTGGAGTTGGCAGGAAGTGGAAAGGACTAGGATATGTGGTTTGTAGGAGAAATCAGAGTCAAGGGTTACCCCGAGGCAGCGAGCTTGCGAGACTGGGGTGAGTGAGCAGCCATTTACTTTAATGGACAAGTCTGTTGGGTGTGGGGGTTGTGTGAGATGGGGTAACTATGATGAATTCTGTTTTGTCCGTGTTAAGTTTTATAAATTGAGCAGAGAAGAAGGATTAAATAGATTAGATATTAGTAAAAACTTTTTGACAGTGAGGGGTGATCAATGAGTGGAACATAATGCAATGAGAGGTGGTGAGTTCTCCTATAATGGAAGTCTTCAAACAGAGGCTGGACAGACATATGTCTGAGATAGTTTAGTAAATCCTGCATTGAGTAAGGGGGAGGTTGGACATGATGATCCTTGAGGTCCCATCCAACTCTAACATTCTATGACACTGTGATTCTAGGGACTATATTCTTAGCTGCCAGAAGGGGAAGGAGATCAATTCTGCTCATTACCCACCCCTAGCAGTACTCATGGGAAGCAAAAAACCAAGCCGATATTGTATTAACCAGTGGAAAGGTTTAGTGTCTCATTAAGGTAGAGGGGAGAGCGGGATTACGGCTTTATTGCGGATCCCTCTTGTCCTGTTCCTCTTTCACTTTGGCTTCATTTTTTTTCACTATTGCCTTTACACCTAAATAATCAATAGTAAGAGCAGTAACCCCAATATTGATTGCAGAATTTACTGCATCATCAGTGGCTTGACCAGCATCTTTTCCACACCTACAAAAAAAGTAAATCAGGTTATTTCTCAATGAAACAGTTAACGATGAAATTGGTAGAATTTGTACATCTACTATTTAAACCTGGCATTGCATTCCCTTCCTTACGAGATTATTGAGCTACCAGCCTCTAGTCAACTGTCCTTTCACCTGTTCCTTATCTTCAAGATTCTACTGCTGCTCTGTGTACCGACCCCTGGCTACCCCGACTATGCTCTGTGCTGCTCCTTAAAACCACATTGCTGCTCCGTGTACCGACTCCTTGGCTATACCTGACTATGCTACCTGCTGCCCCTAGTAGTTGCAATACCACTACTCCAACAGTTGCATTTATATTTTTGTCCAGTATAGATTCACTTTTTGGTAATAGCTCAAAAAAAATAGCTTGGAACTGCTTGGATAAATTCATATTTGCAACCATTAAAGTGGATCTGTTAGCAGAATAAAATATATAACGTTTGGGTAATCGCAGTTGTCAAAAAAAGTTCTATTAGTTAATAGGCGCTATTGCAAATATTTTGCATCGTTTTGGCTCATAATACTAAAGAATTAACCGCTACCTGTTCAATTATATACTATTGCATCATAGAGCAAAAACTTGCCATTTTTTGTTGCTGCCCCTTCCACAAAAAAAAAACCCACACAGGTATTCAGACCTACTTGTAGTTGACTGTATGCACAGTCTCTGAGGCCACACTCTTGATGACGTTCTTTGCGGCGTACTCTAAACCCTGCCAAACCGTTGCAAATCCTTTAAATAAAGCACAAAAAATGTAACTGTGGGAGCTGGATCAACAAAACCACAAATAATATCTTTATAGCCATGAACATACCTTGTATTCCACTTGTAGCTACCACCATAGCTCCATCCAGTGGTGATTTACCATCCTTGTCTTTCTTCAGTGATTCAGGGAGAAGTTTGCTGCCATATCTCTTCACATGTGGCCCCAGCTCTCTCCCAACACAACCTGCAACAGCACAGACTCCATCCACTAGGACAAAGAAACACCCATCAGTCATGGATACTTAGCAAAAAAAATCAAAGGTAAACTTACCAGTAATGCAGACATTACTTGTTACTAAGTAAACATTCATCTATCAAAAAAAAAAAAAAGAAATTACCCATAACGCCATTACCTAGGATGCATTTATCATCAAAGGTCAGGGGCCTAACTATAGTAGGTGCAGGGGCTGCAGTTCATCTTGTTCCTGGAGTCTAGGGAAGGCAGGCTGCCCAAATGGTCTGTTTGGTCCATTTCAATAATCAATACTAGTAAAGAGATTCTTTGAGAATGGGATAAAAATGGCCACCATCACATACCTCAAGCTGCAACCCATTTTAGTCTTGTCAGGATGGACTATAACCTGAAGAAACACCACTTGAGACGTGAACTATCAGAATAGTAGTATTGTAAGCAAACACATGTGATCTGCCCCCTCAACTGCAGAGCAGGGCTGTAACATGAGTAAAGAAAAACTTCTCATAGACTGATCACATTGGTGTTTTTCCTGTGGCTTTATCGTGCCCTGTTCTCATTTGTAAACCCATTCTGCTGAGTCAGTCTGACAGCTTTACAACAGGGCACAGAGACTGACTAAGCACGCAGTCAGACTGAAAGTAGACAAAAAAAAAAAATACCCCTCCATTGTGGTAAGATAGCTAAGGGAGGGTGGGGTTGCTTCTCCTGTTACAGCCTTGCTCTGCAGCTTGGTGAGCAGAGCAGGTAGGTTTGTTCACGATCCTGCTTCTCTGACATTTGTGACAGGTGTAACCAGTTCAGGGGGTATATAGCTCTGGGGATCGCCGTCTCGGGTAGACGGAGTGGCATAGAACAAGTTCAAGTACAGACAGCAGTACTGGTGCAAACTGGCGGCAACCAGTTTTATTTAAGTCCACAGCAAACAAACATAAATAAAACCATAAAACAAAATCCTAAGCCTGGCAGGCTGCTAGCTAGACACAGTTAGTTCCCTTACTACCGTGGTCTAGGCTCTAACAGCCTGGCCCAAAACAACACATATTATGTAGTTACCAGAGCTTGGCTTCCAGGAGACTTCCAGCAGCGTCTGAAGCCAGATTCAGACTGAGAGCTCTGTCTGTGTAACTCTACCACCTATTTCTGGCTGCTTAATTAGGCAGCTGTGTGTACTCAGGGTTGAGCTGCAAGCCTGTACTGGATGGGGAGTGGAGTGAACGTACTACATATTCCTTATGCGACCCAGCTAAGAAACCTGGACGAGATATACACCCCGTCCAGTACGCACCCCTTCACTGTCTCACATATCCCCCCCTCTTCTCCAGACCAGAGGGCTGGTCAATAACTCCAAAGAGACAGTGAACTCTGGACAAGGCATCGGCATTACCCTGTAACTTCCAGGTCTATGCTCTACCGAGAAATTGAATTCTTGAAGCGAAAGGAACCACCTTGTCACCCTGGCATTCCTTTCCTTGTTCTGCTTCATCCATGCCAGAGGAGCATGGTCTGACTGCAATTTAAATTTCCTGCCCAAGAGGTAATAACGCAGCGAGTCCAGCGCCCATTGATTGCGAGGCACTCTCGCTCCAGAATGGCATAATTTTGTTCAGCCGGTGTCAGTTTTCAACTTAGATACATGACCGGGTGCTCCTCACCCTTCACGACAACACCGCCCCTAACCCCACATTAGAGGCATCAGTTTGAACAAGAAACTCGTCCCTGAAATTAGGGGTGACCAGAACTGGTCTTTGACATAAAGCCATTTTCAAAGACTGAAATGCTTTTTCTGCCTCTGGATTCCATTCTACCATTTTTGACTTCCCACCTTTTGTCAGGTCGGTCAACGGGGCAGCAATTGAGGCATAACTTTGTACAAATCTGCGATAGTACCCAGTGATGCCCAGAAATGCTTTGACCTGTCATTTTGTGAGGGGTGTAGGCCAGTTCTGAATCGCCTCTACCTTATCGATTTGTGGCTTAATCAGCCCCCTGCCAATGACGTAGCCCAGGTACTTGGCCTGTTCTAGGCCAATTGCACATTTCTCTGGGTTTATGTTCAGCCCAGCTCCGCCTATGGAGTCAAGACGGCTTGTACCTTAGCGAGGTGGCTCTCCCAATCGGAACTGAAAATTACCACATCATCCAGGTAGGCAGCTGCATAGGCTTGATGCGGGCGCAGGATCAGGTCCATAAGCCTCTGAAAGGTAGCCGGGGCTCCATGCAACCTGAATGGCATCACAAGATACTGAAACAAGCCTTCAGGGGTTGCAAAGGCCGTTTTTTTCTTTTGCCTCATCAGACAGGGGTATCTGCCAGTACCCTTTTGTCAGATCGAGGGTTGTAATATAACGGGCATATCCTAACCTCTCGATTAGCTCGTCTACCCGTGGCATCGGGTATGCGTCAAACTTTGACACATCGTTCAACTTTCTAAAATCATTACAAAACCTCCATGTTACATTAGGTTTTGGGATCAGGACACCACTCGCTTTGGGCCTCCTCAATGACCCCGAGGTCTAGCATCCGTTTGATCTCAGTAGAGACTCTCTCTCTGCGGGCTTCTGGTATCCTGTACGGCTTCAGCTTGACCTTAGTACCGGGCTCGGTCTCGATATGGTGTTTCACGAGAGAAGTCCGGCCGGGCAACTCTGAAAACCTCTGCTGATTTTTCTGCAGAAACTCCCGTACTTCCTGTTTTTGGTGTACGGACAATGTCTCACCAATTGTCACAGGAGGTAGAGGTGGTTTTAGCCCTTTCTCTACTTCACCCGAGGCCAATAATGACTCTCTGTCCCTCCAGGGCTTGATCAAGTTGATATGATAGACCTGGTAGGGCTTCCGTCTCCCGGGTTGGTGTACTTTGTAGGTGACCTTGCTCATTTTCTGTACTATCTCGTATGGGCCATGCCACTTGGCCAAAAACTTACTTTCCACCGTGGGAATTAGGATTAGGACTCGATCCCCGGGGTTGAAAGTCCTAATTTTTGCTGACCGATTATATATTCTGCTTTGAGCTGCTTGGGCTCTCTGCAGGTGATCCTTAACTAATGGCATAACCTTAGTGGCCCTATATAGCAGGTTGTTGTTCATGGCAAAATGGGGAAATCGTTTATCAGAGCCGGGCTCTTGTGGGATCTCATTCAGAACAGTTATACTTTCCCTGGCATTTTTAAGAGTGCGGTCTCGCAACTGCTCACTCCCAAAATGGTCACGGGACACAGGTAGGTCAGGGACATTCTGTTCCAGAGAACCACTATCTTCTTTCCCCAACATCACCTGCAAAGGAAATTCATCATTACCATTATCATCACATAAGTTCAACAACACACTAGCATTGTGTTCTGCCCCTATGGACCGCGCAACCTCATTAGGAGCTTCATCACACTGTCCGGTAGAACCTTTTTTTTTCCAGAGACCCCAAAACAGGAGAAAGTCACGAACTAATATGACTGGGTGCATCAAGTTCTTCACTACCCCCACTTCATACGAGACCTCCCCGAGTTTTGTGACCAAGTCCACGGAAATCACCGGGTAGACTTTGGCGTCTCCATGGATGCACCCCACGCTCAGGTGTTTATTGGGGATGAAGTCCCTATCAACCAGGCTGGCATGTACCAGAGTCACTCGACTCGCTGAGTCTAGGAGGGCTTGTACTGGGCAGCCATTTATAACCACCTGGGACACCTGTGGGCCAGTCTCCTCGGCTGGGATGGCCACGCACACGGGTTCCGCGAGGAAAGAGAGGGACCTTCCAGCATCACAGTCCATAGGTTCCCCCACTAGTGGACAGTTGGCTGAAATATGACCCCGTTCACAGTATCTCCAACACTGTCTCAGGTCTGGGGGTTCAGACGTGGAGACCTTTCTAGGCCTGGGGACTTCTGACAGGGAAGCATCAGCCATTGCCTCACACATGTCCCCTCGGGGCTGAGCTGGTCTATCAGCAGTCCCCCTGACCCCAACAGCTGGAACTCTCTTACCGGGAGGTGTCGGAGGCCGGGAACTCCGAAATGACGACCGCTCGGACGGCTGGGCGCGGAGGTAGTCTTTGGTGGCGGAGTACCTCTCTATCAGGCTGACCAGTTGATTGGCGTCTTTGGGGTCTCCCTGTCCGACCCAGTGCTGCACCTCAGGAGGAAGGGCCCAGATGTACGGGTCCATCACAACTTTTTCGACCATTTGGGCAGGGTTGCTGACGTCAGGCTCCAGCCACTTCTTTACCAGATAAATCAGGTCATACATTTGTGAGCGAGCAGGCTTGTCCCAACGGTATCTCCAGTCATGGACTCTCCTGGCACGGACTGCAACCGTAACACCCAGGCGGGCAAGAATCTCCGCTTTCAGCTTGGCATAGTCTCTGCTGTCCTGCTCGCTAAGGTCAAAATAGGCCTTTTGGGGTTCCCCAGTCAGATAGGGTGCGACCACCATGGCCCATTCAGATGGTGGCAGATTCTCCTTCTCTGCCAGTCTTTCAAATATAGCTAGATATGCCTCCACATCGTCATGAGGCGTCATCTTTTGCAGGGTCTGTTTTACCGCCTTCTTTACAGCGGACAACGCAGGTGACCTTGCGTCATCACTCTGGGACGAGGTGCTGAGAGCCTGGCGTAGTGCTGCAACCTGCTCCATTAACAATCGGTTAGTCTCCTGCTGTTGCACACTAACTTGCGCCATATGTTTGAGCAGCGCCTCCATGCTGTCAGACTTGTCTGTCCCGGCAACGGCAGCCTTTACCCAGGACATGCACACTCCAAAGTCTATACCACAGCAATTTCAGCTTTTTTCTGTGCAGACACTATTAGGGCTACTGTCTCTTTAAGGCTGCTTTGACAGACGATTTTTTTTTTCTTTGCTGCTGCTTTAGCCACTGTGCTGCCCGCATTCTCCACCAATTGTAACCAGTTCAGGGGTATATAGCTCTGGGGATCGCTGTCTCGGGTAGACGGAGTGGCATAGAACAAGTTCAAGTACAGACAGCAGTACTGGTGCAAACTGGCGGCAACCAGTTTTATTAAAGTCCACAGCACACAAACATAAATCAAACCATAAAACAAAATCCTAAGCCTGGCAGGTGCTAGCTAGACACAGTTAGTTCCCTTACTACCGTGGTCTAGGCTCTAACAGCCTGGCCCAAAACAACACATATTATTTAGTTACCAGAGCTTGGTTCCAGGAGACTTCCAGCAGCGTCTGAAGCCAGATTTAAACTGAGAGCTCTGTCTGTGTAATTCTACCACCTATTTCTGGCTGCTTAATTAGGCAGCTGTGTGTACTCAGTGTTGAGCTGCAAGCCTGTACTGGATGGGGAGTGGAGTGAACGTACTACATATTCCTTATGCGACCCAGCTAAGAAACCTGGGCGAGATATACACCCCGTCCAGTACGACCCCTTCACTGTCTCACATAGGTCTTAAGCAGTATTTCTTCCCCCTAAAAGCAGTCTTTGCAGCTTGATGTATGTGATGGCGGCCATTTTTGTCACATTCTTGGAGAACCCCTTTACAAAGACCTGTTGTTGGAGATTTTGCATTGTGGCACACAAGCTTCAAGTTACACAATTGACAAGGCTTTAGCTCTACTATTCACTTCAAATAACTTTTAAAAGGAAAGCATACTTTATATCTTTACCTAGGAAGTGACTGACTTTAACTGCTCCACCGGTGGCTTGCTTGGCTATGTGAAGCCCTTTGGCCACTGTGGGATTGACCTCCATAGGTTTATCCTCAGGCTGTATGTGCTCTCTTAACTTGGTAGCGCCTTTGTGAATGCTTTTTTCAGTCAATTCTGCTCCTTTAACGAGACCCGAACTCAGCCAAGAAGCTCCTAGATAACGAAAATAAAATATTAAAAAGACATTGAACCATAAAATTGTGCTGCCAAGTCTGCATACCAGCAGTACAGAAATGTATGACCATATACATTAAAAAAGTTAGCATATTTCGCATTTCTACATAGGGGGTTTCTAAATCCAGAATCATGTTTTAGACACATGACCGATACTGCTTTAATTTTAAGTGAGTTTTCCAGTGTAGAGCAGCAAAGTTGGAGTACAAATTGTACTAGAGTATGCCTTTTTTGATGGCTTTGAGAGGATCAACAACGTCTAACACAATACATTGTATGGTCATGAAATGGGTATAGACGTCTCCCATTTATGGTCAGCAAACTGCCTCCCAAAAGGCGGATCCAACCAGTACAAAACATTCACGGCATCAATGCTCATCTTCTTTAATTTACCGGCACACCATCAATATACAGGGAATAAACTACAAGTATAAGGTTTTGACCCTTGATCTCTTACGACAGCTGGGGTTTTAGAGTGAACATTTGGATTGAGGACACCCATTTTTCATGACCATCCATTGTGAGTTAGTGCTGACATGTGCATAATTAAAGGGAGTTTCAGGGCTGAACATACATTTCTGAAGTCACCATATGTGACTGCTGAATCCCGACAGTGTTCAATATCCACACTGTCAGGATTCCCCGCTGTCATAACGTGACCCAAGTATGTGATTTGCCTATTCTTGGTCACGCTCAGACTCACTTTTCTTCTGCTTCTCTCAATAAAACATTGAGAGGAGGAGGAAAGATTGCCAATTGGGACATGACGACTGTTGTGAATGTGTTGGAGACGACTTCGGAGTTGAGGCACCCTCCGGTGGTTGCTGAGGGTATTGAACCAATTGAGGAATGGGTGTCAGGTGGGGCTGACTGGCCTGATATAAGTGAGCTGGCCTCCCATGATCCTCGGCGGTAATCAATTGTTGCTTCCAGGTCTTTGTTGGAATTTCAGCTTGCTTTCCTGCTATCATTCAGATAAGTGACTTTCTGGGTTTTTTTCTGTGGTTGGATTTTCCTTGCTTTTTGCAGTCTTGCCTTGGACTTCAGCCGGGTCCCCTTTGGGGGCTTGCGCTGCCCCTGTTCTCATTTTGTATTTGCACTTGCTCTCTGTTCCTGTGATATTTTTTACTGCTGGGTAGCTGTGTGTCACACCAGAGATCTGATATAGGTGGTCGAGATTGTGTGGTCTCAGGTTTTTTGTAATCAGAAGTGCTGGTATTTTTGTTAGGGTTTTTCTGGGTTGCAGACAGAATTTCTCTCCTGTACTTTGCTTTCTAGACAGATTTGGGCCCCAACATTTGCTCATTCTATTTTCTGTCTGTGTTCGTGTTTTCCTCTTGTCTAACCGCCATTACATGTTTGGGGGCTTCCTATTTCTTTGGGGTATCTACTCCAGGGCAGTTAGCTTTCCTCTTTCTATCTTCAGGTGTAGCTAACTAGGCGTCTAGGATCACCGTAGGTACGCTCCACGGCTACTTCTAGTTGTGCGGTTAGTTTAGGGATCTGCAACCCATTAGGTCCCAGCCTCTCTGGTGTCTTGCTGCTTTGGCGGTATTTTGCTCCTGTCCTCCTCAGCTACCAAAACATAACAGACGACCACTTGAGCAGACCGTAAAGAAGTCTGACATTTATGTTTAGCCTGGAAACCCCTTTAAACCTCTATCAAAAATATAATTACAATCTATAAAAGTAGTCACCAAGCGGTGGTTTCGACATCATATGTGCCTGACCACATGACAGTATGTACTAACTGCAATACAGCAGTCACAATGATAAGATTGCAAATATCAATGCGTCAAGTTTCATCTTGAAAAGGGTTTTACTCTTTCAACTTTTGCAACTAATAAGTCCTTGCTGGGATCTAGGGGTTTAAAACTCTATAGGTGACAGGTCCACTCTTGGGTACGGTCCTTGTTAGGGCATGAGCTACTGCACGGGGCACGACAGTGGAAGGAGCAGTGTTTTCCACACCCCATGCTCCTGCTCCGTTCTGAATGGTCCATCTTCATTGCAGTGAGACTAAATCATATTCCTTTTATTTGAGCACTGTTATTATTGGGACCAATGTATAGGTCCCTACTAGAGTTGAGCGACTTTGGTCGGATCGGGTTTCGGACCACCCAACCAAAACAAAATTTGAGTCGGACGAAACTGGTCCGACTAGGGCAAAAAAAGTCGGAGTTTCGTCCGACTCAAATTTTGTTTCGGTCGGGTGGTCTGAAACCCGATCCGACCAAAGTCGCTCAACTCTAGTCCCTACATTTTATCTATGACACTGTGGTTATTATGTGTTGTCTGGTAAGACTACATTTAGGCATAGTTTATCATTTTTAACTATATTATTAAAAAAGTTTTATATAATTCATTTTGATTCTGTCCTTGCTTCTTATCTGATGATCTTCTCTGAGAGATCTGTCACCGCCATCATGGTTAGGGGTCTTTGTGTTGCTTATTGATCCAAGTCCTGGATCTGTTATAAAAAAAATCAGCCAATGGTCCGCCTCACCAACTCTATTGCTCCGTCTCCACCGCTGCAGTGAGGGACCGGCGAGGAGCTGATGTTATTATTGTTCTACATTGGCAATGAGAAGTAGGTAATAAAAATAAAAATCCTCCCGTTCTTGAGGGGAAAAAAAGTACGAATTTAATACAAATAATAAACACAAAAATTGAGCTTGGTATACATACAGCACATAAACGCACGTTCACATTGGCCATAAAGCATACAAAAAGCAAAATGAACATAAACCTTTAATATTAGATAGCGTAGAACCATCCCAAAAAGGGTCACCTTGCTGACTGTGGGATGGCTTTTATGCTATTTTTGATCGAAAACAGTATTACTTAGAACCTTGTGTTATTGAAATTTACTTTTGCTTTTCATTTATTTAATTACAGTTTATGGGTTTATGTTCATTTTGCTTTTTGTACGTTTTTCATGCTTTATAGCCAATGTGAACATGCGTTTATGTGCTGCATGTATACCAACTTAACCCAAGCTCAATTTTTGTGTTTTTTTTTTTTTTTGTATTTTTACATTTTGTGCAAGCCAAGGCATGGCCTCCCTTCCTTGAGCTGGAAATTACATTTAAATAGCTTCCCAAGACTGGTGTCCACAGGTCAGGACCTGGTGCTTTGTCTGCCCTTATTCACACTGAGGTTAACTAACACATGGTAAATTTTTTAATATTAAACCGTGTAGGACCATTCCGAAAAGGGTCACCTTGCCAACGTTATGCTATTTTTTTATCAAAAACAGTATTACTAAGAACCCTTATGTTATTTAAATGAACTTTTGCTTTTTACCTATTTAGTTACAGTAGGGTTTATGTTCATTTTGCTTCGTGTAGGTTTTGTAAATTTTTAATAAGTAGTAAATTGCTAAGTTGCATTTTTTGCCAAGCAATTCTACCCTTTAACAAGATAAGACTAACCCTTTAATTCTCAATATGTAACAGCATGTATAAACGCATGAGAATGGTCCCCTTGTATCTGTCTGTCCCATTCATGTATAGTTTACTCCACTGCCCTACCGGCAGCGTGGCCGTGTGCATGGACCAGTGTCATGGAGATGCTGGAACATGGCAGCGATACCAGAACATAGGTATGAAATTCAGGACATTGTTCAGGAATCTGGGTACTTCTATTTCTTTCTATATCATAAAAAGAATTTAACCAATTCCATAAGGGAAATATGTAAATTGTCTCTTCAGAGAGGAAGAGAATTAGAGCTCTAGTGCCACCTATAGGAAGTAGCAATCCTAAAAGTCAATGTTAACCCTTTAACGAACCTTGCCACATGACTTAGGGTTAAAAGCCAAAATCAGAATCTCAGTTTGCAGACACTGTGTTTTGGGGTACTGCCCCACGTCAATGCCAAGTGTGAGATCTGGTTTGGCTGTGTGAGAGGCGTCTGACCGGTATCCAAGGGGTAACTGACGAGGGGCAGTACCCTGAAACACAGTGTCTGCAAATTGAGATTAAGGTTTCGGCTTTTATCCTAAGGTTAGGTTCACATTTGCGTACGTGTGGAGCATATCATCTGCATACGCAAACGCATGCAAAAACGTATGCAAACGCATGTTTACGTAGTGGTTTTTAATCCGCATCATCTTACGCATGACGCCAAAAAAGCGCTGCGTGTGTATGCGTTTGTATGCGCTTTTTTGCATGTTGTTTATGCGCATGCGTTTGATATAACAGACACCAAAAGGGCGTGTCTCATGAAGAACGCATGCGTATCGAACGCATCCGTACGCATGTCCTTGCATACCAATGCGTTTCCATAGACAGTAATGTGATTTTTTGACACATTCATCCGCATGATTGCGCATATTTGACGGATTTTTGACGCTTCAAAAAAAATCCAACATGTTGCGTTCGCTGGACACCACGAAATGACGCATGTGTACGCGTTTGCATGCGAACGCATGTAAACTCATGTTTCTGCGTACACCATGTTAAGGATATATAAGCATTAAGCATGCGGATCTATGCGGATGAAGCGCTGCACACACAGACGCAAATGGGAAACCAGCCTAAGTCATGAGACTCGTTAAAGGGTCGACATTGACTTCTAGGATTGCTACTTCCAATTGTTCTCTTCCTCTCTGAAGAGACAATTAGCATATTTTCCTGAGGAGCATTGCGGCTTTAAGTCTCCTCACCTCGACATGCTTAGCATGTCAATCTCCGCAAGGAGAAACAATTCCCCTTGGATACCAATTCCATAACAATGTTACTACATTTCATTCAGCTTCTTCTCAGATGTTTTCCCTTCTCTTATGAAGATTCATGCATCAGTAATAGTCATGGCTCCGGTATCTTTACCTTGGCGAATTCCCTGGGCCACCTTCTCACTCCATGGAGGTTGTTCTTCCTTCTCTTTTGGTGTCGGCTCAGGCTCAGGCACAGAAATCACGTGTATTGTCCGAGTCAGGTCTATGGCTTCACCTGATGCTTCACTGGGCTTCATAGGAGAAAGAATATACAATTCAGTAAACCTCACGAGTCGATACAGCCGTCCTGTCTGTGTAATATTTAGTTTTCCTTTTGCAATATTTCGTAGACAATGTTGACCTCCTTTCCTCCCAAGTGGATCCCTTGGGGGCCGGGACACTATGTACAGCACAACTGACTATAGAGGAGCAATCATCAATGCATTTATTAGTATCTTCCACTCCCAGGACGCACCATAACTGCCAGCCAAAAATCAGCTAGTGGTCTACCCCAATCCTCAATATAAATATACAGATATGGCTTGGTTGTATTATATGGGGGGAGGGGGTTTAAGTTTCATGGTCAAGAAATACCCCCTCTAATGTACCGTAATTAGGGTCTACGTCCAGAAATGGGTCAGAAATGTGCATTTTCTGTCTTAGCACAACTGTGAAACAAGGGATGGAAACTTATATTCTTCTGCCTGATTGCAGCATCTCCAGATTACACATTGTGAGGTTTGGAAACATTTTATGTACAAAGACGACATTGTCCCAATTGAAGGCGCATTGAATAATTAAGGACAAAGGGAATAAACATGATCCAAAATGTACGTATCCATTTACTAAGATGACTGAGAAAAATCAAAAAGAAAAATCAACAATTATCAGTGCCCCACAGACATTAGGATCATCAGCTTACAGTAGATCTGTCGCACCGCCTTGTTTCTGGTCACTACAGATCTATCATCAGACTATGCGACCACATGTGAGGACAGGTTAGTTGTGCCATTTGGCTAATAGGTGTAACCAGAGCAGACAATTATGAGTCTGGTGTAGCCATGAGAGGAAAGCTTCGCCCACCCTGATTATTATGATTCACAGGTCACTGTATGGTCACATACACAGCAGCCATCAATCACTGCCACACAGGGCAGGAACACGCGGCTTTATTCTTCGATTGCTGCAATTAGCAAAACGTCAGAATATTTTTGTTGCAGTTTTTGCTGCAAAGACGACAGATCTGTCGCTGTATTATACGGCCTCCACATAGACAACATTCTGATGACAGATCTGCTTTAGCTCCTGGATCCTGTAGGTGCGACGCAGAAAATACTGCAGTCACTATATCAAATCAATATCAGAAAACCAGCAAATAAAACTCTGTCTGCCCAAATCATGTACATCGTATGACCGGTGTGATTTTTCTTGCTTTTCACTTACTTGAATTCTCAGGTCGGACATCTGTTTCATTAGGTCTTCAAAGAGCTCCAGATCTGCTGCTGGGAGCTCAGCGGAGAGTACTACCCCCACGTAAGAGCCGGGGAGCTGCGACATCAGGTCTGGGAACATGTACACCCCATTATTAGAGAGTAAGACTGGAGACTGGTTAGACATGAGCGGGTACAGCCAGTCACACACCTGCCAAACAAAATGAGTATAAGCATTATTCTAGAGAGTTTTTCATTTTTGCACCCTCCTATGTAACATTACTAAATGGGGCCACTCACGGCCGCGGATGGCTGCAGGAGCAGCTTTCTATCACATGTACCATTTTGGGCTGTAAATATGGACCAGAATAGTGTAGGATGTGCGGAAAAGCGGCCATGTGCGCTAGCGATACAGGTTGAAACTCACTACTTCTATCATCACCCCCAGACAAAGTCTTCTTTCACAGAAGCTACAGCAACGGCAGATATAAGTGCAGTGCCAGGTCTTGCTACTATCTGTCTGCTTTTTTGCAGTAACATGGGCTCACGCAATTTGATCACATTGTGCTCCACCTCAGATTTAGAAGTCTATATAGCCATAATGCAGTCCTGAATGTTTATAGTCAATGTTGACATCTACCTTGGCATGCTCAGAGTGTGGTTGTATTGGTTGGTGTGCTGTAGCAAAGGAATCAACCTGTGCATTTATATTATTTTGCTCTGAGGCGCTGCTCAACTTAGGTTTTTTTGTGAGGAGGGGGGGGGGGGAGTATGACTGTGGAGCCCAGCTGTGCTTGGATCCACATATCCTAGAAGGGTGCATGAAGGATTCGTCCACTAGAGGTCTCGCTACATTCACACACCTTCACCCTTCCTCAGCCCACCAGGTGGAGCCCTGATAGGGATATAAAAGAGGGTGAAGGCAGGAAGTCAGGCAGTCTGTCTGCAGGGCAGAGTGAAGTGAAGTTGAGAGCAGAGTCAGTCTAGCAGATCAGGCTAAAGAGCTAGGAGCGTGCCGACGCTCTAGAGAGCGGCAGAAGAGGCAGCCCACCAACTGCCAGTGTGTATAGCCTAGTGAGGGCCAGAGTAGGCCGAAGGCAAGAGGAGAGAGTAGTAAAGGGGCAGAAGAGCCTTACCAACTCACCCCAGCAACTATATACCGGACGCCGGGTCCGAGCCTACAGGGATCTCCGCGACCCAGTAGGAGACAACCGGAATTCTGAGGACTACAGGACTCAGGAGCACTACAGAGCTGATACGTAACAGAGCCAGGGGACACGGAGTTCCAGCAAGCAAGGAAAAGCAAGCAGGGAAAGTGTACAACAAGAGAAGGCCCTACCACAAGGTCAGCCGGGTGCAGGATAGAGACAAACTCAGGCCTAGCTACAGGCAGGTCGGAAACTGATTACAGAGAGGCAAGAAACAGGAGGCCCTATACCTGCTC
This sequence comes from Oophaga sylvatica, assembly GCA_033576555.1. NCBI lineage: Eukaryota > Metazoa > Chordata > Amphibia > Anura > Dendrobatidae > Oophaga > Oophaga sylvatica. Next base: position 67,380,183 of record JARQOD010000002.1, on the reverse strand, counting down.
ACTTGGGAGAATCTGGATGTGCACCCATCACCCTACAGTGCCCCGGGATGTTCCTGCACTATCTCCAGTAAAGGTACTGAAGTGACTTGTGTGTGTTCCCCTTTATTGTTCCTATCCTGCCGGATCCCCTCCGTCCTGCATCCCTACCCATATGCTGCCCTGACGGCCCGCTCCACCTGTGGAGAACGATTCCATCTAGCTGCCATAACACCGGCCTCAGTGGACTGCTGCAGCGCTGGTGATCCTCACCAGACACCACAGGTGGCGTCACGATTCAATTGACATTATCCCCTGTAAATACAACCCCCTTTTTGGTGAGTCCCAGGGCCACTGACCGAGCTGCAGCTACCATGACATCCCCCATAGCAAACGACGGGCTCGGTGCCGGGTACCCCACGGCCCTGGCGGGCGACTCATGACTACCTCCATTTTTGATGGGCACTCCTCCCATTTCATCTTAACCTGTTTCTTAATTAGAGCTGGATCCTATCTGCCCGTTACATATATAGGACTAGGCCCTGAAGAGGCAAGTTTGTTAGTCTAGGATCCCATCTAGAGGGCACCTTCCTGCTGTTTGATGGGCACAGTTGTATCACAAGTTGCTCCAATTTATAAATATATAGTGTTGGCAGATAATATATAACCGGTGGCTCTAGTACTGGAAGGTTTTGGAGATACTACAACTCCTTCTTTTTTTGCATATTGTGCCAAATGTACAGCTTACCTGGAGGAAGGCAGGCGGGTGGTTCGGGTCCATTTCACTACTGGTGTCCATAAAGTTAATAATACGGAGATACCCTGGATATGAAGGGGCGCTCACTAAGCCATCGGGTGTTACATAGAAAATCTGGACTCCCCTGGTATAAGAATCAGTTCTTCTGCGTCTACTCCCAGACTCTGCACTGGTGGTGGCTGTGTGGGCATAGCATAAAACTCATCTCCGAATATCGAATGTTCCCAAGACTCAGTCCCATAAGAAACAGTGTAATGTCCATCTGTGGCCTGGGGCGTATATGCTGGGGGTGCGATGACCCCCGCTACATGGGGAGCCATAGCTGCTCCACTGTTTTGTGCTATACACGAGACTCCATTCACTGGCTCTGAAAGGAATGGCAGTAACGTTGGTAGTGGTGGCCTTTCAGGTTTCTCCTTCTCTTTTGGTGGCAGTGATGGATATACCGTTGGCACTGGGGCAGAGGCACCCACAGTGGGAGGGTTTGCAGGGGGTCCCGACATGCTCTGCTGTAAGATATTCAGTCTGGTATTGATGTTCTCCAGGGTCTCTCGCATCTTCCCTTGCATTTGTCTGGCGGCATCCCAAGCTGATCCGGTGCACTCAGGTCCCTGTAAGGAGACACTTAGTCCTCGTATCAGATGCTCCTGGCCTTGCTTGTAATAGTTGCGAGCTTCTTCATTGTATCCGGTCTCATCTGTGTTCAACCCTTTGTTAATGTAGACAAACGCTTTCCTGTATTCTTCCTCAATACTTCGTAATAAAGCGTTGTCCTGCATCTCCGCTAGGGGCTGCTTTTCCATTACTGAAAAAAAACAAAAGTGACACATTACCGAAGAAAATATAACTCCAGTACATAGAAATGGCATCACTATCCATATGGCTCATTATAGAAGAGCTGAAATCATCATTCATCTTTTTACTGATGCAGGATATGGACATCTTTGGGGGAAAGTTTTATTTTTGGGGGTCTAAAAATATTTTTTGCAATTGAATTATTTTTTTAAACTTTTGTTGGGAGGTGCTGGTAAATTTTTTTTTTGCATTACGAGTAAGCGACTGCCTCCATACTGGCTGAGTACTCCTCCTATTGCATCGGTCTAAGGCAGTTTTTAATTTTGCACCACTTTCCTTTCACCACCTCGTTGGATTAAAGAAGCACTCCTCCTACAATCAAAGTTTTTATACTTTTAATATATTGCAATCATCATACTATATAGCGCTGTGTACTTTACAGTTGTTCATTTTACCATTCTACACAGTTAATTTTCCATTTTTTTTGTTTTTACAGGACTATTTACAGTTTCATGTGCTACAGAATTGGTAATGTAAAAATCAGATGCCATGTCACAGCATGCTGCTATTTTTTTTCTTCCTCCTATAGCATTGGTGTCTCTCATCTTCCTCTTGACAATACCTCAAAGATTCTCTATGGGCCTAAGGTCAGGCGAGTTTGCTGGCCAATCAAGCACAGTAACATAGTTAGCAAGGTCAAAAAAAGACATTTGTCCATCTAGTTCAGCCTATATTCCGTCAGAATAAATCCCCAGTTCTACGTCCTTCTAAAGAACCTAATAACTGTAAGAAACAATATTGTTACGCTCCAGGAAGACATCCAGGCCTCTCTTGAACCCCTCGACTGAGTTCGCCATCACCTCCTCAGGCAAGGAATTCCAGATTCTCACTGCCCTAACAGTAAAGAATCCTCTTCTATGTTGGTGGAAAAACCTTCTCTCCTCCAGACGCAGAGAATGCCCCTTGTGACCGTCACCTTCCTTGGTATAAACAGATCCTCGGAGAGATATTTGCATTGTCTCCTTATATACTTATACATGGTTATTAGATCGCCCCTCAGTCGTCTTTTTTCTAGACTAAATAATCCTAATTTTGCTAATCTCTCTGGGTATTGTAGTTCCCCCATCCCCTTTATTAATTTTGCTGCCCTCTTTTGTATTCACTCTAGTTCCATTATATCCTTCCTGAGCACCGTTGCCCAAAACTGTACAGAGTGCTCCATGTGCGGTCTAACCAGGGATTTGTACAGAGGCAGTATAATGCTCTCATCATGTGTATCGAGACCTCTTTTAATGCACCCATGATCCTGTTTGCCTTGGCAGCCGCTGCCAGGCACTGGCTGCTCCAAGTAAGTTTATCATTAACTAGGATCCCCAAGTCCTTCTCCATGTCAGATTTACCCAGTGGTTTCCCGTTCAGTGTGTAATGGTGATATTGATTCCTTCTTCCCATGTGTATAACCTTACATTTACCATTGTTAAACCGCATCTGCCACCTTTCGGCCCAAGTTTCCAATTTATCCAGATCCATCTGTAGCAGAATACCATCTTCTCTTGTATTGACTGCTTTACATAGTTTTGTATAATCTGCAAATATTGATATTTTACTGTGTAAACCTTCTACCAGATCGTTAATAAATATGTTGAAGAGAACAGGTCCAAACACCGACCCCTGCGGTACCCAACTGGTCACAGTGACCCAGTTAGAGAATATACCATTTATAACCACCCTCTGCTTTCTATCACTAAGCCAGTTACTTACCCATTTACACACATTTTCCCCAGACCCAACATTCCAATTTTGTGTACCAACCTCTTGTGTGACACACTATCAAACGCTTTGGAAAAATCAAGATATACCACGTCCAATGACTCACCTTGGTCCAGTCTATAGCTTACCTCTTCATAAAAACTGATTAGATTGGTTTATGGGGAATCACTCCTGCCAAACCAATGCTGATATGGAGTTAAACAGTTATTCTCATTGAGATAATCCAGAATAACATCCCTCAGAAACCCTTCAAATATTTTACCAACAATAGAGGTTAGACTTACTGGCCTATAATTTCCAGGTTCACTTTTAGAGCCCTTTTTGAATATTGGTACCACATTTGCTATCCGCCAGTCCTGTGGAACAGACCCCGTCGCTATAGAGTCCCTAAATATAAGAAATTTGGTTTGTCTATTACATTACTTAGTTCTCTTAGTACTTGTGGATGTATGCCATCCGGACCCGGAGATTTATCTATTTTAATCTTATTTAGCCGGTTTCACACCTCTTCTTGGGTTAGATTGGTGACCCTTAATATAGGGTTTTCTTTCTCTCTCGGTATTTCACCTAGCATTTTATTTTCGACAGTGAATACAGTGGAGAAGAAGGTGTTTAATATATTAGCTTTTTCCTTGTCATCTACAACTATTCTTTCCTCAAAATTATTTAAGGGTGATATAGTTGAAGAACAGTTTGGGATTGGTTTTACTCTCCTTAGCAATGTGCTTCTCTGTTTCCTTTTTGGCAGCTTTAATTAGCTTTTTAGATAAAGTATTTTTCTCCCTATAGTTTATTAGAGTTTCAACGGTGCCATCCTGCTTTAGTAGTTTAAATGCTTTCTTTTTACTGTTAATTGCCCCTCTTACTTCTCTGTTTAGCCACATTTTCCTATTTCTTATCCTTTTATTCCCACAAGGTATAAACCGCTTACAGTACCTGTTTAGGATATTCTTAAACATTTCCCATTTATTATCTGTATTCTTATTTCTGAGGACATTGTCCCAGTCAACCAGATTAAGGGCATCTCTAAGCTGGTCAAACTTGGCCTTCCTAAAGTTCAGTGTTTTTGTGACTCCCTGACAAGTCCCCCCCAGCGAAAGACAAGTGAAACTACAATATTGTGGTTGCTATTTTCTAGATGCCCGATGACCTGCGGATTTGTTATTCTGTCAGGTCTATTAGATAGTATTAGGTCTAAAAGTGCTGCTCCTCTGATTAGATTCTGAACCAATTGTGAAAGATCATTTTTCTTGGTTATTAGCAGAAACCTGTTGCCTTTATGGGTTTCGCAGGTCTCGGTTTCCCAGTTAATATCCAGGTAGTTAAAGTCCCCCATAACAAGGACCTCATTATGGGTTGCAGCTTCATCTATCTGCCTTAGTAGTAGACTTTCCATAATTTCTGTTATATTTGGGGGTTTGTAACAGACCCCAATGAGAATTTTGTTACTATTTTTCCCTCCATGTATTTTGACCCATATGGACTCGACAACCTCATTCCCTTCGCTAATATCCTCCCTTAAAGTGGACTTTAGACAAGACTCTTCATAAAGACAAAGCCCTCTTCCTCTCCGATTTTTATGATCCTTTCTAAATAGACTGTAGCCCTGTAAGTTAACTGCCCGGTCATAGCTTTCGACTAACCATGTGTCGGTTATTCCCAGTATGTCATAGTTACCTGTAGATATTTCTGCTTCTAGTTCTTCCATCTTGTTTGTCAGGCTTCTGGCGTTTGCGAGCATGCAGTTTAGAGGATTTGTTTTGTTCCAATCTCCTCCCTATGGATTGTTTTAGAACTTTTCTTAACTCACCTCCGAGTATGTTTTTTTTTGTCTTTTTTGCCGCACCTCATATCCTTCATCAGTATGTTTTCTGGCTTCATGTTCGTGTCTAACGTTTTTATTCCCGTCCCCTCTTCTTCTAGTTTAACACCCTCCTGATGAGTGTAGCGAGTCTTCAGGCGAATGTTTGTTTCTCAGGTTTGTTGTGGTGTAATTCACACCGTGGTCCAGGAATCCAAATCCTTGTTGTCTGCACCATCATTTTAGCCAGTTGTTCGCATCAAGAATCCTGTTCCATCTCTTGGTGCCATGCCCATCTACTGAAAGGATAGAAGAAAAAACTACCTGTGCACACAGTTCCTTTACTTTCTTCCCCAATTCTTCAAAGTCCTTGCAGATTGTCGGTAGGTCCTTCCTTGCCATGTCATTAGTGCCAACATGTATCAGAAGAAATGGGTGGACGTCCTTGGAACTGATGAGCTTTGGTATCCTATCAGTCATATCCTTGATCTTCGCACCTGGGAGGCAGCGTACTTCTCTTGCGGTTATGTCCGATCTGCAGATGGCAGCTTCTGTGCCTCTCAATAGTAAGTCTCCACCACGACCACTCTTCTTCACTTCTTAGCTGTACTTTCTGTTGTCACTTCTGGGTGTTACTGTGTGCCCTTTTCATCTTTGCTTGCTGGTAGTGCCTCATCCTTAGATGTGCCATCTTCGTCCTCCACAAGGCCTTGGTAGCTGTTTCTCAGTTGTGTGGTTGGTGACGTCTCCATGGTCTTCTTGCTTCTTTTGGTCACATGCTTCCACTCGTCTGCTTTAGGAGGTTCTCTGACACTTTCTTCACCTTCAGTGACCACTAGAGATGCTTCTGTTCTGTCTAGGTAGTCTTCATTTTCTTTGATGAGTTTCAAAGTTGCAATTCTTACTTCCAGACCCCGCACCTTTTCTTCTAAAAGGGCCAGTAGCAGGGCCGGACTGGCCATCTGGCAATTCTGGCAAATGCCAGAAGGGCCTGTCTGGTCGTAGGCTGCCTTGTCTGCTACGTTGTTAGCAGAATCGGTGTTCTAAAGACACCCATACTGTTAAGAGTTATGATGGATCACAAAGTCGCTGACCCCATCACTTACCCCAGCAGGCCACGGGTATCATTAGAAATATTAGTCTTGTAGTAAATCTTGCTTTCCGACATCCAGGGTAATATTAGTAGTAATATATGCAATCGGTTGCTTGGACAGGGACAGCATGGGCCTGTGTGATTTTAAATGCCAGGGCTGAATTTCAGCCCCAGTCCGTACCTGGCCAGTAGTCTACACTTCTGGCAGGTGAAGTTGGATTCTTCTTCTGGTTGATCTGTGAACATGTAGTACATGTTGCAGCTCACCATGTAGGTTGTCACATGTGCCATGTTGCTCCTAGATCCTGCTGACTTGCTGTGTGTCTTCCTTCTTGTGTAATCTACTGTGTGTAACCTTCTTGTGTAATCTGCTGTGTTTTTTCCTTCTTGTGTAATCTACTCAATCAGCCAAGCTTTCTTGCAATAATGTCATAGAGGCAAAAATTTGTAAAGCGCACGGTTTGGCGATGCTTTCCAAGCAGCTGGTCCTGGCTGTACCCAACGATCTTTTTGCTGAGGGAGACTCTTCACTTTTCCCAAAAGGCACCTGGAATATGCAAATTGTCCTCCTCAAGCTTCAATCCCTGGTTTGGCGATGCTTTCCAAGCAGCTGGTCCGGCTGTACCCAACGATCTTCTTGCTGAGGGAGATGCTTCGCTTTTCCCAGAAGGCACCTGGAATATGCAAATTGTCCTCCTCAAGCTTCAATCCCTGGTTTGTTTTTAAACCATTGTGAGACAGTGAGTGAATATGTGTTGAATGGGGTGTACATTTCACCTAGGTATAAGGGAAATGTGTGGCTTTGTAAACCTAGTGGTAGAGAAAGGTCACTACACCTCACATTCAGCACACACTTGCAGCTCAGGCCTGAAATCACTCAGGTGTTAATTAGGAGACCAGAAGTAGGTGTCTGCAAACACAGTGTTAGAGCTAGCTTAGCCCGGACACAGGGAGGTGTCCCGGCACAAGAAGCAGTCTCTAAGAGTGTGGGAGCTGTCTCCGTCTGGACACAGGGAGGTGTCCCGGCACAAGAAGCAGTCTCTAAGAGTGTGGAAGCTGTCTCAGCCTGGACACAGGAAGGTGTCCCGGCACAAGGAGCGTCTCTAGGAGTGTGAGCTATCTCCGTCTGGGTGCAGGAAGGACCCCGAACACAGGAGTAGTCTCAGTGCGAATCCGTGTGAATAGCGGCTGAATAGGAGTGGATCTCTTTCAAGTCTGGACATGGAAGGTGCCTTCAGACACAAGGAGGAGTATCTGTGAAACTGCATACTGGTAACATATATCATATGTGTTGTTTTGGGTCAGGCTGGTAGAGCTGGGACCCGGATAGACAGGGCAATCGATCTATGTGTAATTAGTGGCTAGACAAGCCCAGGTTTTCTGTTTATGCTTTGTTTTATCTGTTTGCTGTGGACTTTAATAAAGCTGGTTGCGGCCAGTTTTCACCAGAACTGCTGTCTGAATGAACTGTTTCCGGGCCATTCTGTCTACCCAGACAGCGATCTCAGAGCTATATCCCCTGAAAATGCTACAATTGGCGGAGAATGCTGGGGCAGCGCAGTGGCTGATACAGTTAGTGCTGGAGGGTGCATGCAGCACAGAGGCTTAAAGACAGCAATAAAGGTGAAGTCTGTTGAAATACAGCAGAGAAAAAAAAAAAGGTGTGTCAAGAGAAACGTCTGTTTGGAGAGACAGTGGCCCTGATAGGGTCTGCAGAGAGAAAATGTATGCACAGCAAAGCTGAACTTGTTGTGAAAATGACTGTGGAATGTGCAGCAGCAAAAGAAAAGTCTGTGGAGCAGTCTTAAAGAGACAGGAGCCCTAATAGACTTTGCAAAGAAAAAAAAAAAAAGTGTCTGCACAGCAGAGCTGAAATTTTCTGTGGAAAAGACTGTGGAGTGTGTATGTCTTGAGTGAAGACTGCCGTTGTTGAGACAGAGAAGTCTGACAGCATGGATGACAGCATGGAGGCGCTGTTTGAACAAATGGCACAAGTTAATGTGCAACATAAAACTGCCGGGGTTGAGACAGATAAATCCGGCAGTATGAAGGAGCTCATTGAGTACCTGGCCCAGGCCCAGCGGATCATGGAGCAGCAGCGCCTGCAGCACCAGCAGTGCATGCAGCAGTACCAGCAGCAAATCCTGCAGCAGCAGCAGGAGAATAACTGGGTGTTGGAGCAGATTGCAGCTCTCAGCACCTCGTCCCAGAGTAATGTTGTGAAGGCACCTGCCTTGTCCGCTGTAAAGAAGGCGGTAAGACGGTCCCTGAAAAAGATGACACCTCGTGATGATGTGGAGGAATATCTTACTAAGTTTGAGAGACTGGCAGAGAAGGAGAATCTGCCCCTATCTGAGTGGGCCATGATGGTCGCACCCTATCTGATTGGAGTGCCCCAGGTGGCCTATGCTGACCTGAGCGAGCAGGACAGCCAAGACTATGCCAAGCTGAAAGCGGAGATTCGTACCCGGCTGGGTGTTACGGTGACAGCCCGTGCCAGGGGAGTTCATGACTGGAGATACAGTTGGGAGTCTGCAGTCAGCAGGCTTGATTATGGAGTTGAAAAGGTGATAGTGGACCGCTACACCCAAGCACGTCCTCCTGAGGTACAGCCGTCTGAGAGGTCGTCACTTCGGAGTTCCCGGACGCTGAACTCTAGCGGTAAGAGCGTTCCAGCTGTTGGGGACATGGGGTATGCTGATAAGCGGGTTCAGGCCCGAGGGGACATGTGGGTGGGAGAGTATGATGGACAGTGTTGGAGCTGGCGTGAAATTGCAGCCAACTGTCCAATAGAGGGGGAGCCTATGTGTTGTGATGTTGGCAGATCCCTCTCTCCCTGCGCAGAACCTGTGTGTGTCCACCTCAGCCGAAGAGACTGGACCACAGGGGTCCCCGGTGGTTGTAAATGACTGCCCAGCACAGGCCCTCTTGGACTCAGAGAGTCCAGTGACTTCCGTATGTGACAGCCTGATTGAAAGGGACTTCATCCCTGATAAGCACCTGAGTGTGGTGTGCATCCATGGAGACACCAAAGTCTACCCAGAGACTGCCGTGGACTTGGTCCCCAAACTCGGGGAGGTTTCATATGAAGGGGGGGTAGTGAAGAACCTGGTGCAACCCGTCATATTGGGTAATGACTTTCCCCGGTCTAAGGATCTCTGGGGGAAGGGTGATTCTGATGAACAGTGTGATGAAGCTCCTATTGAGGGTGCGCAGTCCCGAGGGGCGGAACACAATGCTAGTGGGCCATTAAAATTATGTGATAATGATGATGACCATGATAATGATGATGATGATAATGATAATGATGATGATGATCATGATAATGATGCTGATGCTGATAATAATAGTGATGATGATCGTGATAGTGATGATGATACTGATCATAGTCATGATAATGATATTGATAATAATGATGACTGTGATAGTGATGAAATTCCTTTGCAGGTGATGTTGGGAGACGAGGATGGTGGTTCTCGGGAACAGAGTGTCCCTGACTTACCTGTGTCCTGTGACAATTTTGAGAGTGAGCAGTGGCGAGACCCATTCTTAGGACGGCACAGGAAAATATGATTGTTCTAAATGAGGTTTCCCAGGAGCCTGGCTCTGAGGAGAGGTTTCCTCATGCTGCCATGAACAATAACCTATTGTATAGGGACACTGAAGTCCAGGGAGAGGTCGTGAGTCAGCTCCTAGTACCTGAGCTATATAGAAGTATAGTGCTGGGGTTGTCACATAGTCACATACTTGAGGGACCAGATGGTGAAGTTAATGTTGTGGATGACATGTTAACTAAGGTTCCAGATCAAGATGTGAATGAAAATGAATTGTATAACACTGACAGTGAGCAGGATGTGAATGAAAATGAATTGTATAACCCTGACAGTGAGCAGGATATGAATGAAAATGAAGTGTATGGCCCTGACAGTGAGCCAGATGTGGCTGAGAAAAAGGGGTCAGATAGTGATAGTGAATCATCTGATGACCATAGAGCGACCGGTGCAAATGAGGAAGGCATGGTAGCAGAGGAGGTTGAGAGTCCTGAGAAGAAAGCTGATGCTGACCTTACAGCCAGACAGAAGATGGCATCTGAAGATGTTTTACAGTTGGCCGGTTCCCTGGCGAAGACTAAGGTGAAAGGAGGAGAGCTGAGCTTTAAAGGCAGGACTCTGAAACTGAACACAGCACAAGTGGATGCTGTTGAAGATGAGAAGTTGCCGGTGTGTGGTGTAGATCTGCATCATGCCAAGGACTCTGAAGGTGATGCTGCAGAGGTGGAAAAAGCCATGGAAGTGGTGGTCACCAAGCCAGATGCCTCATCAGAAGCTGAGGTTTCAAGTGAAGCTGTGAGGAACCAGGCTGAAGATATGAGGACTGACGGTAGGGCTTCTGGGCATGTCCTGCCAGAAGAGCCTGAAGGAGGGGAACTGGAGAAAAGTGAAAAACCCCCTATACCTTCTGTGATAGTTGGTGACACATGGTCAGTGCACCAGGGACAGGAGGTACGTGAATTTCTGAGGAAGAGTCAGCAGAAGTGTTCTGATGTGCCGGGTCGTACTTCTCTGGCCAGGCACTATATCGAAATTGAGCCCGGCCCTAAGGTCAAGATGAAACCGTGCAGGATACCTGAGGCCCGCAGAGAGTATAGGCCTGGGAGGGTACAGGGTAGTGCGGATGCTTCAGATGAAGAGAAAACTGATGTTGGCGATGACAGTGGTGAAGATGAAGCTGATGAGGGCCATGACTGGTCCAGAGTTCACTGTCTCTGTTGGATTGTTGACCAGCCCTCCGGTCTGGATGACCAGCCCTCCGGTCTGGAGAAGAGGGAGGGGATATGTGAGACAGTGAGTGAATATGTGTTGAATGGGGTGTACATTTCACCTAGGTATAAGGGAAATGTGTGGCTTTGTAAACCTAGTGGTAGAGAAAGGTCACTACACCTCACATTCAGCACACACTTGCAGCTCAGGCCTGAAATCACTCAGGTGTTAATTAGGAGACCAGAAGTAGGTGTCTGCAAACACAGTGTTAGAGCTAGCTTAGCCCGGACACAGGGAGGTGTCCCGGCACAAGAAGCAGTCTCTAAGAGTGTGGGAGCTGTCTCCATCTGGACACAGGGAGGTGTCCCGGCACAAGAAGCAGTCTCTAAGAGTGTGGGAGCTGTCTCAGCCTGGACACAGGAAGGTGTCCCGGCACAAGGAGCGTCTCTAGGAGTGTGAGCTATCTCAGTCTGGGTGCAGGAAGGACCCCGAACACAGGAGTAGTCTCAGTGCGAATCCGTGTGAATAGCGGCTGAATAGGAGTGGATCTCTCTCAAGTCTGGACATGGAAGGTGCCTTCAGACACAAGGAGGAGTATCTGTGAAACTCCATACTGGTAACATATATCATATGTGTTGTTTTGGGTCAGGCTGGTAGAGCTGGGACCCGGATAGACAGGGCAATCGATCTATGTGTAATTAGTGGCTAGACAAGCCCAGGTTTTCTGTTTATGCTTTGTTTTATCTGTTTGCTGTGGACTTTAATAAAGCTGGTTGCGGCCAGTTTTCACCAGAACTGCTGTCTGAATGAACTGTTTCCGGGCCATTCTGTCTACCCAGACAGCGATCTCAGAGCTATATCCCCTGAAAATGCTACACCATGTATTGGTACTTTTGGCAGTGTGGACAGATGCCAAGTCCTGCTGGAGAATGAAATTTCCATCTCCAAAAAGCTTGTCGGCTGAGGGAAGTATGAAGTGCTCTAAAATTTCCTGGTAGACGGCTGTGCTGACTTTGGTCTTGATAAAACACAGTGGACCTACACCAGCAGATGACATGGCTCCCCAAACCATCACTGACTGGTCTAGTGTGAAGTTTCCACAATCAATGATGGTTTGGGTAGTCATGCCATCTGCTGGTGTAGGTCCACTGTGTTTTATAAAGACCAAAGTCAGCACAGCAGTCTATGTCTTATATTATTCACTCACTTCACCTTTCTGACATCAGCACGAGTGGTGGGAAAATGTACCTAAAATTTCCCACGGCGCTCGTGCCGACGTCACATACGTGAGGTGAGTTCATTGGCCGTGATCTCACAGGACCTGTCAGACGGCACCGCGAGCAGGAGAGCTTTCTCACGCTCGCTGTGCCGTCAGACAGGGTATAGCAGTTCACAGAAAGACACTGAGCACACAGTGCTCAGTTTCTCCGCTGGTTGACAGGCTGCATGGTCGAACCATGCAGCCTGCCATCTAGATGTAGCAGAACTGAACGCGTCGTTGGACTAACGGACTAAAAGTATCTCTGCGGAAAGGTGAGGAATTTTGTTGCTTTTTTTAACTCTTTTGCAGATGACGAGGGCATCGAGGGACTGGGTGAGGTCGTAAGTATGGTTTAATTAAAAATATTAAAGGAGTTTGTGTCTTTCTTTCAATTAATGGACTTTTTTGGGTGTCTGTGTTTTCTTACAATGTGACTATGGGGTTAGTAATGGGGGCGTCTTATTGACGCCTCTCCATTATTAACCTCGGGGCTTAATGTCAACAGACAATACAAAGGTGACATCAACCCTTCCAACTATTACCCGACTTGCCACCACTACAGGGTAAGTGGGAAGAGCGAGGCTAAGTGCCAGAATTGGCGCATCTTAGAGATGCGCCTTTTCTGGGGCGGCTGAGAGCTAATGTTTTTAGCCAGGGGCAGGGGCCAGAATCCATGACCCCTTCCTAGGCTATTAATATCAGCCTGCAGCTGTCTGCATAGCCTTGCTGGTTATTAATTATAGGGGGACCCCACATCATTTTTTGGGGGGGTCCCCCATTTTAATAGCTAGTAAAGGCTAAGTGTACAGTTGTGAGCTGATATTAATAACCTGGGAAGCTCCATGGGTATTATCCCCTTCCCAGGCTATAAACATCTGCCCCAGCCATTGGTTTTCCCTCTGGTGGTTATGAAAATTGCGTGGGAGCCCACTCCATTTTTTTCCAAAAAATAATCTTTTATTAATTAAATAGATGTACAGTAATTTGCACACACACTGTAATAACTGTATTTGTCACTGACATCTATATATCTACCTATTCTATTTGTATTTACTGTATGTACGCCATCTCTTCTATCCTGTCGGCTCCTGCAGTGGTTTTACAGAACACAGCAGATGAATTACCGTCTTTCTACTATCTATCTTTGCAATATAAATACATATATATATATATATATATGTGTGTGTGTCACTGAGATCTATATATCTATGCATTCTATATGTATATATCTATTCTATTTATTCTAACCTGTCAGTGTGATTTTACTATATGCGGCACATGCATCGGACAGCACCCATAGGCTTGTATTGGCGAGTCTTGGCCGATTCTCGGTGCCAATAGCAGCATTCTGCGATTTTACATGCACGATGAACACGCTCAAGAGAATAAACGCTGATGTGAGCTGCCCCATAGCTTAATTCTGGTCCGAGTGCTATGCAATGTTTTCTCGCATAGCACTCTTCCATATTCTACGGTAGTGTGACCCCGGCCTAAAGCCAATAATGCTGGATGCTCCTCACCCACAAGAAGAAAGAAATCACAACTGTTCATAATCATGTTGGATGCTGTGTTTCCTAGAAGTCTTTTTTCTCTCTGAAGAGACAATTTGCATATCCTATACTCCAGTGACAGCAGTGCTCGGACAGCCAGTTCTTGGCAAACCTATTGAACATATGGCTCCTTTATTGTATAGTAATATAATCGTATCCTAACAAGTGAAAGACTCTAAATCTGCACAAAGGGCTCTGTACTGAGGAGTTGTGAGCGCTGTATGACCCCGCACTACCCACTGGATATTGCCCGCCTAAGGCTACTTTCACACATCAGTTTTTTTGTGTCAGGCATAATCCGTCGAATACCTGAAGGGACGGATCCGGCGCTGAAATGAAAAAACTGATGCAACGAATCCGTTTTTCTGCTGGATCCGACCTGAACTTTTGAACCCCGGAAAAAAAAGTTTTGCAGCTGGAAAATGCAGGTTCGCATGTCCGGGGACAGTGGAAAAAGTAGTAGTAGTAGTAGTAGTAGTAGTAGTAGTCCTAGATTGATGCGCCGATTCAGGCACTATCAGGCGGGTCCGGAAAAAAACAAAAACATTGCAGTGACCGTTTGGTCCGGCCGCCGAAATGTACATTTCCGCCGGATCCGGCCAAAAACGGATGCAACGCAATGACATCAGGCGCGATACGGCGCTAATGAAAGTCAATGCCAAAAAAAACGCATCCAGTACCGGATCCGATTTTTTAAAAACACGCCGGATCATGCCTGACGTCAAAATGATGTGTGAAGCAGCCTATGCCTGACACAAAAAAACTGATGTTGAAGCAGCTTATGCCTGACACAAAAAAACTGATGTGTGAAGCAGCTTAGGCTCTGAGCACATGGCATCTTTTTCAGGTGGATTCCATTCGGAACCTGCCCGAAAACGTACAGCAGAAGATCCCTATGAAATGGAAATAGTGCCCAGCAATGTAAAGCGACATTGCTCTGCACGTGATCCGTCTTATGTCACTTCTATTACCGCTCCAGGGTTCATTAACTCTAAAGCAGTTAAAAGAAGGGACGTTCTCATTCATCGGGCGGCTTCTGCTGGGAAGTCACCAGCTCCCCAAACTTCACTGTGTAGAGAAAGAAGTCAGCACTGGAGCCGCCGCAAGAATGGCAGCGAAGTCTGAAAAGAAAAGGGAAAACTCGGCAACTACAAGTATATTTAAAACAAACATTACATTCTCATGATGAGCTTTGATGTTGCAGATTTTCTGCACCTATTAAGTAAAATAAGTTCTGTGATTTTTTTCTCAAAAATGTACAGCATTAAAAAAAAAACTCACCAAAAACTCATCATGGAAACGTAGCCTAATGGGGTTTTCTGGTTTTGAAATATCTGTCCGTCAGATGTAGATGTAGGATGTATAAAATAAAAAAAGCTCTTTACTCGCCCTCTCCGAGTCCAGTGCCGACTCTCCACCACTGCTTCTTGTGTCTTTATGCAGCATTGACATGATGTCGGCAGCGCTGCAGACAATCAGTGGTGACAAAACAAGCCTCTGAGCCCACTGATTGGCTGCTGTGCACACTGCAGACAACAGATCAAGGGGAGAGTTACATTATAAGGGGCAATATATGATACACATTTCCCAGACTGATACTATGTGTCTTACCCTGGAATAGCAGCATCACACAACCACACAGACACAGATGTAGCAGAGCTGAGCTTTTTCTTTAGAGCTGTGTTACTAGCGACTAGTTATGGGTCATAGGGGAAGTTTTCCTACAGTACTATGTAAAAGCACATAATGCATTATTGTAATCTAACAATCTCGGCTCTGCTACGTGTGTAACAAATATCTGCACAGAATTGGTCTAGCAGGAATAAGGCTGTAGTAATGGTCACATGACAGCATTGTAGTAGAACCAGTAGTCCCAGCAGAGTTGTGGTATGAGCTACAGATATAGTGGCCTGTGTCCCCACCCCGCCAGCATTCCCAGCCTCCCATCACCTGGTGCTACTTACAGCAGGGTATACAGGTGCTCCTCTCTGTGTGAGCGCTGTCACTGCTCTGTCAGTACTACACCTCTTCTTTTACATAACTCTGCTACACCGCCCAATCTCCCTGCATGCACCTGAAACAGGTATTCCTTAAAGGGGCAGCAGCATATTTCAACTTAAAGCAATGGCAATGTACTCAAAAATGTATCAGCTGAAAAATTATTTCTTTGTCGTCTGCCCTTGTTGTTACCCCCAGTATAAATAAAAGCAACATACAGTTGTGCTCAAAAGTTTACATACCCCGGCAGAATTTTTGCTTTTTTGGCCTTTTTTCAGAGAATATGAATGATAACCCCAAAACTTTTCCTCAACTCATGGTTAGCAGTTGGGTGAAGCCATTTATTGTCAAACTACTGTGTTTTCTCTTTTTCTATCATAATGACAACCCAAAACATCCAAATGAACCTAATCAAAAGTTCACATACACTGGTGATTTTGGCCTGATAACATGCACAGTAGTTGACACAAATGGGTTTAAATGGCTACTAAAGGTAACATCCTCACCTGTAACCTGTTTGCTTGTAATCAGTAAGTGCATAAAAGCTGAGGGAGTTTCTGGGATCCAGACAGACTCTTGCATCTTTCATCCAGCCACTGACGTTTTTGGATTGTGAGTCATGGGGAAAGCAAAAGAACTGTCAACGGATCTATGGGAAAAGGTAGTTGAACTGTATAAAACAGAAAAGGGATACAAAAAGATACCTAAGGAATTGATAATGCCAGTCAGCAGCGTTCAAACTGTGATTAACAAATGGAAAATAAGGGGCTCTGTAAAAACAAAACCAATGTCAGGTAGAGCAATAAATATTTCGTCCACAACTGCCAGGAAAATTGTTCAGGATGAAAAGAAAAATTCACAAATAACATCAGCGGAAATACTGGACTCTGAAAAATAGCGGTATGGCTGTTTCAAGATGCACAATAAGGAGGCACTTGAAGAAAAATGGGCTCATCGGAAGAGAGACATTAATGTGCAAATGCCACAAAGTATCTCGCCTACAATACGCAAAACAGCACAAGAGACAAGCCTCAAAACTTCTGTAACAAGGTAATTTGGAGTGATGAGACCAAAATTTAACTTTTTCGCCACAACCATAAACGTTACATTTGGAGAGAGATCAACAAGGTCTATGATGAAAGGAACACCATTCCTACTGTAAAGCATGGAGGTGGATCACTGTGTTTTTGGTTATGTGTGAGCTATAAAGGCACACGAAACTTTGTCAAAGTTGAAGGAAAGATGAATGCATCATGTTATCAGTAAATACTGGAGGCAAATTTGCAATCATCAGCCCGGAAGCTGCGCATGGGATGTACTTGGATGTTCCAACATGACAAAGATCCAAAACACAAGGCCAAGTTGACCTGTCATTAGCTACAGCAGAATAAAGTGAAGGTTCTGGAGTGGCCATCTCAGTATCCTGACCTCAATATCTTTGAGCCACTCTGGGGAGATCTTAAGTGCGCAGTTCATGCTAGACAGCCCAGGAATTTACAGGAACTGGAGGCGTTTTGCCAAGAAGCTTTACCATCTGAGAAAATAAAGAACCTCATCCACAACTACCACAAAAGACTTCAAGCTGTCATTGATGTTAGAGGGGGCAATACACGGTATTAAGAAATGGTCTCCAGTACCTTCCGCTGATCCCCTAGTCCATGAACTTGTGCGGCCGTAGAAAACAAGGTCGCAGCGTTCCCAGAGTCAAATGTGAGCTGGCGTACAGCAACCGGCAGGGAAGGCCGCAGAAGTATGTCTGGTACTAGGTCACAGAGCATGCGGCACCTCTGTTATAGTCACAAGGAACATCGCTCCTCAGCAGTCCCGCTGGAGATGGCGGGAGCCGACAACAGCAGCCTGTCGCGGCACTGGTACTCAGGGGACGGAGCACGCTGCTCACCAGGCTGTGCACTGCTGCTGATTCACGCCAAACTCCCTGCTGCTGCACGCGCTTTTTTTTTATCTGGCCCCTCCCTACCAGGGTCATGAGGTTGGTCCGATCCCTCATTTCTTCCCCCAGGCAATATGGGAAGTAGCCTCAACAGTTCCGGACCCGTCTCAGTGCAGTTGCCCGCAGACCGGTCTTCCTCCTTACATGTGGACACGCACGGTCTGCAAAAAAATATAAGGACACTAGCTGAAGAGCCCGGCACTGCCTGGGCATAGTAACTAACTACGGTTAGTTATAACTAATTATAATGATTATATCTATATATATAAAGCTGAGTGTATAGCCCGGCCCACTCCTCATAGCCACATTCACTATAATATCCCACACAATCCCGTCAGCCAGAGCCGCCAGACTACTACTCCTAATATCCCACATCATTCTGTCAGCCATAGCCAACGGACAACTACCACTAATATCCCACATCATCCCGTCACAGCCGCCAGACTACTCCCCCTAATATCCCACATCATCCCGTCAGCCAGAGCCACCGGACTACTACCCTAATATCTCACATCATCTCGGCAGCCAGAGCCACCAGACTACTACCCCTAATATCCCACATCATCCCGTCAGCCAGAGCCACAGGACTACTACCCCTAATATCCCACATCATCCCGTCAGCCAGAGCCACTGGACTACTACCCCTAATATCTCACATCATCCCGTCAGCCAGAGCCACCGACTACTCTCCCTAATATCCCACATCATCCCGTCAGCCTGGGGTCAGAACCAGAGCGCTGAGTGGATTTGCCCTGACTTCCATACCAATGATCCCTTTAATAGAAGCCTGGGGTGAGAATCAGAGCGCTGAGGGATTTACCCTAACTTCCATACTGGAGATCCCTTTAAGAGGGGCCTTGGGTCAGAACCAGAGCATTCAGTGGAATGGCCCTAACTTCCATACCAATGATCCTTTTAAGAGACCCTGGGGTCAGAACCACAGTGCTGAGTGGAACAGTCCTAACTTCCATACTGGGGATCCCTTTAAGAGTCCTGGGGTCAAACCAAAGCACAGACTGGATTTGCCCTAACTTCCATACCGGAGATCCCTTTAAGAGGGAAGGAACGGGAGGGGGGATTCATTTCTGTCATGTGTGCTCTGCTCCTTTCTGGGGGCAGACAATGGCTGGAGCTTATGTTCCCGGGATGTAGATTTCTCCCACCCGGTCAGTGTCTGCTGAGGTGTTGTGGAGTGGGAAAACTGTTGCTCATAGCAACCAATCACAGCTCAGCTTCTTTTAAACAGCTCTGGTGAAATGAAAGATACTTAGTGATTGGTTGGTGATACACACACAAACATTCAATTTTATATATATAGATGTGAACATCCCCAGAGACGATAATGGGTATGAGCTTCATCTGTGAAAAACACGTATAGAACATGAGCATGGAAAAACGACGTCTCTATGAGGCCTTAAGAGTTCCTTTTTAATTAGAAAGATTTCCTAATTGATTATCACCTCCACTTCTGGTATCCTTATTCAACTTTCTTTTCTCTAGCAGATAGCAGAATCTCACTTTTTTACAAGAATGGCAATCTCAGTCATAAGAACAGTGCGTATCCGTCTACAGCCATTTCCTACGACTACACCATAGATAATGTGATCACTTATTACGGCTGATAAGGAATTTGGTATCTTACAGAGTTTATATCCATCTTACTGCCATACTACTTGTACTTTGCACTCTGGCTGATTGTAAAAGAGATATGTAATAAAAGAATTGCTATAAATTAGTTTTAACCCCTTAGTGACCGGGTCAAATTTTTTAAATCTGACCAGTGTCCCTTTATGTGTTAATAACTCTGGAACGCTTCAACAAAATTGTGATTTTGAGATTGTTTTTTTGTAGCACATTATATTTTATGATAATGGTAAATTTAGGTCAATATGTGTTTTGCTTATTTATAAAAAAAAATATCAGATATTTGACAGAAATGTAAAAAAAAAGCAATTTTCAAACTTTGAATGACTATCCCTTTAATCCAGATAGTCATACTACAGAAAATATTAATAAATAACATTTACCTCATGTCTGGTCTAAATCAGCACCTTAAAATGTTCTTTTATTTTGTTCGCATTTTAGGAAGTCTAAAATTGTAGTAGTTATTTTTCAAGGAAATTTACAAAAAAATTTTTTTTTAGGGACCTTATCCAGGTTTGAAGTGACTTTGGGGGTCACATATATTGGGAAACCCCCACAAGTGAGACCATTTAAAAAAAAAAACAGCATCCCATGACATACTGAAAACTGCTGTCAGGTACTTTATTAACCCTTCAGGTGCTTTTCAGGAATTAATGCAATTGGCATGACAGGAATGAGCAAATGTATTTTTACCACCTAAATGTCGCTAACATTTGAACAGGCCGCTATAGTCAGCAGACGCTAAGGCAGCTATTTGGCCATGATTTGCTATGGCAAACATCAGGACCACACAATCATAATCTCAGGGTGCCGATGGGGATAAAGAGGGAGCCCCCCACACTCTGTTAACCATTTATATGATGTAGTCACTATTGACAGCAGCATCTAAGGGTTAAACAGCCATGGATGGTGCCAACACTGATCGTGGCTGATGCAGCAGGTTGTCAGCTATAGTGTACAGCCAACGGCTGCTGGATTGTCACCTGTATAGGGATGCTATTCTCTTACATCGCAGGTCAGTAAAAAGACGTATTGGCGGTCAGTAAGGGGCTTTAAATAGTCACCGTTACAATATTAATACTTGCGTTGCTTTTTTTGGCTCCAAAACAATAGTAAAATTCCACTTTGTGTTAAAATGTAGCAGTAATGGCTGTCTTTGTGCCCAAACACAGTAGTAATGCCCCTCCCAGTGGCATCCATACAGCAGTAGCATACACCATTTCTGCCCTCACACAGATTAGCCTCATTCAGACGTCTATGTTACACGTACGTGTTGTATCTGTTTTTTTCTCCAAGGATGAAACACGTACCCATTATAATCTATGGTGCTATTCACATATCAGTGTTTTTCTAGTATCACCGGTGACAACTGCCGATACAAGTCTATGGTTCCATGAAAAACATGTACAGCATGATGTAGGTACATAGACCCCAATTACAATAATGTATCACTTAGTTTACTGGGTGCAGCAGTTTTCTCTGCTGCAGATCTAGCAGAGCTCAGAATGCTGATCTGTGTATAACCCGACCACACCATTGATTGGCAGCCTTCTGTGTACAGTCATGGCCAAAAGTTTTGAGAATGACACAAATATTAATTTTTACAAAGTCTACTGCTTCACTTTTTCTAATGGCAATTTGCATATACTCCAGAATGTTATAAAGAGTGATCAGCTTAACAGCAATTACTTGCAAAGTCAATATTTGGCTAGAAAATGAACTTTATCCCCCAAAACACATTTCAACATCATTGCAGCCCTGCCTTAAAAGGACCAGCTAACCTCTTTTCAGTGATTGCTCCATTAACACAGGTGTGGGTGTTGATGAGGACATGGCTGGAGATCAATCTGTCATGATTAAGTAAGAATGACACCACTGGACACTTTAAAAGGAGGCTAGTGCTTGGCATCATTGTTTTCTTCTGTTAACCATGGTTATCTCTAAAGAAACACGTGCAGTCATCACTTGCAATGCACAAAAATGGCCTAACAGGGAAGAGTATCGCAGCTAGAAAGATTGCACCTCAGTCAACAATCTATCGCATCATCAAGAACTTCAAGGAGAGAGGTTCCATTGTTGCCAAAAAGGCTCCAGGGCGCCCAAGAAAGACCAGCAAGCGCCAGGACCGTCTCTTAAAAGTGTTTCCGCTGCGGGATCGGGCTACCAGCAGTGCAGAGCTTGCTCAGGAATGGCAGCAGGCAGGTGTGAGTGCATCTGCACGCACAGTGAGGCGGAGACTCTTGGAGCAAGGCCTGGTCTCAAGGAGGGCAGCAAAGAAGCCACTTCTTTCCAGAAAAAACATCATGGACAGACTGATATTCTGCAAAAGGTACAGGCAGTGGACTGCTGAGGACTGGGGTAAAGTTATTTTCTCTGATGAATCCCCTTTTCATTGTTTGGGACATCAGGAAAACGCCTCATTCGGAGAAGACAAGGTGAGCGCTACCACCAGTCTTGTCTCATGCCAACTGCTAAGCATCCTGAAACCATTCATGTGTGGGGTTGCTTCTCAGCCAAGGGAATCGGCTCTCTCACAGTCTTGCCTAAAAACACAGCCATGAATAAAGAATGGTACTAGAATGTCCTCCAAGAGCAACTTCTCCCAACCCTCCAAGAGCAGTTTGGCGATCAACAATGCCTTTTCCAGCATGATGGAGCACCTTGCCATAAAGCAAAGGTGATAACTAAATGGCTCAGGGAACAAAACATAGAGATTTTGGGTCCATGGCCTGGAAACTCCCCAGATCTTAATCCATTGAGAACTTGTGGTCAATCATCAAGAGACGGGTGGACAAACAAAAACCTAAAAATTCTGACAAAATGAAAGCATTGATTGTGCAAGAATGGACTGCTGTCAGTCAGGATTTGGTCCAGAAGTTGATTGAGAGCATGCCAGGGAGAATTGCAGAGGTCCTGAAGAAGAAGGGTCAACACTGCAAATATTGACTTGCTGCATTAACTCATTCTAACTGTCAATATAAGCTTTTGTTACTCATTTGTTTGCAATTATTATATTTCTGTCTGTGATAAAAAAAACATCTGTCAAACACACATAAAAACCAGAGGGCAGCAGATCATGTGAAAATATAATATTTGTGTCATTCTCAAAACTTTTGGCCATGACTGTATACTGTGCATAGGCAAAAAGCTGATAATCAGCGGCAGGGATGTGGTTGAAACAGGAGGCACCAGGCACCTAGTCCTGTAGTGATAATCTCCTACTGATAAAACACTGATTTTATTGAAACAGCAAAACATAGCCCAGTAAGTGACACATCTCTGGACTCAAGGTCTCTGCCCCTTCATCATACTGCTCTCAGATTACACAGAAAAAAACTTGCTTCCAGATTCTCTGTAATAATTTCCACCACTGTGCCTCAAATAATATATGTCCACCATTTTAGCCTCTATTTACTTACAATATACCCCATTTCTGGCACCCAGACACTGATAATGTCCCCCTTTTTGGCCTTCATACATTTATATTAAATTATAATTTATAATATCCCCATTATGGCCCCCATACACTTATGCCCCCAATTCTTGCCTCTCTATTCTTGTAATGTCCCCCATTTTGGCCCCCATATACTTACAATGTTCCCCTATTCTGGCTTCATACACTTATATGGGGACCAGAATGTGGGGACATTACAAGTACATAGAGGTCAGAATGAGGGACAATCAACTTATTTTATTTCTTCAAATAGAAATAAAAAAATAAAACCTGCTTCTCACCTATTCCTGCTCCTTCTTCCTACCGTTCCTTCTTTTTCCGACGCAGGAGGCGCGATGCAGTGCTGTTAATGCGTCGCCTGCGATGGCCGGATACCAGCTGCTGGCCTTCGATAGTCCAGTGGATCATGTCGCTATTGCAGAGCTGGGAGTAAATGGCTTTCTTCACAGCAATATTTTTCAACTGGATTTGTATCCAAGGGTTAACGATCGTTACGCCCCTGGTGGTAATAGCCATAATATTTTTGATTAGCATCTAATATCTCTGGAGTGTAATGTAGTTATAATCATTCTATTCACAGATAACGTTCCCCCTGGTGACCTCAGTAATAATTTAAAGGGAACCTGTCACTTCTGAAAACACTTTTTTACCTGCAGATATGGGGTTAGTCTGCCAGCATATAGTATTACAATGCTGCTTAGCCACCTTACAGAAAGTTTGGCTACCAGGAAAAAATGAACTTATATCCTACTGGGAGACACTGGCTTTCAGTCATGGAGGCAGTGCAAGTGTAGGAGAGAGGGGCCCCGCTGTGGGGCTGGAACCAAGGGGGCTGTCACCTCATTATACACTATAGCACGAGGCTGTCAATCAAAGTGCCATGGACGAGCTAAGATCCACCGCTCACAGTATAGTGAGTGGTGCTGTGACCAGTGACTGTAGGCGCTCCATGCAAGCACCATGACTGAAAGCCAGAGACCCCTGGAGAATATAAGTTCATTTTCTCTTGGTAGCCACACTTCTAGTTCAGTAGTCAGACTCCATTGTAATGCTTTTTAAACTGCAGATTAGTCCTACGTATAAAGAAAAGAAGTGTACTTTGAGGTGACAGGTTCCCTTTAAATATTGTTTTCTTCTGAAATATTCTAGAGGGTTTTAAGTGCCCAAAAAACTCCTCAGAGTGCTCATCTGCAGTAGCCAATGCATCTTCAATCGAATAACGTTTTAAGCTTATTTCTATTATCACATGCAATGTTTTATTTCCTGCTCAGTACTAGGTTCTCCATCTCTGGCATTTAACCACTTGTGTACTGCGCCCGACATTGGGCCACTTCCTATGTGTGTAAAGGATACTGCACACAAACAATCCCGCTAGCGATCCGAAATCGACGCATACTAATGCGATCCTAGCGGATATGTTTCATTCGTAAGTGCGGCACATTTAGCGATATTGTTAACGACGCTATCGCCGTTATGACATCACATCTAACATATAATATTCCAGAATTGCGCACAGCGAGCGCATGACATTACTTTCTTCGTGTGACCATAAAGACATGATAATGTCTGTAGTATCTGACTCAGAATCACATGATTGTTTTTGCTGAATGGTTGTCACCTGAGCGATGTGAGGGATTTCCGATCACCTGTTCTCAGGAGCCTGATGAAGTCATCCATGTACTCGGCGTGTAGATATATGAGTTCTGTACACAGGACGCTGTGAGTCACAGCAGCATGACAGCAATTATAGAAAGAAAGCTGCTGACCTAGATTACTAAGCAAATATCCTGTGATTATCTCACCACTTTAAAGTTCATCTTGAAATCCATGAATAATTCTTTGACCATAGGGCCAATAGACATAACTGAGTCCTGTATCAGAAGCCCAAGTTATAACCTTTTTGCTATTGTTTTAATTATGTAAGAGCATCAAATTGGGAATAATTCAGATTGTGCTTCTTTTTTGGAGTGTCCAGTCTTGTTGCATTAAATAAGTCCGACGTTTCTTTTTCAACAAGTGTGTGGAATTGATTAAGTTGAGAAACTTGTGATTGTATAGGATCAGGGCTGGCTCCAGGTTTTCGTGGGTCTCGGGCTAAAGAGCCTCAGTGGGCCCCTTTACCACATACCACGATTCATGATGCACAGATACGGCAGAGAAATATAGGTATAGTACAAAGCCAAAGATTTCACTTGTGGGGTCTGTGTGTGCTCCTAGGGGTTCTGCACACTTGTGGGGGTCTGTGTGTGCTCCTGGGGGGTTCTGCACACTTGTGGGGGTCTGTGTGTGCTCCTAGGGGGTTCTGCACACTTGTGGGGGTCTGTATGTGCTCCTAGGGGGTTCTGCACACTTGTGGGGTCTGTGTGTGCTCCTAGGGAGTTCTGCACACTTGTGGGGGTCTGTGTGTGCTCCTGGGGGGTTCTGCACACTTGTGGGGGTCTGTGTGTGCTCCTAGGGGGTTCTGCACACTTGTGGGGGTCTGTGTGTGCTCCTAGGGGGTTATGCACACTTGTGGGGTCTGTGTGTGCTCCTGGGGGGGTTCTGCACACTTGTGGGGTCTGTGTGTGCTCCTAGAGGTTTGTATATGTTTGAGGAAAAGGTGCGTGCAAATGGGTGTGGCTTAAAATGGGTGTGGTTTAGAAATGGGTGTGGTTTTCCTACACACAAACACAGAACCTGTTGTTAAAAATTTGAATCCCACCCCTGCTTGAGTGATATGTATGGTAAAGTCTACAATAGCTCAAAAATCGGCGAATCCTCGCAGCGCTCAGTGCGTGCCCTGGGAAGATTCAAAAGTTTTAATTTTAGACCGGACAATATAGTTCTTCATACAGAATTATGGCCACCACATAGTCCTCAATACAGAATTATGGCCACCACATGCCACCACATAGTCCTCAATACAGAATTATGGCCACCACATAGTCCTCAATACAGAATTATGGCCACCACATAGTCCTCCACACAGAATTATGGTCACCACATAGTCCTCAATACACAATTATGGCCACCACATAGTCCTCAATACAGAATTATGGCCACCACATAGTCCTCCATACAGAATTATGGGCACCACATAGAAAAATATTTAGACTTGAGAGTCCTCAGTGGTTGATACCTTTTAATGCCATTAAAAGGTATCAACCACTGAGGACTCTCAAGTCTAAATATTTTTCTATCTACTGGCTAATACGGTACGAAGATACACATCTTTCCGGGCACCACATAGTCCCCCATACAAAATTATGGGCACCACATAGTCAACCGTACAATATTATGGGCACCACATAGTGGTCCTTACAGTATTATGGGCACCACATAGTCCTGCATACAGTATAATGAGCCCCATATATTGCTTCATACAGAATAATGGGCCCCATATATTGTTTCATACAGAATAATGGACCCCATATACTGTGCCATACAGAATAATGGACCCCATATAATGCTGCATACAGAATAATGGGCCCAATATAATGCTCCATGCAGAATAATGGACCCAATATAATGCTCCACACAGTATAATGGGCCCCATATAATGCCCCATACAGAATAGTGGGCCTCATATAATGCTTCATACAAAATAATGAATCCCATATAATGCGCCATGCACAATAATGGACCCCATATAATGATCCATAGAGAATAATGTGACCGATATATTGCTTCATACAGAATAGTAAGCCCCATATAATGCTCCATACAGAATAATGGACCACATATTATGCTCCATACAGAATAATTGACCCAACAAAATGCTCCATACAGAATATTGGACCCCATATTATCTCCATACAAAATAATGGAAACCAGATAATGTTCCATACAGAATAATGGGCCTCATATAATGCTCCATACAGAATAATGGGCCTCATATAATGCTTCGTACAGAATAATGGAACCCATATAATGCCCCATACAGAATAATAGACCCCATATTATCTCCATGCAGAATAATGGGCCTTATATAATGCTTCATACAGAATAATGGACTCCATATAATGCTCTATACACAATAATGGACCCCATATAATGCTCTATACAGAATAATGGACCCCACATAATGCTCCATACAGAATAATGGACCCGACAGAATGCTCCATACAGAATATTGGACATCATATTATCACCATACAAAATAATGGAACCCATGCAATGCTCCACACAGAATAATGGGCCTCATATAATACTCCATACAGAATAATGGACCCGATATAATGATCTATACAGAATAATGGGTCAGTATGTTGCTCCATGCAGAACGATGGACCCTATATAGTACTCCATGCAGAACAATGGACCCCATATTCTCTCCATACAGAAAAATGAAAACCATATAATGCTTCATACAGTATAATGGGCCCATATAATGCTCCATACATTAAAAAAATCAAATACCGTATTTTTCGAACTATAAGACACACCGGACCATAAGACGCACCCCAAATTTTCAGAAGGAAAATAGGGAAAAAAAATAATGGGTCAAATGGGGGTCCGTCTTACAGTCCAAATTCAGCTTACCAGCGAAGGGATCAGCACAGGTAGAGTAGTGGTCACTGGGGTCGTTCGGTGGTCCAGGCTGGTGCGGTGGTGGTGCTCTGTGGGGTGCTGTGTTCTGTGGGTGGTGTTCTGTGGGGTGGCTGTGCTCTGTGGGGTGGCTGTGCTCTGTGGGGTGGCTGTGCTCTGTGGGGTGGCTGTGCTCTGTGGGGTGGCTGTGTTCTGTGGGGTGGCGTGCTGTGGGTGGCTGTGCTGTGGGTGGTTGTGCTCTGTGTGGTGGGTGGCTGTGCACTGTGGGGTGGCTGTGCTTCTGTGGGTGGCTGTGTTCTGTGGGGTGGCTGTGTTCTGTGGGGTGGCTGTGTCTGTGGGGTGGTTCTGGCCACTGTGGGGTGTCTGTGTTCTGTGGGTGTGGCTGTGCTCTGTGGGTGGCAATAACTCCACAAATCGTGGCGGTCCCAATGCAGCTTCCCTGTGGTGCGGTGGTGGTGTCGGGGCAGCAGCGGGGCTCTGTGCTGCGTGGGGGCTCCGCCGCATTTCGTCCTAGCCAGAAAGCCCCCGCAGCTGCAACGCGGTGCCGTGCTGAAGGATGGCCGACAGGGCCTCCGGAAAGAGCCGCCGCATACTCATTCAAATCTCGGAACAATCTCTCCGAGTTCCGAATGCCCCCCCCTTATCGGTCCGAAAAATACGGTACTCACCTCTTCTCACTGATCGCTGGTTCGGACTCCTCCATGTGCCATCTTCCGGCTGTCTGCACTGTGACTGCTCAGAGCAGAGGACGCGCTGTAGTGACATCACCTAACGTCACAGAGTCAGAAAATGCGGAAGACACCAGTGCTGCAGAAGAACAGGGAGAAGTAAGTAATGCAAGTGCCAGGGCTCTGAGCAAGCTGGGGTGATCCACTCACGAACATTAGAACCGGGCTCCCCCAACTCATGGGCCTCATACCGTGCTGGTGTCCCCACCAGCGAGTGGGCTCTCACCCCTCTTGCTCAGGGCCCTGGCACTTGCCGGGGTGGTAAAGCCGGCCCTGTATAGGATAGTACGTTGGATTAGGCATCAGTGTGAACTGTCCCAAGTCGGCATCTCTGCAGCACACATTAGGCATAATTGAACGACATAGTCAAAATGTATCCGAGAGATCTACTCAATGTAAAATCCACAAAACCAATCAAAGACAGTGCTAGTTAGGAAGTTTCATGTGAAAGTCCTTTATTCCTCCATATAGTAATCACAACAGCAATATTTCAACCATTATCTGTCATCCTCGATCATATCACTTTCATATTCTAAGTTCTGTAAGGAAGATAAAAGCCATTTATTCCCTGAAGGACAAATCACTATAATCATTAGTAGTAGTTATTGTAGTTTCAGGATGGCCACTGTTAACACTGTCCAATTCACAGGTATTTTCCACATTCAAGTTATGTTTTACTGTTAATAAACGTGCAAAGTAGAGTTGAGCGAAACAGGTCGGTCAGACTCAAAAAAGACCGACTTTCGGTTTAGTCGGGTTTTGCCGAGCGAAACCTGACCATAGCGTAAGGTCGGCCATGCGTTCGGCGACCCGAGCGCCAAAGTCGGTTTTCCCATAATGCTTGAAGGTCCTTTTCTCAGCCAATGAGCAAGGAATCACACTGTGGGCAACGCAATGACATGGGCAGCGGCCACCACCATCTTAGAGAAGGACATTGCAGTAATTGGCTTGCTTTGTGTGGTGTCACAGTGCCCATAAAAGCCCTCACCGCCGACCGCCATTTTACTTCTGCTGATCTTAGCGTAGGGAGAGGTTAGGCAGTAAAAAAAAACAATAATTCTGTGCTTGTGCTGATAGCGATTAGCTGTACAGTTAGTGTGCAGTGACAGGGGAGGGATGATTTTGTTGTGTGCAGCAGCGGTGGTCCTTAGGCTCCCTGCCAGTGACAGGGGAGGAATTGCTTGTGTGGAGCAGCAGAGCTGATTATTAGGCTGCCTGCCAGTGAGAAGGGAGGATTTATTGTGTGCAGCAGCAGAGCTGATTATTAGGCTGCCTGCCAGTGACAGGAGAGGAATTGCTTGTGTGGAGCAGCAGAGCTGATTATTAGGCTGCTGTTTGCCAGTGAGAGGGGAGGAATTTATTGTGTGAAGCAGCAGAGCTGATTATTAGGCTGCCTGCCAGTGACAGGGAGGAATTTCTTTGCTGTGTGTACACTGCTGTGCAGATTGCATTTTAACACAGCACCTACACAGCACTAATACTTTTATTTTTTTCTGCACAGTTACTGAGCGTTCATTTTTTCCAACACCGTATAGAGCTATACGCTCCTCACACTACTGTGTATCGGCTGGTATCATGGAGAAATACATGCTGACTATCTGTGTGTGACTCCGGAAATATATACGGAGATTTCAATTTTCCCCAAAACCATATACAGCTGGTATCTTCTGATACAGTACCATTTTTCTGCCTTGTGTATTACGGTCAAATCCATACTGAGAGAGCGTCTGTGTGTGACTCCGGAAATATATACGGAGATTTAATTTTTCCCCAAAACAGTATACAGCTGGTATCTTCTAATACAGTACAGTTTTTCTGCCTTGTGTATTACGGTCAAATCCATACTGAGAGAGCGTGTGTGTGTTACTCCTGAAATATATACAGAGATTTAAAATTACCCCAACACTGTATACACCTGTACGCTACTGATACAGTACACTTTTTCTGCTTTTCATATTCGGGTGTAATCCATACTGAGCCTGTGAGCATGTGTGTTACTCCTCAAATATATACAGAGATTTAAAATTACCCCAACGCTGTATACAGCTGTACGCTAGTGATACAGTACACTTTTTCTGCTTTTCATATTCTGGTGTTATCCATACTGAGCCTGTGAGTGTGTGTGTTACTCCTGAAATATATAGGGAGATTTAAAATTGCCCCAACACTGTATACAGCTGTACGCTACTAATACAGTACACTTTTTATGCTTTTCATATTCTGGTCAACTCCATACTGAGCCTGTGAGCATGTGTGTTACTCCTCAAATATATACGGAGATTTAAAATTACCCCAACACTGTATACAGCTGTATGCTACTGATACAGTACACTTTTTCTTATTTTCATATTCTGGTGTTATCCATACTGAGCCTGTGACCGTGTGTGTTACTCCTGAAATATATACGGAGATTTAAAACTACCCCAACACTGTATACAGCTGTACGCTAGTGATCCAGTATACTTTTTCTGCTTTTCATATTCTGGTGTTATCCATACTAAGCCTGTGAATGTGAGTGTTACTCCTGAAATATATACGGAGATTTAAAATTACCCCAACACTGTATACAGCTGTACGCTAGTGATACAGTACACTTTTTCTGCTTTTCATATTCTTGTGTTATCCATACTGAGCCTGTGACCGTGTGTGTGTTACTCCTGAAATATATACGGAGATTTAAAATTACCCCAACACTGTATACGGCTGTACGCTACTGATACAGTACACTTTTTATGCTTTTCATATTCTGGTGTTATCCATACTGAGCCTGTGACCGTGTGTGTTACTCCTGAAATATATACCGAGATTTAAAACTGCCCCAACACTGTATACAGCTGTACGCTACTGATACAGTACACTTTTTATGCTTTTCATATTCTGGTCTACTCCATACTGAGCCTGTGAGCGTGTGTGTTACTCCTCAAATATAAACGGAGATTTAAAATTACCCCAACACTGTATACAGCTGTATGCTACTGATACAGTACACTTTTTATATTTTTCATATTCTGGTGTTATCCATACTAAGCCAGTGACCGTGTGTGTTACTCCTGAAATATATAGGGAGATTTAAAATTGCCCCAACACTGTATACAGCTGTACGCTAGTGATACAGTCCACTTTTTCTGCTTTTCATATTCTAGTGTTATCCATACTGAGCCTGTGACAGTGTGTGTTACTCCTGAAATATATACGGAGATTTAAAACTACCCCAACACTGTATACAGCTGTATGCTAGTGATCCAGTATACTTTTTCTGCTTTTCATATTCTGGTGTTATCCATACTAAGCCTGTGAATGTGTTGTTACTCCTGAAATATATACGGAGATTTAAAATTACCCCAACACTGTATACAGCTGTACGCTACTGATACAGTACACTTTTTATGTTTTTCATATTCTGGTGTTATCCATACTGAGCCTGTGACCGTGTGTGTTACTCCTGAAATATATACGTAGATTTAAAATTACCCCAACACTGTATACAGCTGTAACGCTACTGATACAGTACACTTTTTATGCTTTTCATATTCTGGTGTTATCCATACTGAGCCTGTGACCGTGTGTGTTACTCCTGAAATATATAGGTAGATTTAAAATTGCCCCAACACTGTATACAGCTGTACGCTACTGATACAGTACACTTTTTATGCTTTTCATATTCTGGTCTACTCCATACTGAGCCTGTGAGCGTGTGTGTTACTCCTCAAATATAAACGGAGATTTAAAATTACCCCAACACTGTATACAGCTGTACGCTAGTGATACAGTATACTATTTCTGCTTTTCATATTCTAGTGTTATCCATACTGAGCCTGTGACCGTGTGTGTTACTCCTGAAATATATACTAAGATTTAAAATTACCCCAACACTGTATACAGCTGTACGCTACTGATACAATACACTTTTTCTGCTTTTCATATTTGGGTGTAATCCATACTGAGCCTGTGAGCGTGTGTGTTACTCCTCAAATATATAGAGATTTAAAATTACCCCAACGCTGTATACAGCTGTACGCTAGTGATACAGTACACTTTTTCTGCTTTTCATATTCTTGTGTTATCCATACTGAGCCTGTGACAGTGTGTTACTCCTGAAATATATAAGGAGATTTAAAATTACCCCAACACTGTATACAGCTGTACGCTACTGATACAGTACACTTTTTATGTTTTTCATATTCTGGTGTTATCAATACTGAGCCTGTGACCGTGTGTGTTACTCCTGAAATATATAGGGAGATTTAAAATTGCCCCAACACTGTATACAGCTGTACGCTACTGATACAGTACACTTTTTATGCTTTTCATATTCTGGTCAACTCCATACTGACCCTGTGAGCGTGTGTATTACTCCTCATATACGGAGATTTAAAATTACCCCAGCACTGTATAGCACAGCACAGTATACAGCTGTACGCTTCTGATACAGTACCATATAGCTTCTGGTATTTTGGGTACATTTTCACATACATGAGGAAGTATGGTGGAAGAGGCCGCGAACGTGGCGGTGGGCGGCCACCTGGTGCTGATGGTGGTGGTGGTGGTGCATCTGCTGGTAGTGCCAAAAGCACAATAGCACCAAAGGCAGGAGGTGTTGAGCCTGCGTCATCGTCTGGCTCCAGAAGGCCTGGAAGGCTCCCTTTTCTGGGACTACGTAAACCGCTTTTAAAGCCGGAGCGTCAGGAACAGGTTTTGGCTTACATTGCCGAAACAGCCTCCAGCTCTATCGCCTCCTCTTGTGAAGGTTCAAAAACTCCAAGCACTGAGTCATCAGTGCAGGCTTCTGGTCAGGAACAACCCCTTTCCTAGTGTCCTTCACCCCCACCAAAAGGGAAGAATGCAGCAGGCCACACTTCAGATTACTCCATGGAGCTCTTTTCACATACCATTCCTGGATTATCAAGTCAAATCCAGAACTCCCCAGTCCAACATTATTCTGACATGGAGTGCACTGATGCACAGCCACTGCTATATGATTGTGCTGGTACATTCAACCAGAGCACTACATTGCCCTCACAGTCTACTGAGCCAGAATCTGACCCTGATGAAACTCAGGTGCCCCTTCCTGCATACTATACCACCTTACACGGTGACACAGAGGAAGGTGCACATGAAATTGAAGAGGAGGTGATGGATGACCCAGTTGTTGACCCTGATTGGCATCCAGTGAGAGAAGAGGGTGCCGTTGGCAATAGCTCAGAAGAGGAGGAGGATCCGCAGCAGGTATTGACATCACAGCTGGGGTTATCTGGCAGGCCCGTAGCAGTCCAAAAAGGTGTTAAAAAAAAAGTGTTGCAGGACAGCTTGCCCAGATGGTCAAATTACCACAGCGTGCAAGCCCTGAAAATTTATACCATAGTAGGAAGAGTCCAGTGTGGCACTTTTTTGACCAAAATCCTATTGATGAGGCAAAGGTTATCTGAAAGAAGTGCGGAAGGACCTTTAGCCGAGGGAAAAATCTCAGAAATTTGAAAACCAGTTGCATGCTTAGACATTTAATGAACATGCACTTGCAAGCGTGGACGGACTACAAAACCTCAGGTAGCACATGTGCACCTGCTCCGACTGAAGGTAGCCAGCAACGCTCCATCTCTTCCCCCACTGTAAGCCCACTGGTTTGCACACCACCAGCAAGAAATGTTGAGGTGTCGTCGCAAGGCCAAAGCAGTCAGGGAATCACAATGTTTTTGCAACGAAAGACTGAATCACCACCATCACCAACCCCCTTTCAGTCCGTCATGTCCACTGATAATTCCACCATATGCAGCTCTCGAATCCAGCTCACCCTACCAGACACTGTGAGTAGGACAAGAAAGTACTCATCCTCTCATCCGCGTACACTGGGTTTGAATGCCTACATCGCCAAACTGATCTCATTAGAGACGATGCCCTTCCGTTTGGTTGAAAGCGCAGCGTTCAGAGACCTCATGGTCTATGCTGTCCCACGCTATGACCTTCCCAGTCGGGACTTCTTTTCTAGAGAAGCCATCCCTGCCATCCACCTGCATGTGAAAGACCGCATTGTCCATGCACTCAAACAATCAGTGAATGGAAAGGTGCACCTCAAAACAGATGCATGGGCCAGTAGGCATGGCCAGGGCCGTTACGTGTCCATTACTGCGCACTGGGTTAATGTGGTGGTTGCAGGGTCCACAGGGGACAGCGGCGGTGGGACAGTGCTGCCTAACCCACGGTATAGGCAACAGTTGGCTGTAGGCGTTCGACCCGCCTCCTCCTCCAGAAGCGAAAGCTCGTCAACAGAGCGCAGTCGCACGAGCACTCCATCCGCAACTGCCAGTGTTGCACACGAGGTGTCCCACTATCGAACAGCTAGTGGTAAGCGTCAGCAGGCTGTTTTAAAATTATGTCTTTGGGCGACAACAGACACACCTCGGAGGTACTGGCCGACTACTTGCAGCGAGAATCTGAGTCATGGCTGGACAGTATACATCTTGAG
The DNA here is from genome assembly GCA_033576555.1 of Oophaga sylvatica. Taxonomy (NCBI): domain Eukaryota; kingdom Metazoa; phylum Chordata; class Amphibia; order Anura; family Dendrobatidae; genus Oophaga; species Oophaga sylvatica. The sequence continues at coordinate 67,345,658 of JARQOD010000002.1, read as the reverse complement.
CCAGGCAAGGTAGTCAGTGATAACGGCCGTAATTTTGTGGCGGCCATAGCCCTGGCAAAATTCAGACACATTCCTTGCCTGGCTCACACCTTGAACCTGGTGGTGCAGTGCTTCTTAAATAATTATCCGGAGTTACCAGCCCGGCTCCATAAAGTGTGAAGACTGTGCTTGCACATCCGTCGGTTGCCCATAGACTCCAGTCGTATGCAGAGGCTGCAGCGATCGCTCCACCTCCCCAAGCACCGCCTAATCATAGACGTTGCAACAAGGTGGAACTCCACCATGCACATGGTTGAGAGGCTGTGCGAACAGAGGCAGGCTGTAATGCATTTATGGGAGGATACATGGGCAGGCAGTTTGAGGGCAGACATGGAGTTGTCGGGTGTGCAGTGGTCAAAGCTGAAAGACCTCTGTTAAGTCCTTCAGTGTTTTGAGGAATGCACACGGCTGGTAAGCGCAGACGACTCCATCATAAGCATGAGCATCCCACTTATGCGTCTGCTCATGCAAACGTTGACGCACATTATGGATCAGGCATCTGCAGCGAGGAGGAAGAGGAGGAAGAGGGAAGCCTTGATGACAGTCAGCCATAGTCTGCTCTGGGTACTGTCCTGGACGAGGTGGAGGAGGAGGATGAGGGGGATGATTATTTGGGGAGGAGGATGCTTCTCAGGGGGCAAGAGAAAATGTTGGCTTGCCAAGTTTAGGTCCAGGGTTTGTGCGTGACTGGAGGGATGTGGCTTTGGCAGAAAGTGCTCCTCCACCCACCACTGGCAGTGCATCACTGACACCTGGAACATTGGCCCACATGTGTGATTATGCCTTGCGGATCCTAAAAAGGGACCCCCGCATTGCCAAAATTAAGAAGGATGATGACTACTGGTTGGCCTGCATCCTCGATCCACGCTATAAAGGCAAATTACAGAACATCATGCCACAGGAGAACCTAGAGCTAATATTGGCGAACAAACAAGCAACTCTGGTAAACCATTTGTTAGAGGCATTCCCAGCAAACAGCAGCGGCAGCAGTGCAGGTTCTACCACGAACCGTACTGGGTCAAATGGAAGAGGTGTTCGTGGTGCCCACAGCCGAAGTGGCGTTGGAGACAGGGGTTTCATGACCATGTTGTGGACTGATTTCTCCAGGACAGCTCACACGCCTGGTAATACTGAATCTATAGCAACAGACAGGAGACAGCAGTTGTCAACTATGGTTAAAAATTACTTCTCCTCCCCTATCGTTGTTCTCCCTCACCGGTCATTCCCCGTTGACTACTGGGCCTGTAAACTGGACACCTGGCCTGCATGGGCACAATATGCCTTACAGGAGCTCGCTTGTCCTGCTGGTAGTGTGCTATCAGAAAGAGTCTTCAGTGCTGCTGGATCAATTCTGACAGAAAGAAGGACCCGTCTGTTGACGCAAAATGTTGATGATCTAACCTTCATTAAAATGAACCATGCATGGGTTGCAAAGGATTTTGTCCCACCTTCCCCTGATGACACATAGGTTGCCAGCAAAATGGCTCGCTTTGTCCTCCTCTTCCTCAGACTTCTCCAATTCCTCGATTTGCAGCTGCTTTACGTCCAGTGTACACCTCAACATATGCCATTTTTGCCACCTCCCTATCTGGGCTGTCCCCCCCCACCTCCTCCACCCCCCAACTTTTTATATTCTGGTGTGATCAATACTGAGCCTGTGAGAGCCAGTGCCTGACTCTGGCAAAATATACGAAGATTTACATTTTCCCCAACCCTGTATACAGCTGGACGCTTCCAATACATTACCCTTTTTCTACTTTTTATCTTCAGGTCTAATCCATACAGAGCCTGTGAGCGTCTGTCTGTTACTCCGGAAATAAATACGGAGATTTACAATTACCCCTAGACTGTATACATCTGTACGCTTGGGATACAGTACCCTTTTTGGCAGAAAGTCGTCCTACCCCCCCAACTGTAAGTGCATCATTGACACCTGGAACATTGGCCCACATGTGTGATTATTTCTTGCGGATCTTTTTATATTATTGTGTAATCCATACTGAGCCTGAGAGCGTCATTGTCTGACTCCTGAAATATATATGGCAATTTGCAATATTTCCCTAGACTATATATACCTGGTATATGCTGATACAGTACCACTTTTTCTTCTTTTTATATTATTGTGTAATCCATACTGAGCCTGAGAGCGTCAGTGTCTGCCTCCTGAAATATATATGGAGATTTAGAATATTTTCACTATACTACCTTGTATCTGGTGATACAGTACCCCTTTTTCTTCTTTTTATATTATTGTGTAATCCATACTGAGCCTGAGAGCCTCCGTGTCTGCCTCCTGAAATATATACGGAGATTCAGAATATTTTCACTATACTATATATACAATGTATCTGGTGATACAGTACTCCTTTTTCATCTTTTTATATTGTGTAATCCATACTGAGCCTGAGAGCGTCAGTGTCTGCTGTTATGTTTCGGTAGCTGAGGAGAAATAGCAAAAATAGCAAAGTAGCAATACACCAGAGAGGCTGGAAACTATTGGGTTGCAGGACCCTAAACTAATCGCAACACTAGAAGTAGCCGTGGAGCGTACCTACGGTGATCCTAGACGCCTCGTCACAGCCTGAGAGATAACTACACCTAAAGGCAGAAAGATAAAAACTAACTGCCCCGTAGCAGAACCCCCAAAGAAATAGGAAGCCCCCAAACATGTAATGGCGGTTAGACAAGAAGAAAATACGAACACAGACAGAAAATAGAATGAGCAAACGCTGGGGCCCAATTCTGTCTAGATAGAAAAGTATAGGAAAGAATTCTGACTGCAACCCAAAAAAACCCTGACAAAAATACCAATACTTTTGATTAACAAAAAACCTGAGATCACACGATCTCTACCACCTAAATCAGATCTCTGGTGTAACACACAGCAATTCAGCAAATAGAAGTGCCACAGGAACAGAGCAAAAGTGCAAACACAAACTGAGCACAATTGCAGCGCCAGGCACCAAAAGGGGACCAGGCTGAAGTCCACTGCTAAGCAGCAAACCAGCAAGGAAAATCCAACCAGAGGAAATAAAAAAAACAGCAAATCACTTATCTGAATGAGAGCAGGAATGCAAGCTGAGCTCCAAGCAAGACCAGGAAGAACAATTGATTACCGGAAAGGCTGAAGGGAGTTCAGGTCACTTATATCAGACCATTCAGAGCCAGCTGAAGGCCATTCAGCAATTGGTTCATTACCCTCAGCAACCACCGGAGGGAGCCCCAGCTCATAAGTCACCCCCAGAGAATTCACAACAGTACCCCCCCTTGAGGAGGGGTCACCGAACCCTCACCTGCGCAACCAGGCCGATCAGGATGAGCTCGATGATAGGCACGGATCAGTATCCCAGCATGGATGTCCGAAGCAAACACCCAAGAATTGTCCTCCTGACCATAACCTCTCCACTTAACCAAATACTGGAGTTTCCGTCTAGCAAAACGAGAATCCAATATTTTCTCAACCACATACTCCAAATTGCCCTCAACCAAAACAGGGTCGGGAGGCGCAGCCATAGGAACCACTGGCTCGACAAACCTCTTCAATAAGGACTTGTGGAACACGTTATGGATCTTAAATGTCCCTGGAAGAAGCAAATGGAAGGAAACCGGATAAAGAATTTCCATGATCTTATAAGGTCCAATGAACCTTGGCTTAAATTTTGCAGATGCAACTTTCATAGGGATATTTCTTGACGACAACCAAACTAAGTCCCCCATTTTAAAACGAGGACCATCAGTCCTATGCCGGTTGGTAAACCGCTGGGCCTTCTCTTGAGAGAAAGACAACCTCTCCACTACCTGGTCCCAAATCTGCTGCATACGCTCCACAATAGAGTCAACCCCTGGACAAACAGAAGCCTCCGCCTGTCCTGAAGAAAATCGAGGTGAAACCCAGAATTGCAGAAAAATGGAGACATCAAGGTAGCAGAGTTAGCCCTATTATTAAGAGCAAACTCAGCCAAAGGCAAAAAAGAGACCCAGTCATCTTGATCAGCAGACACAAAACATCTCAAATAAGTCTCCAAGGTCTGGTTTGTTCTCTCGGTTTGTCCATTGGTCTGAGGGTGAAATGCAGAGGAGAAAGATAACTGAACACCAAGTTTAGAACAAAATGTCCTCCAAAATCTGGAAACAAACTGGACTCCTCTGTCAGACACAATGTTCTCCGGAATGCCATGTAACCGAACCACGTGCTGAAAGAACAAAGGCACCAATTCGGAGGAGGAAGGCAACTTAAGTAATGGCACAAGATGTATCATCTTGGAAAACCTATCACAGATTACCCAGATAATGGTCATTCTCTGAGAGACAGGAAGGTCGGAAATAAAATCCATAGAAATATGGGTCCATGACCTCTTGGGTACAGGTAATGGCATTAACAAACCACTAGAACGAGAGCAAGGCTTGGAACGAGAGCAAGTCCCACAGGACTGCACAAAGTCCCTGACGTCACGAGACAAAGTAGGCCACCAAAAGGACCGACTCACCAAGTCTCTGGTACCAAAAATCCCGGGATGACCAGACAACGCAGAACAATGAATCTCAGACATCACACTCTTCTTCCACTGGTCTGGGACAAACAATTTCCCAACAGGGCAGCGTTCAGGTTTATCCTCTGACACTCCTTCCAGAGCCAGTCTCAAATTGGGCGAGATGGCGGAAAGAACTACACCCTCTTTCAAAATTACAGCAGATCAGATAACTCAGGAGTATCCGCAAAGAAACTTCTCGAGATGGCATCCGCCTTAACATTGTTAGTGCCCGGAAGAAAAGAAACCACAAAATTAAAACGTGTGAAAAACAAGGCCCACCTGGCCTGTCTAGGATTAAGTCGCTTGGCTGATTCGAGATAAACCAGGTTCTTATGGTCCGTGAGGACCACCACCTGATGTTTGGCTCCTTCCAGCCAATGTCTTCACTCTTCAAAGGCCCACTTCATGGCCAATAACACCCGATGACCCACGTCATAATTACGTTCAGTTGGAGAAAATTTTCGAGAGAAAAAGGCACAAGGGTTACTCTTAGAGGTCTCTGGATCCCTTTGGGACAAAACGGCACCTGCCCCAATTTCAGAGGCATCAACCTCCACCTGAAACGGCAGAGAAACATCAGGCTGCCGTAGAACAGGAGCAGAAATGAATCTCTGCTTAAGTTCCTGAAACGCAGAAACTGCCTCAGAAGGCCAATTCACCACATCGGAACCCTTTTTGGTCAAATCAGTCAATGGTTTAACAATACCAGAGAAATTACCAATAAATTTATGATAAAAATTGGCAAAACCCAAAAATCTCTGAAGAGCCTTCAATGAAGTAGGTTGAACCCAATCACAGATGGCCTGAACCTTGACCGGGTCCATTTCAATAACAGACGGAGACAAAATGAATCCCAGAAATGAGATCGGCTGTACACCAAAAAGACACTTTGATCCCTTCACATACAGTGCATTCTCTCTCAAAATCTGGAACACAGTCCGAACATGTTTCACATGAGAGTCCCAGTCATTGGAAAAAATCAAGATATCATTCAAATAAACAATCAGAAATTTATTCACAAAATCCCTGAAAATATCATTCATGAAGAATTGGAAGACGGAAGGGGCATTAGTAAGCCCAAAAGGCATCACTAGGTACTCAAAATGCCCCTCTGGGGTATTAAACGCCGTCTTCCATTCATCCCCGTGCTTAATGCGAAGGTTATACGCCCCCGTGAGGTCAAGCTTGGTAAACCAACTAGCACTTTTCACTCTGGAAAATAGTTCAGAAATCAAAGGTAACGGATATTGATATTTAACAGTGATCTTATCCAGGAGGCGATAATCAATACACGGCCTCAATGAACCATCCTTTTTGACCACAAGAAAAAAACCGGCGCCCAAGGGTGAAGAGGATGGTCTGATATGACCCTTCTCCAATGACTCCTTGATATAAGATCGCATAGCATCGTGTTCAGGTACAGATAAATTAAAAAGGCGACCTTTAGGAAATTTACCACCAGGCACTAATTCAATAGCGCAATCATAGCTCCTGCGAGGGGGCAAGGATGCAGATTTACTTTCACTAAACACATCAGAAAAATCAGTCAAAACGTCAGGGACATCCTGAGACTGGGGAGAGGCAGAAAAAACAGGAGTGTCAGTATTAACACATTGGCAGCCCCAACTGGTCACAGACACAGATTTCCAATCCAAAACAGGATTATGAGACTGTAACCAAGGGAAACCTAGTACAATAATGTCATGCAGATTATGCAGCACCAGAAATTTGCAACTCTCCTGATGATCTGGTTCAACCCTCATTATCACCTGAGTAGAAAATTGGGGTTTATTCTCCGCCAAAGGGGTAGGATCAATGCCCAGTAGGGAATAGACTTCCGCAGGGGTATCATGGGAAACCCACAACGTTTGGCAAAGTCAAAATCCATCAGGTTAATAGCTGCTCCTGAATCAACAAAAACTTGAGCAGAAAATGTGGACAGGGAGCAAATCAGGGCAACAGTCAACAGAATTTCAGTCTGAACACTACCCAAGACAACTGAGCGTGCAAAACGTCTTCCCCGCTTAGGGCAGACAGAAATAGCATGGGAAGCGACACCACAGTAGAAACATAACCCATTGCGCTTACGAAACTCATGACGCTGAGCCCCAGAAGTCACTCCATCACACTGCATGGGCTCAGGAGCTGGCTCACAAGGCAACACTATCTCACGCATACCTCTGCGCTCACGCAAACGTCTGTCAATTTGAATAGCCAAAGACATAGAATCATTGAGACCAGAGGGAACAGAGAATCCCACCATAACATCCTTTACTTTTTCTGACAGACCCTTTCGAAAAAGGGCTGCCAAAGCATCATTCCATTTGGTCAGGACTGCCCACTTTTGAAATTTCTGACAGTACAACTCAGCGTCTTCAAGACCCTGATTTAATGCCAACAAGATCTTTTCAGCTTAATCAGTGACATTAGGTTCATCGTACAATAACCCCAGAGCCTGAAAAAATACATCAATATCATTCAAAACAGGATCCCCAGGTGTCAGGGAAAAAGCCCAATCCTGAGGGTCGCCGCGCAGCAGGGAGATGACAATTTGAACCTGCTGTGCCGCGTTCCCTGAGGACTTAGGCTTTAAGGCAAAAAACAACTTACAGTTATTTTTGAAATTCAGAAATTTAGATAGATCCCCCAAAAACAAATCTGGCATGGGGATCCTAGGTTCCACAACCGGTAACCCAGCAAGATAGGTAGCAATACTCCGAACCTCAGTGGCAAGCTGATCCACACGGCCAGACAACTGTGCAAACTCAATTGAGAAAAAAAAAATTCCTCCTCAGCACCCAGAGAAAAGAGGGGAAAAAAAAAACTGCAACAAACAGAGATTCCTAATTACTATTTTCCCCTTCTGTGAGTACCATACAATTTTCAGTCTTTGGGCCGGTTATACTGTTATGTTTCGGTAACTGAGGAGAAATAGCAAAAAATAGCAAAAGCGGTAATACACCAGAGAGGCTGGAACCTATTGGATTGCAGTAACCTGAACTAACCACACAACTAGAAGTAGCCGTGGAGCGTTCCTACGGTGATCCTAGATGCCTCGTCACAGCCTGAGAGATAAATACACCTAAAGGCAGAAAGATGAAAGCTATCTGCCCGGAGCAGATCCCCAAAGAAAATAGGAAGCCCCCAAACATGTAATGGCGGTTAGACAAGAAGAAAGCACGGACACAGACAGAAAATAGAATGAGCAAACACTGGGGCCCAATCTGTCTAGACAGAAAAGTACAGGAAAGAATTCTGACTGCAATCCAAAATAAACCTAACAAAAATACCAACACTTCTGATTGCCAAAAAACCTGAGATCTCATGATCTCAACCACCTAAATCAGATCTCTGGTGTAACAAAACGCTATTCAGCAAATAAAAAGTAACAAAGGAGCAAAGCAAAAGTGCAGACACAAACGGAGCACAATTGCAGCGCCAGACCCCCAAAAGGGACAGGCTGCAGTCCACTGCAAGCAGCAAACCAGCAGAGAAAATCAAACAGAGGTAAAAAAAACAGCAAACACTTATCTGAAGGAGAGCAGGAAACTAGCAGAGCAAGACCAGCAGGAATAATTGATAACCGGCAAGGCTGCTGGGAACTCAGGCCACTTATATCCTACCTTTCAGCGCCAGCTGAAGGCCATTCGGTAATCAGTTTATTACCCTCAGCAACCACCGGAGGGAGTCCCAGCTCAGAAGCCGCCTCCAGCATATTCACAACACTTCTCCCTCTACAGACATAAGTTCCATACACAATGCAGATGCTGCTGCCACTTAATGTAACACCACAATAGCTGTAGCTCTCGAATCGGTCACCCTCTCACACATACCAAAGCTTGCAAAATCAACAGGCAACCCTGGCACTCCAGCCTGACCAAAGAACTGAGGCATGCTTCCAGGGTTGCTGAGCAGAGATGGAAAGCATCCCACTCCAATGAGCACTTCAGTTCAACAGTCCATCGCTACTTTCAAGGCCACACTTGCTTCAGCGAAACATATCCTACTTCTCATCTCTCATATCCTCACTGTCTCACAACCCTAAATAGCTATTCAGTACTTTCAATTCTCTCTTCCGTCCCCAGCACCTCTTCCTTCTATTCTCATCTCAGCTGAAGACTTTGCCTTATTCTTCAAGCTGAAGATTGATAACATCAGAGAAAGCTTTGGCCCAGGTATAAATACAGACTTTATACCAAGTGCAACATATTTGTTGCTGGTATTAAAATTGAAGTGACAAAAAATACTATAAAACAAATAATTTTTATTTCAATATTTAAAATAATTTAAAATCAGGATTGAAGTTTTAGCACCACAGGTATAATATCATATTTATTGCATAATTCATTGGCTCAAAATAAATGAAAAATATAAATATTATTATGATGTGGAAAAGTACATACTAGCCTAAACAAAAAGATACCGTATAATTGATTTTGAAGGCGAAGTAATAGCGTACTTACTCCAAATCATCATTCAAAAAGGAAGCTGATATTTCACATAACCACCAGATGGCAATATCATCAATATAACGTTTTTTGTGCTCTCTGATGTTATAGGACATGTGTATAAGTAAATGTGATAGATATGTTAGTTTTCCTCAGTAAATGTTATGCCTATGGCTAGCAAAAATTAAAGTGCTAAGTGAGCTCTAACTGCAGAGGTGAATAGCCAATAATAGCATGTGTGAATGTGCAAAGGAGCTCCTGCCTATATTTATACCAGCAGCAAATATGTTGCATTATGAATAAAGCCTGTATTTGTGTATTATTACTGATGTATCTCATTCCAGGAAATTTTGTTCCAATATTACAGGTATATCGTGTACTATTATTGAGGTCTCTGGATACTAGGGTTATACTTCTTACCAGAGGAATTTATTCCTAAATATCTATTTGTGTGTATTGCAGTACATTTAATAGGCCTAAAATTTCCCGTTGGTTGCTAATAGTCAATATTTGGTTTTAAATGGTATTAAATGTTTTCTTCGTTTTGCAATTTTACTTGTATTTAAGTGTGCACATCATTCTGTGGTGTCTTTTCCTTCTTTTTTTTGCTGAATCCACTGTTCTCCACATTATGTAGCGCCCTACATTTGATGTTTGACTAGTGGTGCACCCTTCCCTTCTTTGTACTCTTTTCCTCTACCCCTGTCGCACATATTCTCTTTGGCCTCTGCAGTCTAGGCCGTCACTTCCGGATTGACTAGACCTCTTCCATCACTGTGCACCACGCTATCAAAGTGCACGTTGTGACCTCACGACGCACGATTCCCAGGTGACGACACCGCATGCAGTGACGTTAGAGGCCTAGCAGCTCTGTAAGCCACGGCCTACATTGGAGAGGTCAAAGAGGATATACTGTATGTGAAGGGGAAAGAAGAGGCGCAGCAGACTGGGACAGTGGACTGGTGGGCAGTGAGGTGAGGAGTATTATCTTTTTATTTTTTTACATTCTATGTTTTTCATTCTCTGTGGTCTAGGGGGACCCAAGGCTTAATAAAATAACATTCAGTTTACATTAGCTAAATTACCTGCAAATCAAATTTCCCTGTAAAATTTGTCTTGTTTGGACAAATTTGAATCTTGATAGATCTGATTATCTCTAACGGTGACTACGGTATTTAAAACTAAATTATAGAAAGCCTTTTATCACAGATCTTTTACAATCTGTCAGAGTGCAAAGTACAAGTAATACGGCAGTTAAAAGGATATAAACTTAGTAAGATACCAAATTCTGTATCTGCAATAATAAGTGATCACATATCTGTTGTGTAGTCACAGGAAACGGCTCTAGACCAGGGATGTCAAACTCAAACACACAGAAGGCCAAAATTAAAAGCTTGGAGAAAGTCGCGGCCAACCTTGATATTTATTAAAAAAATGTCTACCATTGAGGATATTTTCCCTTAACAATTGTCATCAAATACAACGATGAACTTTTTCATATAGAAACAAACTTAAAGGGATGATCTCAGGAACAAAGTATAATATACCGTATATACTCGAATATAAGCCAAGATTTTCAGCCCATTTTTTAGGGCTGAAAGTCCCCCTCTCGGCTTATATTCGAGTCATATACCAGGGGGTCGGCGGGGGAGGGGGAGCGCAGCTGTCCTATATACTCACCCCTCCACCGCGCGGTCTCTGCAGCCCCTGCTCTTCCCCCACGGTCCCGGCGCCTGTGTTCAGCCCTCAGTGGTACCGCTCATTAAAGTCATGAATATGCACATATTCATGACTTTAATGATGGGTAACACGTGACCGCTGAACACAGGCGCCGGGACCGTGGGAGAAGAGCAGGGCAGAGACGCGCTTGGCAGGAGGGTGAGTATTAGCGATATTTACCTGTCCCGTTCCACCGATGCGCTGCTGTGTCCTCGGGTCCTCTTGCTGCGATGTTCAGACAGAGGGCGCGATGACGTAGTTACTGCGCGCCGCGCCCTCTGCCTAAGCATTCACTGCTGGAGCACCCGGAAGACAGCGGCGAGCAGCGGTGAACCCGGTGACAGGTAAATGTCTCAGGTGCCGGGTTCCTGAGCGAGCGGTGACACCGGCACCTGTCCCCCATAGCGCGCCGGTGTCCCCGCCTGCTCAGGACACCGGCACCTGGCCCCCAGCGACAAGAGGTGAGTATGTCTTTTTTTTTTTTTCGGTTGCAGCAGCAGCGGCAGCGTATGAGGCCTATACTATGGGGCATCTATAGGGGCATAATCTATGAGGGCACAATCTATGGAGCATCTATGGGGGAATAATCTATGGGGGCACAATCTATGGATCATATATGGGGGCACAATCTATGGATCATATATGGGGCACAATCTATGGAGCATCTATGGGGGCACAATCTATGGATCATATATGGGGCACAATCTGTAGAGCATCTATGGGGGCACAATCTATGGATCATATATAGGGGCACAATCTATGGATCATCTATGGGGGCACAATCTATGGAGCATCTATGGGGGCACAATCTATGGATCATATATAGGGGCACAATCTATGGATCATCTATGGGGGCACAATCTATGGAGCATCTATGGGGGCACAATCTATGGAGCATCTATGGGGGCATAATACATGGGGCAGCATATAGGGCATAATCTCATTTTCCACCCTAGGCTTATACTCGAGTCAGTAAGTTTTCCCAGTATTTTGTGGCAAAATTAGGGGGGGTCGGCTTATACTCGGGTCGGCTTATACTCGAGTGTATACGGTAATTAATAGATCTTAGGATAAAATATGGGAGTAATATAATATTTTATGTAAGAGCAGTAAAAAGCATATGGCCCGATTACTTAAATTAAGTAATAATAAAGGATAAAAAAACTTAAATAATACAGATAAAATATGATGCAAACAGTGCCAAAAACAGCAAAATTGGGTAAAAACCCACTAATCTCTCACAAGTAATGTATGTCAGCAACGAGACTGTTAAAACATAACTTTTACTAAAGAATGTATCTTAAAAGCTACCAAATCAAAAAAGTGTATGATAAAAACACTAGTGCATGTATATAGCAAACCTCAAAGAGGAAAAACAAAAACCTCTAGGTCCAAATAGATATACAACCAATCCCAGTTCTAAATGTCAAATAGACTGGATATAGTACAATATTGATCTTAACAAAGTTGGAGGTAATGACCACTAACAACAGAAAAATAGATCAAAAAGTAATATACACCCATAAAGGGTAATGAAGTAAACAAAAGAGCAATAAGGAATGAGAACAATGTTCAAATCACTATAGATATAAATGTGGAACAATCTCACCCATGTGTTGAAGGGCGTAGGTTATCAGAGTACGATCCCAAGTCACTAGGATTCATGAAGAGAGGTAGGAGGAATAGCCCTATTAAGCCCTGTGTAGGCTGGCAAAATTCTGACCCCAAGATTCCCGCCCTTACAAGGGCAGTCCTCATCTAGCCCTTGCATAAGATAGCCCTAAGATAAGATAGTCACTCCACAAACAATACGAAACCAGTAGTTTTATGACAAAAGCATGATCATTTAGAAATAACAAAGAAAATTAAGTGATATACAAGTGAATAAAATTGTGAACAAAGATGACAAAAGACCATATTAGTATACAGATATCCTGGCAACAAATGGTTGATAGTACAATCAATGCAATGAATTTAATTAAATCTACCTATGGCAGGCAAGAGCATTGACAATACAGATTGAGCATATAATAATGCTAAATTACAATTGTCGAAGCAGCTGCCATAAAAGTAAGCACTGCACACTGCTCAGACATTGTGCCCAAAAATGCTTGTGCATAATAAAGAGGTAGATTAAATTATTGCACCCTTACCCATATCTGCAAGAATAATGTCCCCAGGACCTACACTGACCCCAATGCGCGTTTTGCGTATGTAGTATATTGCTTCCTCGGGGGAGGGGGGATACAGAAAAAAAACCTTCCACACATTTATATCTGCTCTGACCTATGATCACGTGGCGCCCCAGAGGGTCCAGTCGCCACAGAGGTACTGCATCTCAGCCAGAGATGTGGTATCCCACCTTTCAGGTAAGATGGAAGCACTAAACCTGGCTCTGACAACACTGCATCCATCACACACACTAGCTCAGTTCCACTCACATGCCTGTAGCTAGGAAAGGGTGTCAGATGGTGGGTGGAGCTTGTGTGTCAGAGCAGGAGTTAGAGGGAAGTAAGAGTGAGTCTTCCCATAGGGGAAGAAAAAGACAGACTTGCATAGGCGTGAGGGAGGGAAGAGATAGAAACGTGTGGCAGGCTCCAGGTCCTGAGGAGCTGCTCACAGATAGAAAGAAAGAAAAGAAGGTTCCCTGTAGGGAAAAGGGATTTCTCAGAGGCACGGCTGGGCAGAAGGCTACCCGTGGGGCTCGTTCCAGGCTGACGGACGTCAGCTGGGAGAATCCAGGTCGCAGAAGGGACTCGACCCCTAGCCTACTGGAGTGTACAACATGACTCAGCTAGCAAGCCGACAGCTGTGACAACTTTAGGGGTCACAGCCACAACCACAAGCATCTTCTCCGGGAAGGAAAGCTATATAGAATCAAGGAAACGCCTGGGTCACGTTGTCCTACAGGATTCGCAGCTACCGGACTGGGACACTGTTTGTGAGGTGCTGGGAAGGAAGCAGGAGTGGGAATCAGCACAGTGAGACGGCCAGGGAAGGCATATACTGACAGGGAGCTTTGGACTTGTGTTCTCCATCTACCTGTGTCCTCTCAAATTCTTCCCGTGCCACACACTCCACTCTGCTACATCCGCCAGCACTATTATTCCCTACAACATCTCTCTGCCCTGGGACAATAAGCTTTACCTGTGGGAAGCTTTACCAACTCTGTTGCATCACATCATCTGTCCCAGAGGATCTGGCCTGCAGCGCTGGTCGCCTCTGACAAGAAACCACAGGTGGCGTCACGAACACTTTAAAACAAACTATCATCCCCTGTAAATATTCCCCTTTTATTGGACACCCAGTGCCTTGGACGCCCAGGGCCACGGACCGGGTCACTGCTGCCGTGACACATCCCTTTAAGACACCGGCTGGATATTGAGTATCCCACTGCCCTGGCGGGCGATCCATTTTGGCGTCACGAACAGGATGAACCGACCCTTGAACAAGGGTCCTGTGCGCCTAACAGAATGTGTAAAGGATTAAACCCATTGAATTGTGATTTGGACTGTGAAAATGGCTGCTATGGCGGTCCCACGAGGTGTGCAGTGAGGCATGCCATCGTGGGCGGCACCTAAGAAAAAGCGCGAAACAGAATGAACCTCCCCTGTCTGTATTTCTATGCAGCTGCATCGTGGCCAACCACTAGGGGAGTCTGTATCCTAGCGTGGTATGGCTGCAAAGGAAAAAGACACCGCCCCTCGGGGGTGGAGAGACACTCAGTGGCGAGGAAAGCGAGCCAAGAAGAAGTCAGTCGACCAGTCGGCCATCATGGAGAGCGGAAGGAGGCCTGAGGAGTGCGGGAAGCAGGAGAAGATTTGCCCCGGCTCTGAAGAAGCAGGCTCCAGCTCCCAGGAGGGGGTTGACCTGGCAGGCATGGAGCGGGAGATAGCGGAACTGGCTCACTGCCTAATAAAGAAACAGGCACTGCTGGAGCGAAGGAGACAAGCCGCCAAACAGGAAGCCGCTAGTGCCTGGCACCCACACCACCGGTACCCAAAGCTTCGGTACCCGCACCACCGGTACCTGCCGCCACGGAAGCCACCACCTTGCTACCTTCATCACCGGTACCACAAGACTCCGTCTCCACGCCACCGGGAGGCGACGATTGAGGACAGCCGCACCAGGGGCACAGCAGCAAGCAAACGCCAACAGGTCCTACCATGGAAGATGAAGAAACCTAGCGCTTCTATTGCTCCAGGAGGCCACATGGATCAGCCTCTTTCAAGTAAGGAAAAGTAAACTGACTTATCTACAGAAAAAAAAGGAATATACATAGTTAATCCCAGGAGGGTTCCAACAAAAATGTTTTAAATTTGTTTTTGTTTTGATCAGTGACAGACCGTATGATCATGAACAGTGAGTGATCCAAAAACTCTCCCTTGTAAATAGTTCTGCACCTCTTTAGGTGCTCCCTCTTGGTTTTACATGCACTTTTAGCAAAATAAGGTCCCATCATTGCACAACTACTGATCAGAAGAAAAACCCGTTAGGTGTGGCCGAAGATGAAGTCTTTTGGGGGAGACCAGTTATGTCTTGCAGCCCACCCAAGACCAACGTTGGAGGTTTTGAGCGGGTCCTCCACACAGCACAAGGACATTAGAAGATACCCCGGCTGGGATAGTATCTGCCACCTACCTCATATGATGACAGCTTTTGTGTATTAATACAAATATTATTATACTTGTATAATATGCTTAAAGTGAAGTAGGAATTGTTTTATATTGTAGAGTCATTGAAGAGCACTTGTAGATAATGTGTATGATAGTTTTGGTAACAGGTGCCACTTAGTGAGAAAACAGACAGCAGTTTAACTGAAAGCACTTTTTGTAAAATATATTATAAGAATAATGGTAAGGAAGTATTGTTGCAGGGACAAGATGTCCAGATTAGGTAGCGAACCTAGTTGCAACGATTGCTACCCAGAGAATACCCCGGATGGGGCTTGCACTAAAAGAAAAGAATGAGTATTAATATAGTGACAGTACTTTTGTAAGGGAAAGAAGTAAATGTAAATATAACGGTATTTCTGCAGGGAAATTATGCCCTGTGCTGGTGGCGCACTTGAAAGTTTAACAGTTGCTGCCAGTAGCACTTTTAGAGTAAATAATGTAAGGTAATGTTATTATGTAACGTTCAAGAAATAGTGCTTCCCATAAAGGTAAGTTGTGTTTTAAATGATTTTTCTACCTGTTGTGATGCATCACTGAACATTTTTGTATGTTTCCTGTAACATCTTTTACTCTGTTTCAGCCCGCGGACGTGTTGCATTTAACAGGGGGGTATGTGGTGCCCCTGAGGGTCCAGTCGCCACAGAGGTACTGCATCTCAGCCAGAGATGTGATATCCCACCTTTCAGGTAAGATGGAAGCACTAAACCTGGCTCTGACAACACTGCATCCATCACACACACTAGCTCAGTTCCACTCACATGCCTGTAGCTAGGAAAGGGTGTCAAATGGTGGGTGGAGCTTGTGGGTCAGAGCAGGAGTTAGAGGGAAGTAAGAGTGAGTCTTCCCATAGGGGAAGAAGAAGGACAGACAAGAAGACAGACGTGCATGGGCAGCCCTCCCATAGGGGAGGAGGGAAGAGATAGGAAACGTGTGGCAGGCTCCGGTCCTGAGGAGCTGCTCACAGATAGAAAGACAGAAAAGAAGGTTCCCTGTAGGGAAAAGGGATTTCTCAGAGGCACGGCTGGGCAGAAGGCTACCCGTGGGGCTCGTTCCAGGCTGACGGACGTAGCTGGGAGAATCCAGGGCGCAGAAGGGACTCGGCCCCTAGCCTAGTGGAGTGTACAACATGACTCAGCTAGCAAGCCGAAAGCTGTGACAACTTTTGGGGTCACAGCCACAACCACAAGCATCTTCTCCGGGAAGGAAAGCTATATAGAATCAAGGAAATGCCTGGGTCACGTTGTCCGACAGGATTCGCAACTACCTGACTGGGACACTGTTTGTGAGGTGCTGGGAAGAAAGCAGCAGTGGTAATCAGCACAGTGAGATGGCCAGGGAAGGCATATACTGACAGGGAGCTTTAGACTGGTGTTCTCCATCTACCTGAGAGTTGGCTGGACTCCATACCTGGAGGACGTGGCACCAAGCGGGCACCTGTACTGCATGCACCTGAACTGTGAGTAAAGCCTTGGAAACTGCATCTGACTGTGTCCTCTCAAATTCTTCCTGCGGCACACACTCCACTCTGCTACATCCGCCAGCACTATTATTTTCCACAACATCTCTCTGCCCAGGGACAATAAGCTCTGCCTGTGGATAGCTATTCCAACTCTGCTGCATCACACTATCAGTCTCAGAGGATCTGCACTGCAGCGCTGGTCACCTCTGACCAGAAACCACAGGTGGCATCACGAACATTTCAAAACAAACTCTATCATCCCCTGTAAATATTCCCCTTTTATTGGACGTCCAGGGCCACAGACCGGGTCACTGCTGCCGTGACACATCCCTTTAAGACACCGGCCCGGTACCGAGTATCCCACTGCCCTGGCGGGCGATCCAATCACATGGTTGAAATGGACCAACAGCAGTCGGGTATACTGGCACATATGCACATCGCCGTGCACACCGACCGCACAGCCCACAGCAATCAGAGGAGGCCACATATAGCCGGGAGGTGTGGGCACAGTCCCAGGTATGTGTGGACACCCATATGGACACTGAAAACGGTGTGGGGGGTGAATACACAATGGGGGTATAATGTAACAACAAATCAGTTCCCACAGATCATAAATGCATATATACAGTACAGACCAAAAGTTTGGACACATCTTCTCATTCAAAGATTTTTCTGTATTTTCATGACTGTGAAAATTGTAGAATCACACTGAAGGCATCAAAACTATGAATTAACACATGTGGAATTATACATTACACTTTACAAAAAAGTGTGAAACAACTGAAAATATGTCTTAAATTCTAGGTTCTTCAAGGTAGCCACCTTTTGCTTTGATTACTGCTTTGCACGCAGAAAAGGTGAACGGCTGGACTCTACATGCCTAGTTCCCACCGTGAAGCATGGAGAAGGTGGTGTGATGGTGTGGGGGTGCTTTGCTGGTGACACTGTTGGGGATTTATTCAAAATTGAAGGCATAGTGAACAAGAATGGCTACTACAGCATCTTGCAGCAGCATGCTATTCCATCCGGTTTGCGTTTAGTTGGACCATCATTTATTTTTCAACAGGACAATGACCCCAAACACACCTCCAGGCTGTGTAAGGGGTATTTGACCAAGAAGGAGAGTGTTGGGGTGCTACGCCAGATGACCTGGCCTCCACAGTCACCAGACCTGAACCCAATCGAGATGGTTTGGGGTGAGCTGGACCGCTCACCGCTTCAATTTTGAATAAATCCCAACAGTGTCACCAGCAAAGCACCCCCACACCATCACACCACCTCCTCCATGTTTCACAGTGGGAACTAGGCATGTAAGTCCAGCCGTTCACCTTTTCTGGGTGCAAAGCAATTATCAAAGCAAAAGGTGGCTACTTTGAAGAACCTAGAATATAAGACATATTTTCAGTTGTTTCACACTTTTTTGTAAAGTGTAATGTATAATTCCACATGTGTTAATTCATAGTTTTGATGCCTTCAGTGTGATTCTACAATATTCATAGTCATGAAAATACAGAAAAATCTTTGAATGAGAAGGTGTGTCCAAACTTTTGGTCTGTACTGTATGACAACAATATAATATGTTCCAGGAGCTGTGAATTGAATGTCGTTCCTCCAAATGCATCTATGTCAGAGGTAATCCATAGTCAGTCCGACATTTAAGAGATAGAATGGTGGGTAAGAAGATACTTGAACTGTAGAAGGAGAAACAGCCAACACCGTGAAAAAAGAAAAAGAAAATATAAGTGAATAAGACAATAATAACCCAATTAAAAAAAGAACATTTAAAAAAATATTATACATTTAAAGAAAGGAGATAAAGCTCAAGGATTCATTTAACCCATTGGGGATCATGGTTCCAAATTTAACAATCCATTTAGTCTCTCTTTGAGCCAGAATTTTCTTGATGTTACCCCTACGTATACTCCCATGGATGATGTCGATGCCATGAACCATAAAGATCTTGGGATTACTCCCGTGATACATTTGAAAATGTCGCGGCACCATCTGTAGTGTTGTAGTGTCAACCACTGTCTTCGCTGCACCAATGTCTCTCACATGCTCTCTGACCCTTATCCGTAATTCACTCGAATTCCTGTGTAGATTTTCCCGCAACCAGATGTTGTATAGTAGACAACATAGGAACTTCCACACGAGATGTGGTGATTGATGGTATATTCAAGTTCCTCAGAGGCAGAGGTAGTGCTGTGAGAGACATTGGTGCATTCAAGACAGCGGCCGCATGGATACCCACCATTAGTGGGTTCTTTTGACCCAAAGGGGTTTGATTTTGGTGGAATATAGTGACTTTTCACTAAAATATCTCTTAAGTTCTTACACCGTTTTGGCGTTGGTAAAGGAAATATCTATGTAATGAACCATCTATTCTATGTATATATCTATTCTATTCTCACAGGACACATAGTGAATTTACTGTACTCGGCTGATGAAATGTCGGGTTTTCAAGGGATGAGTGCGTAAAAATTGGACGGCACTCGCATGATACAAGGAGAATTGCAGCATGCTGCGTTTTTTTTCTCAGCTGAGAAGAAAATCACAGATGAGCAGGAAAACAGTGAACAGCATTAGAGTACAGTCCGATTTTTTTATCCCCGTTTTTCACGCATATGTGTATGAGCCCTTAAGGCCTTATACAGATGTTGTTTTTCACGTCCGTGTTCTGTCTGTGTTTTTCACAGATGAAACTCGTGATAGTCTCCTGGGATGTTCACATATCCCTGTATTTTTGAGGACCAAGCTGTCCACACAAAGAGCTAGTGACGTGTACTATTTAAAATCATGGATCAATCTCGCCGATGCAAGTCCATGGGATGTGAAAAAAATGAGACAGCCTCAAATCAAATGCGGTCTGTTCTTCAGGGAACGCATTCACACGCAGCAGTCTACTGCAGCAGCCCTGTACCACTACGCCTTTCTACTGTTTCCCTGAACAACCATTTTATCTTGCAGATGAAACAGCTATTTCCCTTCAGAGTAATTGGTTGTGCAGGAAAACAGTACAAAGACCACAGTGGCACAGGGCTGCTGCAATTTAAAGCCAAAACATGACCTCTGTGTGTGAACACAGCCTAAGCCTCATTCAGACTACTGTGTATGGCCGGGTCGTGATACACAGGTATTCTGAATCAGCCTCTGAGCACGTTCACACATTCAGTATGGCGGGCCGTGATAAACAGGTATCTGAATCAGCCTCTGAGCACGTTCACACATTCAGTATGGCGGGCCGTGATAACAGGTATTCTGAATCAGCCTCCGAGCACGTTCACACATTCAGTATGGCGGGCCGTGATACACAGGTATTCTGAATCAGCCTCCGAGCACTTCACACATTCAGTATGGCGGGCCGTGATACACAGTATTCTGAATCAGCCTCCGAGCACGTTCACACATTCAGTATGGCGGGCCGTGATAACAGATATTCTGAATCAGCCTCCGAGCACGTTCACACATTCAGTATGGCGGGCCGTGATACACTGATGTCTGAATCAGCCTCCGAGCACGTTCACACATTCAGTATGGCGGGCCGTGATACACAGATATTCTGAATCAGCCTCCGAGCACGTTCACACATTCAGTATGGCGGGCCGTGATACACAGATATTCTGAATCAGCCTCCGGGGGGGGGGGGGGGGGGGGGGGGGGGGGGGGGGGGGGGGGAGCTCGAGCAGTTCACACAAGTAGTGGCGGGCGTGATACACAGATTCTGAATCCTCCGAGCACGTTCACACTTCAGTATGGCGGCCGTGATACACTGATGTCTGAATCAGCCTCCGAGCACGTTCACACATTCAGTATGCGGGCCGTGTACACTAGATTTCTGATCAGATACAGCACGTTCAACAAATCAGTATGGCGGGCGTGATAATCTGATTGTCTGAATCAGCCTCGAGCACAGTTCACCATTCAGTGGCGGGCGTGATAAACATGATTGTCTGAATCAGCCTCCGAGCAGTTCAACATTCGTATGGGGGCCGTGATACACAGATTCTGAATCAGCCTCCGAGCACGTTCACACATTCAGTATGGCGGGCCGTGATACACTGATTCTGAATCAGCCTCGAGCACGTTCACACATTCAGTATGGCGGGCCGTGATACACATGATGTCTGAATCAGCCTCCGAGCACGTTCACACATTCAGTATGGCGGGCCGTGATACACAGGTATTCTGAATCAGCCTCCGAGCACGTTCACACATTCAGTATGGCGGGCCGTGATACACAGGTATTCTGAATCAGCCTCCGAGCACGTTCACACATTCAGTATGGCGGGCCGTGATACACAGTATTCTGAATCAGCCTCCGAGCACGTTCACACATTCAGTATGGCGGGCCGTGATACACAGATATTCTGAATCAGCCTCCGAGCACGTTCACACATTCAGTATGGCGGGCCGTGATACACTGATGTCTGAATCAGCCTCCGAGCACGTTCACACATTCAGTATGGCGGGCCGTGATACACATATGTCTGAATCAGCCTCCGAGCACGTTCACACATTCAGTATGGCGGGCCGTGATACATATCTAACACTCAGCGTACACATTCTAGGGCTACATTTATCACCTACTCACACATTCATAGGGCCGACACGATATCAGCCGGCACTCACCATAGTATGGCGTGATACAATTCTGAATCACCTCCGAGCATTC
Source organism: Oophaga sylvatica (assembly GCA_033576555.1). NCBI lineage: Eukaryota > Metazoa > Chordata > Amphibia > Anura > Dendrobatidae > Oophaga > Oophaga sylvatica. Next base: position 67,324,113 of record JARQOD010000002.1, on the reverse strand, counting down.
AATTCAGGGCCGAACGATGATACCTCCGACATAACATCATGGCGCCGACAGATCTATCACCGACACGTTCCTCATGGCGAAACAGTCTACACTCAGACGTTCACATTCTTGGGCGACAAATCGATCCCCCGCCTCACCATCAGCGCGTATCAATTGAATCACTCGATTCTGAATCAGCCTCCAGCGTTCAACATTCAGTTGGCGGGCCGTGTACACTGAGTCAATCACACTTCATTGGCGGGCCGTGGATACACAGAATTCAATCATCTGGCCGTTACAATTATATGCGCCTGATCACGTTCGATCAGCTCGGCCGTTACACATTCGTGCGGGCCGGAACATTCAATCAGCTCCGGCCGTTCACAATTCATATGGGGGCCGGATCCAATATTGCGCCCGGACACTTCGATAGGCGGCCGTTACAATTGAATGCCTGAACACAATTTATGCGGCCGTACATTCAAGGCGGAACCAATTCAGTCGGATACAATGTTGGCCGGATCACATTCTGATGCCGGATTCACAATTCGATGCCTGAACGTTCAATCAGCTGGCGTTACACGTTGGCCGGATACACTATTGGCCTCCGGAACAATTATCGCCGGATTAACATTCGATGCGCCGATCACAATTATAGCGCCGAACTACATCGTCGGCCGTGAACACTATTCGATCGCTCGAGCCGTCACACACATAGGGGCCGTGATACATTGATCGCTCAGCTCAACATTCATTGGGGGCGTTACAGTATTCTGAATCAGCCTCGCAGTTCACACATTCATGGGGGCGTGATACACAGATATTCGATAGCTCCGAGCGTTCACACATTCATATGGCGGGCCGATACATATTCTGATCGCCCGAGCACGTTCACCTTCATATGCGGCCGTGATACACGATTCTAATCAGCCTCCGGCACGTTACACATTCGTAGCGGGCCGGTACACAGTATCGATCAGCTCTGAGACGTTCACATTCATTGCGGGCGTGATACACTGATTCTGAATCAGCCTCGAGCACGTTCACACATTCAGTATGGCGGGCCGTGATACAAATATTCAACAGCTCGAGCACGTTCACACATTCGTGGGGGCCGTGATACACAGAATTCTGAATCAGCCTCCAGCACGTTCACACATTCAGTATGGGCGGGGTATACTGATGCTGAATTCACCTCCGGCCGTTACACATTCGATGGCGCCGGATCAACATTTTATGGCCGACACGTTCAATTCAGATGCGGGCCGTAACACAGATTCTGAATCAGCCTCGAGCACGTTCACCATTCAGTATGGCGGGCGTGTACACGATTCTGAATCAGCCGAGCACGTTCACACATTCAGTATGGCGGGCGTGATACCGATTCGAATCAGCCGAGCACGTTCACACATTCAGTATGGCGGGCGTGATACAGATATTCATCAGTCCGGCGTTCACACATTCAGTAGCGGGCCGTGATCACAGATTTGAATCAGCCTGGACGTTCACACATTCATATGGGGGCCGTGATACACAGATGTGAATCGCCTCGAGCCGTCACCATCGTATGGCGGGCCGTGATACACAGATTCTGAATCAGCCTCGGGCCGTTCACATTCAGTATGGCGGCCGTGATACACGATCTGAATCAGCCTCCGAGCACGTTCAACATTCAGTATGGCGGGCGTGATACACGATGTCTGAATCAGCCTCCGAGCACGTTCACACATTAGTGGCGGGCTGATACATGATTCTGAATCAGCTCTCGAGCCGTTCACACATTCAGTATGGCGGGCGTGAACAATTCTGATCAGCTCGACGTTACATTCAGATGGCGGGCCGGATAACAAGATGCTGAATCAGCTCCAGCACGTTCACACATTCAGTATGGCGGGCCGTGATACACGATTCTGAATCAGCCTCCAGCACGTTCACACATTCAGTATGGGGGCGTGATACACAGAGTTTAATCAGCTCGGCACGTCACACATTTCAGTCTGCGGGCCGTGATCACATGATGTCGATCGCTCCCGAGCACTTCACACATTCAGTATGGCGGGCCGTGATACACGATGTCTGAATCAGCCTCCGAGCACGTTCACACATTCAGTATGGCGGGCCGTGATACACGATGTCTGAATCAGCCTCCGAGCACGTTCACACATTCAGTTGGCGGGTCGTGTACACTGATTCTGAATTGCCTCGGCCGTTCACAATTCGTATGCGGACGTGTACACGATTTGAATCAGCCTCCGGCACGTTCACACATTCAGTATGGCGGGCCGTGATACACGATGTCTGAATCAGCCTCGACACGTTACACATTCATTTGGCGGGCCGTGATACACTGATGTCTGAATCAGCCTCCGAGCACGTTCACATTCAGTATGGCGGGCCGTGATACAAGATCTGAATCAGCCTCGAGCCGTTCACAATTCAGTATGGCGGGCCGTGATACCTGATGTCTGAATCAGTCGAGCACGTTCACACATTCAGTTGGCGGGCCGTGATACACGATTCTGAATCAGCCTCCGAGCACGTTCAACATTCAGTATGGCGGGCCGTGATACACAGATTCGAATCAGCCTCCGAGCACGTTCACACATTCGTGCGGGCCGTGATACACAATATCTGAATCAGCCTCCGGCACGTTCACATTCATGGCGGCC